>CM060954.1:53976319-54408984 GCA_030765055.1 Mantis religiosa
CACTTTACACTGAACAAATCTCCAGTGGCAGCTACGAGAGTAAAGACTGTTTTTGATACTTAAAATGGCGACATTTTCATTGAAAGAACAGCCTTAGGTATTGCCTTATAGAAAGAACCCCGGAGTCCTCCATCGTCTCCCGGGTGATAGAGACTGAAGTCTTCGGACTCTCGGGTAGACTTCGCCCTTACATCATGTCTGTCTCACACTCAAGAAGTCCCGAGTTCGAATCTCGGTCAGGGTGATTTACCTGGATAAGGTTTTCCCCGGGGTTTTCCCTTATCCTGAAAGACTAATGTCCGATAACTCTAAGCTCCATGGACCCCGGACGCATTGAGCATCATATCACGCATTTTATACATCGTCCGATATGACAAAATGTTGGAGGACGTAAATTACAACAACAACAAACATCGCCCTTACCTTACATGTCTTCTCTAACTATGGAAACTAAATAGTAAACAAATGCATGTCACTCAGCGTCTGTTTTCAGTAAGTATAAAAGCAACTGCTCGAAGCGGACGCAGCATCTTTTATAATTCCAGAAAGGGTAATGACTAATAAATTCTAGTGTAGTAGTTTACAATTCTGCTGAATCGGTATTATGCTCTTCATAAAAAGGAAAAACTGTGCCGAAGTTTACTATCACAGTGCACTATTAGTGTGTCTTCAGATTCTGGACGGGCTGCTATTCTTGTTCTTGTTGGGGTGAACCGTCAAGATTGACGGGCCCAAATGACCTAGTTGTCGACGTACCCTTAAATCCCACACACACTCACTCACTCATTCATTCACTCGCCCGTCAAGATTGAAAGCCACAGGGATGCTCCATGCCCAGAAAACAATCAGAAGGACTGCATTGCGCACCACCTTTCTGTCTATGATGTGGGAGCAGCTCTGCTCTGAGATGTCTCCAGTGCCACTGTGCTACGTGCCAGTCGGACGTATGGGTCAGGTGCAATGAAAATACGGGTTGCAGCATTCTGCCGGAACTTTCCTGGTGGGACGAGAATTTGCATTATCATCACCAAACCAAACCAATTCATATTTTAACATTTTATCATTTTATTAACTTTCTTGAAATTTCACGATACGTTCAACGATTTAGTGTCTTGCACTCGCATGACCTTCTCTACTCTTGACAAAAAATATTGTAATAAACCTTAATTTCCCTCTCCATCAACTTCATGTTAGTCCAGTTAAAACTGTATATAATTATATTATTACTAAACAAATACAGGGCAAATAGATTCAAATGATATACACCTATTTTAAGAACACAGCTGGTTGCTGTATCATTTTGTTAGCATTGCTAACAGATAAAATAACTACTTTGCATTTGAGAAGTGAAAAGAGTATTGAAAACTTTAGAAAATGGCAAGTTAAATCTCTGAAATGGTTCACTCCACATAAAAATGTATTAGGCATATATTGTTCGTTTTAATGCGATATAGATTTTGTGTAGTAACATTTTCTTTATCACTTACCGTTACCAGTTATACTAAAGTCATGCGGAAAGAAAACCTCTGAGAGCATTTCCAAAACCTCCAACGTCTATATTTTGTCATAAAAATATCTGAAACGCATACTTTTTTTATCTAAACCTACAGCCTTCTTGAGAAATTAAAAATTCTCAAAAAAATGTTTCTCTGAAATTATAGTTTGTAGTGGGAGGATTTTCTTGAAATTTAAAAGTCTGGACTGTCCGAATACTACTTTGAGAAAGACCACAGAGTCAACTTCAAGCAAACGGCCATCGTAGCCAAATGCAGCAGCCTCTGGGACCGAAAAGTCAAAGAAGCTCTGGCCATCCCTTCTGAGAGGAGAAAACACTGAATTGGGATGCCGGATTGCAGTTCAGCTCTGCTTGGAAACCTGCCTTGAAGTTGGAAATCGACTGGCTCAGAAAACACAGATTCCGCCGCTACGTAGAGCCCCCAGCACAGAGGTGTTGCAAGACAAATTTACTACCTTACACAGACTACTGACTGACGGAACTACTCCACCGGACCAACTCTCCTCTTCAGTTACACGGCTACAGCAGACAGCAGTGGCCATCAATGCACAACTACAACACGCCGAAGTCCAAGCCAGCGAGTAGAAGGATATTCTAGCCTCACTTCAGCGAATGCTGCGAAACTCAGCGAAACACGACCACAGGACCTATCGAACTTAGACTGGACCAATTCTAACCCCAGCTTACCAACATGGACCATAGCTTGCATTCACTCCTCAATGAGATCATCTCCATCCAGACACAACTATCCACACGACTTGACGGACTTAAGAAACCAGCAGAAACCACACAGAGAAACAGAGGACTAGACGCGAGTTATTTCACGAGAGCCTGGAAATCGCCCCCTAGACCTGACTATTAAAACCCCATCAGACTTACCAAACAAACCCCCCCCCCCCGGCTCTAGTAGCCACTAAAGCACCCCACTTTCCATGCGCCATGGTCAGGGCCTTCGGGTCGCCTGGCCTGCATACTTCCACCCAGAGCTGCTATGGGCAGCTTGCACCGCAACAGCACCTCGACTAATAGGGGTGCTCTTAGCGGAACCCCGCCAGGCTGAAATAAAGCCGCTAATAAATAAAACTAAGCACCCCATTAACACCTTTAACATTTAAAGAAAAATAAAAAGAACTGGCCCTTCCAATTTACTTATCATTCATCATCCTGATGATGGGAGCGATGCACACTCCCGAATCGTCGATGGTTCTGCATCACCATATCTGGCTTAAAACCCGAGAACGTCTAGAACATATACCTCGCCAGGAAAGCTTCAGATCATATTTCTTGAAAAGCTTCGAATCGCATCCCTGAAAGTTCCAGAACTTAAATACCGCTTTAAATATGCATATATTAAGGGAACTTTTTCGGTAAAAGCTTTGGCCCAAATTTTGAATGAAATTCTATACTTTCTCTACCTACTTAATATGTGGTTCAGAAAGTAAAATTTCTATAAAGGGGACTTCATAACGTGTATTTCCACTAATACCTGGATATTTTTGGTGAAATGCAACTGTGTACGTGGTTACAAATAATTAGATTTGTGTATAAATTAGTTGAGAATTTAGGTATAATGTATATTAGGTAAGCCTTAGATTATATTTCTATCTGACAGATGTGTTAAGAAATTAATATATTGCAGATATATGACTGTCGTTTATTTAATAACAGGAAGAATGACTTATTTTGAGGCACTATGTACCTTTAAAAGCTCGAACCTGCCAAAAGCTTTGAATCCGTTCTATGTGCTATTCGTTGACAGCATTTGTCCAGCCTGGCTTTGTACATTCATTGATTCACTCATTACCTGCACGATTCAGTGATTGCAAAGAGAAATATGTATATAGAGCGTTTAAACAGACTTGCGAATTATTTGTTGTCAAATTAATACAAAATGTGAGTTTGAAACGCTAATTCACTGCAAATGTCGAGAAGTCGATTGAATGTCTTTCGAATACATCGACTAGTGCGGAAGTAACCACGTGTTTCCCAGTTATTGTATTGGTTTAATGTTACAATTTATTTTCAAATTATTTGCTTAAGGCACTAATGCCAGTGCTTAGTAATTTGTAATTTATTACTCATCTTTCCTTTTACATCATCAAAATGAAATACAAAATCAAGATTACAATTATAAAATCCATACTGGAAAATGCCATATATTTCTAAATCCTGAAAATCCTACCATGTCGCCCACCATTGACTAATAATTCGGGTCCCATATATCTAACACTAGGTTTTTGTGTATTGGAGGCCCCCTACTCCTTCTTACACTTTTGAAATTTCAGATATTCCACTCTTAATTGTTCTTAGCCATCTCTATTTAACTTTTCCTAAATAATCCCCTATACTTCTCCTGTTCTTTTCCCCTTTTACTGACAAAATTTTTCGGATTACTACTTCGCCACCCAAGTTGTCCCATTTACTTAGCCAGACCTACACTCTCCATATCTTTGCTTGACTGCAATATAATATACAATGGAGATCTACATTCTCTTCTCCACACAATTGACATTTATCTAGTTCCCTCTCTACACCTATACCTTTCAAGTTTCTCACTCCTTTTCTTGCCCAAGCAAAAACTTCTCGCCCTAACTTACTACATATGTCTATATATCCTTCCCTCCCCCCAGGTTGCTTTTATTTCTCTATATAACCTCAGAGAACTTTTGTCACTTGTACTGGCAAACATGTCTTGTCGGTCAATATCTTCTAATCCCAGCTTAACTTCTTTCCAGAAGCCACTGCATTTATCCAAGAATGACCCATACCTATCTGCTTCAACACGTCACTCATTTTATGTGCCTAATGTCCTCCCCAGTTACTTCTCCTTTGACTATGAAAACAATCTTTCATAATATTACCATCTGGAAAGTTTGTGATTCTGTATAATTATTTCATTGTCCTTGACAAGATTTTAATTTTAGTAGAATGCCTGCCCAGTTCCAATCGTGCTGCCCCGTTAAGTGATGCTATTGGTAATCCCAATATATATTTATAAAAGGATCTATGCACTCTATCAGTAGTCCGCGGTATCTGCATAAGCATTAATATCTTGACCTGCAGAAGCTAAAGACGATAGCTTTGATGGTCATCTAAAGGTATACAGAAGTCAATATTATAAATTGTAGTTACCTTATTGAATACTTATATAGTTTTAACTCCATTCGATTACACGGGTGAGTAAACAGTATGGAAAATGATTTTATTTTGTCGCTATACTTTTGTGAAGTGATATTTTTAGAAAAGCTGTAATATATCAATATATTTTCATATTACTATGATAGTGAATACCGTGTAAAATTTTAATAACATTTTGTTTCTCCTCAGCTATCGGAGCGCAGAGTTAGATGCTTTTTTGAACTATAATTTAATTTATTAGGACGTATTTCAGCATATGAAATTTAAACCAAGAAAAAAATTCATAACAAAATTAGTCGTGCTGAATTGTAACACATGATGAATTTGCTTCAAAAGGTGCTCAAAATGGCCTCCATTTACTGCCAAACAATGCCAAAGTCTTTATTTGAAATTACTTAATGTTTCCAGCAATACTATTCACTTGATCAGCTGCATTTCTTGCCAAATTCTTAGCTTAAATTCTTCAAGATCTCCCTCCAGTTCAAATATCCCCACAAGAAGCAAAGATCAATACAGCTTGATAATCAAGTTAAATAGTTACGTTTCTTTGACTCAATTAATTTTCTATACTCACTCCATCTCATGACCTGGCATTTAATTTACTTAAAACAGTCTTTTGTTCAGTAATGCGAATTTGGATAGTGTTGTGTCTTTGTTTATACTTGTGTTATATCCAATATTTCATTTGTTGCTATAACATATAATAAATATGCTGATGATGGGAGAGATGCACACTCCCGTAACGTAGATTTCTAATGGTCTTTTTATCTGGCTTGCTTCCCGAGAACAACTTGTGCTACTAAATTTGTTTTTATATATTTCCCAGACACCAGGTTTATTGTTGTTCTTAGCGTAGTAACAAAAGAAATACCACACTCAAGATATAAAAGCGAAGCTGCAATGTTTGTGCCACTGTAGTATTAAGTCTTTTATGCTATCAGTGTTACAGTTCTTATTATTTCTCTTTATCCTCCTCTTATTGAAGACATTAACGAGCTAGAACTTATAACTGGACACATGAGATCAGATCCCTGTCCAGGAGCAAGAAAACCATGGTTTAGGGAGAGAACCAGAATGAATGATTAGCCGTAAATCCTGGTATGAGAATGAGAAAGAAGACGATACGAAATGAAGAGAATATGGATGAAAGAAAAGGTAATAATGGAGCAGTCTGTGGAATGAGTGGCAAGGAAAACCGGAGAGCCCAGAGAAAACTCACCCATACGCCACTTCGTCCACCACATATCCCACATGTTGCCCCCTACGACAAAACTCGGACCGCCTTGGTGACCTCAATCATGCACAGTTGACCTAATTCCAACACTGGTGCCACAATGGTTACCTAGCAACTAGCGTCACATGACATCATCGCCTTTAAGACAGCTTAATGCAATCCATCAAGTTTACTCATTCGTATAAGCATCCAAATATTGAAACATGGGACTTTTGAAACTATTACTACAATCAATAAGAGTCTGTTAATGTTACTATTGCATGAATATTGCACTTTATTTTACTTTTAGTTATCCAGAAATTAGTCTACATAACATTTTAACAATTGGTCCGAACCTAAATTCTAAATTCCAAGGAAAAGGATCCCCATTTAAATCTGGTTTTGATTTTTGGTGGAAGTATATTAAATTGAATAATTCTTTTTAACTCCATACTTGATTCTTTTACCTTTATTTATAAAAATAATACCAATTACGAGGTTCGGCTGATAAGTCCCTGGCCTGACAATAAGAAAACACTTTTTAATTTATAAAATACGACCTGAAGCTCTCCTGGCGACGAATACGCTCACTTTCTTCTCGGGCAGCAAGCCAGGTGAAAAGATGATTAGATATCAACGTTTCGGGAGTGTGCATCTCTCCCATCATCAAGATATTTATAAAATGCTATAACCACAAATGAAATACTAGATATAACACAACTATAAACAAAGACAGAACACTATCAAAATTCGCATTACTGAACAAAAGACTGTTTTCAGTAAATTAAATGCCAGGTCAGGAGATGGCGTTACTATAGAACATTGTGTCAACGAAACGTAACTACTTAACTTGATTATCAAGCTGTATTGATCTTTGCTTCTTAACTCGACGGATTTCCATTTTTAAGGCCTGCAGTGGGCGAGCCAGTCCAGTTCTTGGCAAGCAGCCGTGGGGACCGCCATGCTAGCGAACGTACTGGAAGACTGTGTAGTGTATCAGAGAAGTTGCACGTAATTGTGAGTGTGGAGTGGACCTGTGACAGACGAACTAGTGAATTGTAATTGTGTGCGCTACGTAATTCTATGTAATCGGCAAGTGTTCCAACTGTAATTCGGTGGAAATAAACAACAATTTGAGTTTGTGCAATTGGACTTTTAATTTCACAAACCCACAAAGTCAAAATTAGTATATATTTATAAAATACAAACGTGAAACAACATACAGGACCACTTATGAACTCCTAAGCTATGATCCTTCTTAACTTCATCACTGCATGAACCTTGTGGCTTGTTTGGTGTTCAAGAAAACTCATCTACCAACCTCATTATAGTCCTTTTTTTGTAATTTACGCCCTCCAACATTAAGTTATATCAGACGATGAATGAAACGATGCTCAGATGAGTCCAGGGTGCCTGGAGCTTAGAGCTACCCGACATTCGTCTTGAAGGATAATGGAAACCCACGGAAAAACCTTATCCATGTAGCTCACGATGACCGAGATTCGAACTCGGAACGTGAGGCAGACACGCTACCATCTACGCTACTGAGGTGGGCTCATTATAGTCTACCTACACACCTACCTTCACATGATGCTGCCATTTTCTTCTATATTCATTATACCTTCATTTGGACTATAGATCCTTAACAAGCATTTAAGCATTACTTATTAACAGAAAAGACACTTTCACATAGGTAGCCAGCATACTATCTGATAGCAGAAAATAAAAATAATGCATTTACATTTGGCCATATTTATATATAGTGTAACTCTCGTATAATCTCATTGCGATCAATTATGCAAGTAGCACAATCCTGACACATTTTCCAGAATTATGCCCCAGATATACGAATAACACTAATAAACAAGCACAACTGTGATAAGTGAAATATTGAATTACACTAAGTTTGATGCACTGTATACGAAAATAAGTTCAGACGTTTCCTATCGCGCACGGTTTTGTAATTATTTTCTGGTCTCATACAACTACTATATTGAATGAATTATTGTGGCGAAGTTGGCACATCATTCCTCTATAAACACACGGAGTTTGATTGTCATCTGTCATCTAGTTTGTTTACAGGGCACCATTTTGTTAGTACATCTCAAAGCTGTGCTGCGATTTTACAATGATTAAAAATATTGAACAAGGAATCTGTCTCAGATTTTGCATTGCATATGGCATTTGTGTGCCGAATCGCTGAAGATGCTACAGGGGAATTGAGTGTATCAAAAACACGTGCGTATGAGTGGTACATTAAATTCAAAAGTGGTCGAGATGTGGTAGAACATTTGCTTCGCTCTGGTAGGCCGTTAACAGTTTCAACTGAACTGAGCATCGCTAAAGTGAAGGAGATACTGCCTGAAAATCGCCATTTAGGTCTGAGGAAGATTTCCGCTGAACTTTCTTTGTCTCACCAATCAGTTTGTACCATTTTAAACTATTGTTTCGGCATGTCAGGTGTTGCTGCTCGATTAGTTCCGAAAGATTTGAACTTTCTGCAAAAAGTCAATCTCGTAAGGATCGCTGAAGACATGTATAAGAAGCCACCTCCGACCCCACATTCATGAATCGCATTGCAACTGGCGATGAAACGTGGGTTTACGAGTTTGACGTGCAAACCAATCAGCAAGCGTCCGAGTGGCGCCTTCCAACTGAACCAAAACCAAAGGGCACGTCAATTCAATCAAAACTGAAAGTCTCATTGACAATTTTTTTGAATATCGTGGAGTTGTGCACTCGGAATTCTTGGCAGAAGGTCAGACGGTAAAGAAAGACTATTAACTGAGCATTATGCGGCGATTGTGAGAACAAATACGGTGAAAATGACTAGATTTATGCAGAGACAACTCATGGATTCTGTACCTCGATAATGCCCTAGCTCACAAGGCTGCTTCTGGCCAAAAATCAACAAACCTTATCGAATAACTACCGTTCCGGCCTACTTCTTTCTCTTTCCAAAACTCAAGTTGCCATTTCGAGGCACCCATTTTCAGTCGATAGAAGACATGAAGGAGAATTCATTGTAAAATCGCAACATATTTGTGATATGTTCTAACAAAATGGCGTCCAGTAAGCAAACAAGATGACAGATGACAATCAAACTCCGCGTGAGAATAGAAGAAACATGTTCCAACTTAGCGACAACAATAATTTTGAATCCCCTCTTAAACGAGACTTTTATAGGATCTAATCCGGACAATTTGACACGGTAGTATTCCAGAGTACATCCATCAATTGTTTTGAATATTGCTTTTTATCTAATACTTCTCAAAACCTAGTCTTACTTACATTATCAAAAGCTTTTTCTAAATCTGCAAAGGCTATATGTGTTTCTAAATTATATTCTCTCTTCTTTTCGATAATTTGGTTAACAGAACATGTGTTATATACGAATGATCTTTTTTGCATCCCATTTAGTAGATTTAGAGTTTTAAAGCGTAAAAAATCAATTCACATTTCTCGAATTTGAGTTTGTTGGATGTTCTGTCCTTGGTAATTTTAAAAAGTGCACACACAGTTCAAGTGCTGGCAATCTATCATTTCCACACCGAAGACAAAAGAAGTTACTCTAGTGCGTAATGATATAAGAGGGGACTCAGGAGACCGTTTAATTTTAATGCTATCTTTTGCACTGCCGCTTTTCTCGACCAGTCGGTCCTTCTTTATCAAAGTCCAGCCGGCACTTTCAAAACGTACAAGAGCAGTCTTTTTTGCAGCTCTGTGCTCACAAAATCGCGTGCGATGGATGGTTTTAGAGGGGCATGGAAGAAAAGAACTGCTAAAAAAATAATTGTTTTACAAGCCAGTGCAGAAAATTTAAGTGACGCAGGCAACGAATGGGGATGAAAGAAAAGGGAGGAAAGAGCAGGGAGACGTTCCGTTATCTTCACTCCTCGTTGCACTTTTGGTTTCCTCATTAGCAATTCCGCCAGCAGGTTTCCTGCTGTATTCATATTAATTTCACAGCTCCTCCATCTTAGCGACGGCCATTACTGATTTATTTAAACATTAAATTAGCAAGCAATTTTCACAGGAGTAGCGGATATCCACTTTATGCTAAGAGAAATTCTTTAAATCATCTATTATTCTAAAGAGAGAAGATTTGTATGTGTGTTCATATGTAGAAGAACCATAGAAACCAGACTGCCTTGAGAAAGCATTAACAGTTGTATGATTTCAAACAAATACAACCGAAAGACCATTAAAAGCGAACAGAGGGCATGAAATGTGCACTAACTTTTACTTACCACTTCTAAAATCCTTGGGCTGTCTACTTATGTGCTAATTAGACAGTAGCAGAATGAGTTTTTCCACAATATTATCAAATATATACTTTAAAGCAAAAGAATTTAAACCTTTAAGAGCTTGGAGCACCTTCTTCCCAATAATATTATGAATAGACTGTAGGTTTTTATGCAGAAAATTTTGCCACGTGTATGGTTGAGGAATAGATACTTGGGAACATGTCAAATTCTGGAATCTTGTTAATATGTATCTCCTGAGCCATACTTCTTGACACATTTGGAAAAATCTAAAGATCTTAATTCTGCTGATCTATGAGAACAGAGTAATATGAAATTTCACATGACTTTAGCTTATGACAGCAGCTTCGTTTTGACTTATGTCGACCACTTGCTGATGGACAGGCACGACTTTGCCGAATTGCAGTTTGGATGTTTTGAGGAATATGCCCATGCTTAGCTCTGCTTGGGAAACGTTTATGTAGCTTTCTATAGCGTGGGAACGCTGTTTTAGCACTAGGTCGCCATTTTGGTAGAATCTATATTTAGGTGCTGCTTAAGCCAGCAGCGCGGGGCAGTCAGTTTAGAGAGTTGTGAATAGAGATAGTGTGTGCTAGAGATTGAGCCAGCACGATCCACAACCATACAGGTTCATGCATCTTCAGGGTAAGTCTGTATGAGTCTTCAATATAATCATGTAATTGTTATCACCATTTCATCTCTGAGTCTCCTCCACACTTAGTAAGTGCTTTGTACTGAAGCTTAATAATTAGAATACAGTAAATGGATACAGTATGGACTTACGTGTTGTCTCTCCTACTTTACTCAACCATCTGTCTTCCTTATGCCCTTAGTTATGCCCCTAGTTGCGGAGTAGATCGTGAAACCTAAGTTCTAAACTTTACAATTTACATATGTAACAATATAAAAATAATGTTAACTGTAAAGTTAACTGGGTTTAATACATTTTAATCATAGTGAAACCTTAAAACTTACAGAATAAGCGGAAAATAAATTACTGTCAGCTTTAACCTTAATAAATTTTGATATGACACTAAACTTGGCGATTTGGGGAAATAAAACGACATAAAGATAAGAGGTCATTTAATTTTTTCACGTGATATTAAGGAAAATGTAACATTTTAACAAAATTAGCAAACTTGTAAGAAAAAATAAGATTATATTAGTAACTTAGAATGTGTTGTATGAGGACATATTAGCTGCTTTAATAATTTTATCATGACATAAGTTATTTTAAATTATCCTTTACTTATTCGAAAGAGTATTTTGAGTTTTCTGTGGGTGTTACACAGAAAGTTGTCCAAACAGAATATCTGAAAAGCCTCATTCAAGACTAATGGAAATTGTTCACAAAAGACAAACTTTAAATGTTTCAGAATATGAGGATGTTACTAAAATATTATCGAAAACATTGCGTAAAATATATATTTTCCAAGATGTTTAATTTCTGTCACTGCTAAATGCCAAAATACTTGTTCCCCTAATGACAGAAAACGCTGCTAAGAATATGACTTTTCACATTTTCACTGTCTCAAGTGACAAGTTAACATTTGGTGTGTTAAAATGTTGCCCACACACCCTAAGCCTAATTTCTCAACTGGACTTGTGGGCTGTTGTAAAATGTTCCACTGGCTAAAACAGTGATCTGCTGCCACCTTATTTCCGCCAAGCTATGATGCAGTCATAGGACTCGAAACCATTCTAGCGCACGTTTAATTGAATGAGGGGTAATACTTTGTGCACAAAGCGAAGGGGGTAGAGTGAAGCAACAAGGTGAGGTCATTAAATCATAGGGACGAACGTTGGACATTATGCGCCAAAATAATTTTCCCATATTTTACTAAAACGTCAGAAGCACCATGTAGTCATATGGAAAACGAGAAGTTCATTACTGTTTATTTCATTATTTATCCCCTATATTTGTTTTATGACATTTTGAAATAAAATGTGATTTTTAAAAAATGCTTTCTCGGTTACAGATAAATAGCCTGTCTTGTAACATTAAATTGACTGCGAATTTACGTCGTCACTGAAAGCATTTCTGATTAAGTGGTATAGGTGCTAACTCTTGTTAAGTGTTGTGTGGAACTGATCGTAAAATCACCATCCATTAGTATATCATGATTATGAATATTTATTTTATGTACCATACGTAACAAATGAATATCAACACTGGCACAAAAGTTTCTGAACTTATAATTGGATATAGTGATGCAATCCTTGACTTTATTAATAACCTTTCTCATTATTTAAATCACTTTGCCAACTGAGGGTACTGTGTAGGAAGATCCCAGCAATAGTTTATCTCAAGTGTTGTGTACTTCTAAATGTTAGAGCGCTTTCAACAATCCACAAATATCGACTAGAGTGCGTTTTCAACATGGAGTAGCTAGGAACTGCTACAGCGAGTTTTATAATCCTTACACAATTAAAATTCTCTAGAGGATATAGTCGCCGAGTCATTGTTGTGCCACAAGACGCAGCCGGCGCGTGGGCGCAGAGCTATACGCTTGCAGAGCTATACGCTTGCAGAGATAGTTTCGCCTTTCTCGCTGCATCGGGATAGCTATTGAACGATCGACAGTATTTTAGAACAATGACTGGAGTTATAAAAACCCGCAAAGTGTCATTTACTAGTTAGTTGTTCATTGAGTTGCAGCTGTGCAGTATGAGAGTTGTGTGAGGGTTACTGAACTGTACCACGATGAGCCCTTTTATTCATTTAAGTTTGGCGGGAGTAAAGAGATTACCTTGAAGGCGACTGTTGTGTAGGAGGGGGACCCAAAAGAAACCGAACTCCGAGGGCGATGCCACTCGTAGACGTAGTGCAGGTTTCTCACGCTAGATGGTGTTAGTAGAGACCTTCATGAAACAGCTGTGCAGACGGCGTCAGTGTAGAGCTGAACGAGCAAGTGTCATACTGTGTTTCTCTAACTGTTGGCCGGTTACATCTGCGAAGTCGTTATGGCAACTTTAAAAGAACAAAGATTGTGTGTGAAATTTTGTTTCCTGCTTAAAAAAACTGAAACTGAGACACACCAAGTGCTTAAGGAAGCTTTCCAGGAGGACGCTATGAGCCGCACACAGGTTTTCGGGTGGTTTGGGCGCTTTAAACGTGGTGAGATGTGTGTTGAAGACCAAGCTCGTTCTGGACGCCCTTCAACATCGCGAAATGAGGATGACATTGAAAAGGTCCACCAAAAGATAAACGAGGATAGTCGCCAAACGATCGACCAAACTTCAGTAGCGACAGGAATCAGTTGGAGCTCGTGCCAGCGGATTTTGAGGGAGGATATACACATGAGACGTGTTGCTGCTAAATATGTTCCACGCCTTCTCACACAGGAGCACAAAACCATCCGCATGAATGTGTGTGAGGACTTGAAAACAGAGATTGCACGTGATCCAAACTTCTTGAACAAAGTCATTACAGGGGATGAGGGTTGGTGTTACGGGTATGACCCAGAAACCAAGCAAGCGTCAAGCCAGTGGAGGACTCCCAACTCTCCCAGACCAAAAAAGCAAGGCAAATGGGAAGACGATTGTAACGGGATTTTATTTTCGTTCATCTTCAACTAATAAGAAGCAAGCCAACTTTTTATAAGATCCAAATCAAGTTTTAATCTACTGAGAGTCGTGAGATCTTTTCTCAGGTGTGGATGCGGATTTTTGGTGAAAATAAAATTTAGATGAGTCCAATTTTGTAATATATTATTTAATTATATAATATGGACTATGATTCACTCTTATCTATTATAAATATTGAATAACACTTTTTGAATCTTATTAATTTTCCTTTACAATTACAATCCTCGTAACGTCTTTCCTCGTTCTCCAGCAAGACACAAGATTCTAACACTTTTTCTAGATTATTGATTTTCTTGTCCCCATAGCAATTCCCACCTTATTTTGTGATTGGCCGATTCACTGACACGTCATCACACCACGTGATACCACGTCACACCACTACTACTTCGGCCAATCACACAACTACATACATTTTTATATATTTATTATTCCTTCGAACATTACTAAACAAAAATACTGTTACACGATGATCATTGTCTTTTTTTTTTTATGTTCGTGGAATTGTGCATCGGGAGTTTGTACCCCCTGGACAGACTGTTAACCAGCACTTTTACTTGAATGTTTTAAGGCGTCTCCGAGAGGATGTCAGGAGGAAACGCCCAGAACTTTGGCGATCTGGTTACTGTTTTCTGCATCACGACAACGCTCCAGGACACACAGCCTTACGAGTGACCCACTATTTGGCATCTCAGAGGTGGTCTGTCGTTCCCCACGCTCCGTATTCGCCGGACCTAGCCCCGTGCGACTTTTCCCTACTACCACGTATGAAAAAAAAAACGCTAAAAGGGGAGCGTTATGACGATGTGGAGGAGGAAAAAACAGTTTCGCAAAGAGCACTGGACAATATCAACCTTGAAGAGTTCCAAACATGCTTCCAACAGTGGGAAAAGAGACTTGACAAGTGCATTACTTGACAAGTAATGGAGAGTATTTTGATGGTGACTGAAATAATTTTGTAAAAAGGTTTATCTATAAAGTTTTTATGACAACAATCTGGTTTCTTTTGGGTCAACCCTCTATGTACTATATAATAAGCAGGTAGTGATATCCAACTGTTTCCTCCCTTCTTATTTCAATGTTGGATTTCTTAAAATGAACCAGTCATACTCAGGTACTAAAATAATCATCCGAAAATTTACTTTGGTGACTGTTTTCTTCGCATACTTCGGAACAAACATGATTTTAACATCACGTAGGTATTCAAAGTAATCCTATTACTATTTTGAGGATGATTCAGAAGAGTGGATAAAATAACAGAATATCTTTGCTGACCAATCCACGTCAGCCTAAAATGCTAATCATGCAACCAAGTGGAAAGCATGCATTCACGTTTTCCCGAAACCTGTTCCCTGAAAAAGTTGCAGTACTTTGGTTGCAATCTCCGGATCCTTTGTCTAATCTTCTCTAAATATAGAAACAAGTGTCTTTCTTGGCAAGAATGGGCAGTCAGAGGATGTACTGACCAGCTTACTCGACTTATTTGCACATTCTATATATGGTTTCATGCTTGTGGAGTCCTCTTTTACGTAGATATTCCCTGAAGAAATAAATGCAGCTCTTTCATGGTCCTGTTCCACCCAATCTACCTGCCTATGTGGCGTGGAATTTGCGTGTCTGCCTCACGTGCAAGAGGTCCCGAATCGAATCTCCTTTAGAGTGAATTATCTAGATAAGGTTATTTTCGGAGTACGCCCTTATCCTGAAATATGAATGTCGGGTAATCCTAAGCTCTATGGATCCTCACGTACGTCTCACGTTCAAGAGCGATCCCTAGGACTGCCCTGCGTGCAAGAGGTCCCGAGTCAGATCTCCTTTAGGTGAATTATCTAGATAAGGTTATTTTCGGAGTACGCCCTTATCCTGAAATATGAATGTCGGGTAATTCTAAGCTCTATGGATCCTCACGTACGTCTCACGTTCAAGAGGGATCCACAGGACTGCCCTGCGTGCAAGAGGTCTCGAGTCAGATCTCCTTTAGGTGAATTATCTAGATAAGGTTATTTTCGGAGTACGCCCTTATCCTGAAATATGAATGTCGGGTAATTCTAAGCTCTATGGACCCTCACGTACGCCTCACGTTCAAGAGGGACCCACAGGACTTCCTTGCGTGCAAGAGATCCTGAGTCGAATCTCCTTTAGGGTGAATTATCTAGATAACGTTCTTTACGGAGTATGTCCTTATCCTGAAATATGAATGTCGGGTAATTCTAAGCTCTATGGACCCTCACGTATGCCTCAATTTCCAGAGGTCACAAGTCGAATCCCGTTTTGGGTAAATTATTTGAATAAAGCTTTTTTCTTCGGAGTATGCCCATATACTGAAATATCTATGAATGTCGGGCAACTCTAAGCTCTATGGACTCTGGGCTCACTTGAGCATCATTTCATCTATTTCATTTATCGTCCAATATGAAGTCGTTGGAAGACATAAATTAAAAGTAGAATTAAAACATTGCATAGCTCCATCAATTTTATCCATCGTCCAAATTAACTTAACGTTGGGGGATGTACCTCAGAAAAAGAATTAATGTTTCCTCCACCTTATCCCTCTATCCCCGGCGATTAATCACTGAATACCTCATTTGTATAAGCTAAACTTACAGAAAACACAGTGAAACTTAAAAGAGCTTTGAAAAGTTTATTTATTTCAGTAGTTATATTTCATTTTATATTTAGGTAATAATTTATTCACATAATATGTTTGTGAATAAATTTTGAAATCGCAGAAACATCTCCGGCTTAAATAACAAGCCGTCCAAAATCAGAGTGGCATTACTGTTTGGTGATGGACTCAACTATTTACTTCCAATTAAACAGATTATAGTCAGAAGATGTAACGAGTGCCTCTGGCTTACTGCTGTAAAGGTAATAATTAAAAAATAGTTGGTAAAGTGCCCGGCGGCACTCCTCTCTCTCTCTCCCTCTTGATAATCATTGCCAAGTTTGAGCAGTAGCTGCCGGCTTCGTTATCACATCCAGTCCCCCGGAGAAATGGAGAGAACGGCTCTACACATATGTGTGTAAGGAGAAACTCAACTTATGTGTAACTTTGGCGTTCGATTCAGAATGTTGATTTACTTGAGAACACAGTCAAGACGTCAGTCACACTGTAATAAGCAGAGCTACCTCCAGTCCGCCATGACGTGAATTCCTGTTTTGGCCGTCCACTTGTTCATTGTTCTCCATCCACATCAGATAAACATCCCCAAATATTACATCTGAGGGAACTGAACGTGCAAATTGTTCAAAAGTTATACCTTAGTCTCTTTAACTTATTTTTAAATAATATCGCAGTAAAATTAATGAAGTTGCGTGACTTTAAAACAATCTGAGTGAAGGACATGGTGTCACATTTGATACTTTTAAGAAGTTTATAATATATTCCCTGAATTCTTTCCAAAATTTGAGGCACACACATACACACACACACACACACACATATATATATATATATATATATATATAAACTATAAATTTTAAGTAAGAATAGGGCACATTTTATGAACATTCATAAGCAGAATATCAAACTAATTAGTTCTTAAGTTCGTTCTTTCAAGTTTCTAATATTTTAGGCAACTTTTTTGTGTCTAAAATGCTACTGGCGATGCAATTTGTAAGTCAACAGAGCGCATTGCTGTTGACAAACTCCCTAACGCACTCGTTTATATAAACGAAAAGTGTGGTAAATCGTTAAAAAATAGGTTAAATAGAATAAGTGGGTTATTGAAAATATCATGTTCAGGTTTATCAATACCTGTCATACAAGTATACGATTGCGCCAAGGAAATATTCCTACGCGTCCATATTCCCGTAAGCACCCCTCCTCCACACAAACACACTCACATATACACACTCACACCCATATACACAGCCCGCCTCGGTAGCGTAGATGGTAGCGTGTCTGCCTCACATTCAAGAGGACCCGAGTTCGAATCTCGGTCAGGGTGAGTTACCTGGATAAGGTTTTTTCGGGGTTTTCCTTATCCTGATAGACGAATGTCAGGTAACTCTAAGCTCCATGGACCCTGGACACATTTGAGCATCATTTCACCCAATTCATTCACCGCCCGATATGACTTAACGTTGGAGGACGTAAAATTACAAAAAAAAAAAAAAAAAAAAAAAACATATACACACATACACAGTGTAAATTGCAACATTTTTCGAAGAGTGTTCAGTCTCCTTTTTATATCCAAAGACCGTGGGTACTGAAGATCATCCATAGGAATTCTTAAGCAGTTACCTTCAACTTACTCCCAGGCCATTATCAATAACAGGAATTCAGAGTATTAGAAGCCAATTAAAAACGAAAAGGCAGATATAAACAGGTTTGAGTGCTTGCAAATATTAAAAGACTGTACGAGGAATTAGAAAGATATATGCTAACTTTAACGTCCATGTTTGTAGTTCAATGACAGCTCAAGCATACTTACTTCAATCCTAGCTATTGTAACACCTGTTTTGATTTATATTTAAAAAGGTTTTGAAAAATTTATCAAATTATAAAAGAAAAACAAACCAAATTGTGTAAAAATGTGTAATTTTGTAATTGGCCATAGTAATAATTGTATTACGTAATGTAGTGACATAGTAGTAAATCGACCAATCGTATAAAAGTAATATATGGGTAGCGATGGTAACGAAGGATTAAATAATCTCGGCGTAGAAACCGAAAGAAAATTCCTCTTTCTTTCTGGAACGCCGAAGATATCGGACGCTTTTTAAATTGCTCGAAAATATTTAAGTGTTAGTTCAATTTGAAGTTTTAGATTGATTCCGATAACAGTATAAAGTTTTGTGGTAAGAATTGTAATGGATTTGGTGTTAAAAGAAATAAACAAAAGATTGACTTCTTAGAGAAATTCAAATTAAAAATCTTAATGATTTCTTCACTCGTTACCACCCTTGTAACTTAGAGTTTTCACTGCTCGTAAGTAAGAACATAACAGAAGAATATTAAAAGCTAGCCGATACATAATTAAGGATTTTTCTGATAACTTCAGGGAACATCATGTTCATCAAGTTATAATATTTTGGACGAAGGTAAGATGGACGAAGTAAGGCCAACGACGGGAAACGAGATACCAGCACGAATTTGTTACATATGTTGCCGCAACTTTGGGGCATCGAAACCCCCAACAACGGAGGAATCCTGCTACACTATAATGCTTAGAAAGTCCTATGCCTGTTGATGATATACAAAATGCAAGTTTGGGAGAAAAAGCATTCCAGAACTAAGTTTTGAATAACACCAAAGCTTTTGCAAGTTATTAGAAATGAGAAATTCTGAAAAAAGAGGATTTGAACTGCAGATATCCTGTTGGAGTTCCACGCCTAAACCACCTCTGCTACCAGGTAAGTAAACAGTGAACGTACTTTCTGTTCGAGACTCGTTTATAATTCCGCTACATCTATATTACCCGTTCAATAAATGCATAATATACCTTCAAATATCAGCAAAACATGGTAGTGACTACTTACAAAGTTTTACATTTTCCCCACAACGTGAACTTTTGTACCTCACAAACATGTAAACTAAGATTTCGAAGAAATTCTTCCACCAAAAATTACACATTACACAAAAAGGTTTTCATAACGTTTGATCCTTCTTAAAAATATTTTAAGGATTTCAGACATTCAGAAACTAAAAATACCAGGTGACCCAACTGCCCCGTCTTTCACGTAAGCAGATGTCCCATCGTGCATTAAAAGAGTTGCAGTTCCACGACAGTGGCGTCAGCGTACTCGGTTCTGCTTCGAACGACATGAGGCAATTCCCAGCATTGAACTAGCCTGTGTAGCTCGTTCACACCACTGCCATGCGTCCAATTGGAATTTCCCCGTTGCGCTCTGCAACTGTTTTAACGTACAAAGCACATCTGCTTAAGCAAAGGATGAGGCGACTTGGCCCTCTGGTATAACCCGAATTTTATGGAAGTGGTATATGAAGCCTTCCTTCCTTGTTCAGGAGGATTTATGAAAAAATTTATGCAATGGATAAAACATTCTTCTTCTTCTTCTTCACTTCATGGCATAGGCAATCAAGTGCCTGTTCCGCCTTCGAAGTCCTCCAGCCATCGTTTCCTGGGTCTGCCCACCGATCTCCTACCTTTAGGATGATACTGTAATATTTGTTTTGCAAGTCTATTATCTGGCATTCTTTGAAAATGTTCCTTCCATTTTTGCTTGAGATCTTTTAACCTATCATTCATACTAAAGATGTCCAGCTCTTCTCTTATATTTTCATTTCTTATTAAGTCGCTCTTCGTGCATCCTTTCACACTTCTCAAGAATTTCATTTCTGAAGCCTGTATTTTACTCTGTTGCTCTTTAGTTAACGTCCAAGTCTCACTTCCGTATGTCAGTATAGGTGCAGCCATAACTTTGTAGAACTTTAATTTTGTTTCTTTACGTATTTTGTTTCTAAATGTTCTATTTATTGTTCCACACACTCTTTGAAATTTGCATATTTTATTGTAGACATCATATTCCTTGTGATAAGTAACATCAGTTCCCAAGTAGTTAAAATGGCTTACCTGATCAACGCAACGATTATTTATAACTATTTTTGTTGTAATTGGCTCTTTCCCAATGAATGCCATTACCTTTGATTTTATAAAAGAAATTTTCATATTATATTTCTTACAAAGTTCACTAAGTTTAAAAATAGATTCTTGCAGGGCAGACGCGCTATTTTGTATAATAACTAAGTCGTCAGCAAACAATAAAATATTTAAAAAGTTTTTATTTTAAATTCTAAAACCTACATTCACTAGCTGCTTCCATTTGCACACTAGGTCGTCAATATAAATACTAAAAAGTGTAGGTGATAAAGTACACCCTTGTCTGACACCCTGATTAGTAAGAATTTTTTTAGAAATTTTACCATTGTTCCTCACATTTATTTTTGTTTGGAAGTAGAAGCATCGTATCATTTTTACTAATTGGTGTGGGTATCCTCGTTCTTCCAATATTTGCCACATTTTGCATCGGTTTACCCTATCGAAGGCTTTTTCAAAGTCAGCAAACACCATATGCGTTTCTTTATTAAATTCCCGATGTTTTTCAATTAGTTGTTTAACAATAAAATGTTATCTACACACGATCTGGCTTTTCTGAATCCGCTTTGTTCTTCCCAGAGAAGACATTCAGCTGTATTCTGCAGCCTTTTGTTTATTATTTTAGCAAATATAAAACATTAGGAGGCAAAAGGTAAGTATATAAAGAAGTAAGATCTTTATTGGGTAAATTCCAAATTAAGATCTTTTTAAATCATACAATTAGCATCAAATAACTTTTGTGGCATTTACTATTTCCAAAGCATTTTTATTTAAGGTTTTAATGTTTCAAAGAATTCCTATTTTTCAAGTGCTAACCTCACTGCTTTTCTATGTTTTGGTACGTAGAGTTATATTTGAAAACCTTCCCTATAGCCACCAAAATGTTATTCACTATTGCTGAAGCCCCTAGTATCCCTCTGGAATAAACAATTGTATATCCAGAACAATTTCTGGAATCATTTATCTCCATTAACAAGTAAAGGAAGGAGAGCAAAAAGGCGTATAAATTTAAAACGCATGGTATGAAAACTATGTGTATAAATAATGTTTACTCCTAAATATCATTCCACACACTTGGTAGCTGCACGCCGGTGTTTAGAAAATTAAACGCATTTTCCTTCAGAATGCATTATCTGAGTTTGTGTCGCATAGACAGCGACATTTTACATTAGGGATAACAAATGTGTAACACTGGCAACCATCTTTTAGTCCTACGCGTTCTATTAGTCATGATACAGGTTGTGTAAAAGCAATTATGCATCATTTGCGCAGGCATTTATTTCTATTCAGATATTATCCAGCACGTTCCAGATAACAATGAATATAGATGAGTAGATGCGTAATGTGTAACAGAAATATTCGTACGGCACGCACTTACCTTTTGAGATAGCTCTGAGTACATTAGGACACAGTAGGTCCTGAGTATTAAACAACAACATGAGCAAAAATATTTAAGGTGTGACATCCGAGAAACCTTTTATATTAGTTCTTCATTCTTTAATTTAGCAATATATTAATATTTTTATTTAATTATATTTTTCGTGTTAAGTACAAGGGGAACAAGAAAATGCAGTAGACTTAAATGACATTGAAATCGAAAAAATTGTGGCTACATGATGGTTTTAATTCCGATCTCTTTGTATGAGCAAGAAAGGAAAGGCTGCTGTAGCCCAGTCGGTAGAGCACCTGCCTGCCGTGCTAGGGGTCCCGGGTTTGATTCCCGGAGGTCGGGGGTGGGGATTTTTCTCCGGCCAAGATAAGTATGAATGAAGTATGGAAGCATGAGTTTAACGCCAGAAGCTCTACTCCTATTAGTCCTGGAGCCGTAGTACCAAGGACCGGAGCCTCCTTCTACCCGGGAGCGATAGAAAACTCCGGGGGTCTTTCCGTGGGGCAATACCTTGAGTCTAAAAAGCCCCCTCCTCATCGATTACAACGTCAAGACGGGTGGAAGTGGATACGCCACTTACTAGCGCCAACCCCGCAGGGAAAACTACCGAGAACCTCGGTGGGGCTGCCTGATGATCTAGCACACCTTGTACTAGCTCTCCAGGCTAGTACCCGGGACTTATAAGGCATCCCTCTACCCCCTCCGGATGGCCATAGCCTGGCCGGAGTACCCAATACCCCGTGTGTGTGGGGAACACACTGCCCCTCGAGTCCAACCCAATCCGAACAACTCCCATTCAGGGAGGGTCTTGAATGGTCTGCTCAAGGTTCCTCTAGTAACGTCACAGAGAGCGAATGTGTGCGTGATCTAATGATTGAAAACCCAAGGAATAAAAGTTAACACCTTCGATATGTGCTAAAGAACGTCCGCCAATATGACCACTGGAGAAATATAAATGACCAAGACTTGTTTTAGGCACATGAAAACACTGCACTATAAGTACACAACTTATATATATATATATATATATATATATATATATATATATATATATATATATATATATATAAACACCAAAACAAACCTCTACCGTCATTTGCCCTAACTTATAAAACATTCTACTGCCGTAGAGGAGGGCTCAGCCCTAATCTAGCTAGAGAGTGAAAGTCTGGCTTCCGGACTTTCAACTGTCCAATCGCAGGTGTTTGACAAATAAAAGAAAAAAAGAAAAAGAAACCGCATTTTTTTTTTTTTTTTTTTTTTTTTGTAGTTTACGTCCTCCAACGTTAAGTCATATCGGACGGTGAATGAATTGGATGAAATGATGCTCAAATGAGTCCAGGGACCATGAAGCTTAGAGTTACCCGACATTCGTCTTGAAGGATAAGGGAAAACCCCGGAGAAAACCTCATCCAGGTAACTCACCCTGACCGATATTCGAACTCGGGACCTCTTGAACGTCAGGCAGACATGCCACGATAACGTATAACACACCTATTTAAAATTGGAATTAATAAGAAAAAGGAATATCCTGGAAAAGCCTTAGACCACGAAGATATCATTTTTTATAATAATCTGTGTGACTTAAAGGAATGTACGTTTTACGTAACTAACTTGCAGTTTACAAAACTCATTCAGAATGAGCAAAACTTCACAGTCCCAGAAAATTCACATAAGAGTTGTAACCCAAATTTCAAAATATAAGGTTTTAATAAAAAATGTTTAGAGTCATGTTTGTTATCAAAAATAACGAAAGATTATTCACTAAAGGGTAACTTTAGTTTATAATTAAAATTTCTATTTAAGGGACATAGATCATTTATCTTCTTTAAAATACTTTTTTCATGATTTCTAAGAAACGAGTAATACCTTTATTTATTATAAGTCAGTATGAGAGAAATTAGCATTGAGTTTCACAGATACATAGCAGCACTTCTTAGGAAAGAGTACGCATGTACTGCCACCGTGTGGTATTATGGTGCTGCTGTTATAGGCCGGAGCCGGGTGCTTCACACGAGAAAAAAAGACAGAGAGAGGCTCCAGAACGTTCTGCTCATTGTTACTGCCGCTAAAGTTATCGAAATGTCTGCAGCTGGAGAGACCCACAAGATTAGGAGCGGTAGTGACAGTCGACGATTGAAGTGTATCGCAGTGACTTCTTTCAATTGTTTTCGTGCAGCAAAACGCCGAGTCAGTCTTGAAGACAGCTGACTGTCAATTTCACGTCTTTTTTACTGTAGCAAAGGTTGTCTGCAAACCAGATTTCCGAATCTGCATAACACACGCAGTCACAGTATTTTATAAAATTAAAGTTGTTTTCCAATATAAACCGAGAAATCTAAACGTGCAGCTACGAATGCAACTTCGATACTTATCACAACGAAGTATATTTAATACTATAAGGTAATCTTCGATGCTATTTGGATATTTTTTTTTTCCTTTAGTGAGATTTACTGCTTTACTTTATGGCAAATAAGGAATAAAAGAATTCGCGACTTCACTTTAAGAGTGTTATCTCGCACCTATTTCCAAAGTGTTGCTCAATTATAAAGCTTAGCTATTCTTCTTGTATGTGGATGAATGTAACATTGCATATATTTTCTAATTAAATGCGTGCAGAATACTAGTGGAAGGAGTGGTACTATAATACGCAGGTTAGCTGGGTTGTGAATAAAGCTGATTGATGTAACTGACACATTAAATCACATTTCTGCAACAGCCTGGCTGGTGTCTCACTCTCTTGTCATTACCAGGCCCCGGATTTGTACGCACAATTCATAGAGTTTTTGAACAGTTTAAATATATGCCATTCTCACCTTGAATAGCTCACTAGTGCACTTTTAAAATGCATATATTAATTGTATATTGTGGCAACCCTGTATGGGTTGCCAGGCCTGGGGCCACTAAGCTGAACTTTGTTCGTTGGCTGCGCTGGGGAGGGGGATGGCATATTCTCTCTTCCCCATACGACCGGCCGCCACCAGAGAGAGAGGCCGTTGTTTGTAGCAACCCTCCGGAACACAAACCTCATTGAATGTAAGTTGTCTGAAATTATTAAACCTCTTTTAAAATGCACTTGTGAGTTTTCCTTCGCTGGACCTTCCACCTTTCACCACCATACAGGTAAGCTAATTATCAGTAAAATCACATGTCCACCCTACCGCGTGGTGTGTAACTAGTGTTTGTTAAGATGGTTTAGCTCTACCGCTACGGGTTCCCCCCAAAGATAACAAATATTTAAATCTATTCTAATGTAGGGTGTGACATATTGGTGGAGACGCGGGTAAGATCTCAAAATTTCTTTTTCCTTGCTTGGTGCAGTAGTGGTGAAAAGTGCTGAACTTCATTTATTTTTCTTTTAGGGCTTTTTAATTAAAGTTATATACAGACACTGGAGTAAAGAAACGAATGTGTAACGTCAAGAGACAAGATTTATGTTTGTAATACTGTTTGTGATATTTGTATGCTAATTTTTTTTTGTTTGTTCCATCACTCGAGCGAGTTGAATTTTCTTTTCATTTGTGATTAATTGTTCTGTTGACCCTGGGTCAACAGCTTGTGGTCCGGGGGGAGGTGTGGCAACCCTGTATGGGTTGTCAGGCCTGGGGCCACTAAGCTGAACTATGTTCGTTGGCTGCGCTGGGGAGGAGGATGGCATATTCTCTCTTTCCCAGACGACCGGCCGCCACCAGAGAGAGAGAGGCCGTTGTTTGTAGCAACCCTCCGGAACACAAACCTCATTGAATGTAAGTTGTCTGAAATTATTAAACCTCTTTTAAAATGCACTTGTGAGTTTTCCTTCGCTGGACCTTCCACCTTTCACCACCATACAGGTAAGCTAATTATCAGTAAAATCACATGTCCACCCTACCGCGTGGTGTGTAACTAGTGTTTGTTAAGATGGTTTAGCTCTACCGCTACGGGTTCCCCCCAAAGATAACAAATATTTAAATCTATTCTAATGTAGGGTGTGACATATTGGTGGAGACGCGGGTAAGATCTCAAAATTTTTTTTTCCTTGCTTGGTGCAGTAGTGGTGAAACGTGCTGAACTTCATTTATTTTTCTTTTAGGGCTTTTTAATTAAAGTTATAGACAGACACTGGAGTAAAGAAACGAATGTGTAACGTCAAGAGACAAGATTTATGTTTGTAATACTGTTTGTGATATTTGTATGCTAATTTTTTTTTGTTTGTTCCATCACTCGAGCGAGTTGAATTTTCTTTTCATTTGTGATTAATTGTTCTGTTGACCCTGGGTCAACAGCTTGTGGTCCGGGGGGAGGTGTGGCAACCCTGTATGGGTTGTCAGGCCTGGGGCCACTAAGCTGAACTTTGTTCGTTGGCTGCGCTGGGGAGGGGGATGGCATATTCTCTCTTCCCCAGACGACCGGCCGCCACCAGAGAGAGAGGCCGTTGTTTGTAGCAACCCTCCGGAACACAAACCTCATTGAATGTAAGTTGTCTGAAATTATTAAACCTCTTTTAAAATGCACTTGTGAGTTTTCCTTCGCTGGACCTTCCACCTTTCACCACCATACAGGTAAGCTAATTATCAGTAAAATCACATGTCCACCCTACCGCGTGGTGTGTAACTAGTGTTTGTTAAGATGGTTTAGCTCTACCGCTACGGGTTCCCCCCAAAGATAACAAATATTTAAATCTATTCTAATGTAGGGTGTGACAATATTTTGGGGAAACCGAGTTTAATTATACTTACTACTAAAATAAAAGTTCTAGTTGGTTCACACGTGCAATATATTTCTTTGTTTTCCTTAAATGATAATCACTGACTGGTTATGCGATTTCTTTGTATAAATTAATTGTATCTCATGCAATAATCTGTACTCCTTTTTAGTATTAGTATAGATTATGGCATGTTGTTTCGTTAATACATAAAACAAGTGACTAGAAGTCTAAAAAGGATTTATATTAATTGCTAATAAATATAAGCATTCTGTAGTCTAAGTGGATAGTTTAGACTTCTAAAGTTGTTGCTCTTTGTGTATGATGACAAAGGTCAGTTATATTTTATTTCAAACAACATACTTAGATGTCCTTACAAATATGCAGGATAATGTAAAATAAATGACAATCGGAATTCGTTTTACGTACATAATTGATATATATTAAATACTGGAGGTGTATAGCATGATGCCAACATACGTATTTTAATAATCCTTATGTGAACAGGTTTTTATAATTTTATGAACTTCCTCTTTATGTTGTATAAAGTTTATTACAAACATATACTAAATATATAAACAAAGAAATTTCCACTAGTGTAATATTCGGTGTCACTGCTGATATACATCTTATGGAGATGATGTTTTTAAGCTGTAACTCTTGTATTCTAGCTCAGACCAAGCGGAATGACTCAAGCGGTTTCGTCTGTGGGATGTCCGGCTTCGATTCCCGTGACCAGCCCACCTAATCCATGTGATTTTCGTGGATTTTTCCGGATCGCCAGGCAAATGCTGAGTAGGTCCACTCATACATTTCATTTCCATGTCATTTCACTTCAACTTTCATCTGGTGGTCTCTTTCAGGATAGAAAGTGTCGGCGGCAGTCTCGTCGCTGCATGCTCCTGGTAAACCCTGAAACGGCCATTTCAGAAACACGGTGGATGGGATGGGATTTTCCAACTGGTCAATAGTACGGACCGCGCCCTCTGTACTGTCGTGACTCCTTGGGCCGGCCCCTGTCTTCTCTTATCTCATCCTTCCTTGCGGGGATGCCCTACTTGGGAGTATAGGTATAATAGATCAAAACTGGTGGCAGTGCAGAAAATCCTCCATAAGAATCTATGCCATCCTATCCGATTCTAGCTCAGAAGAAGTTTTACTGAACTGTACAACCACTTAGGCAATTCTTTTACCACTGTAAAACAGAGGACATAAAAATTTCCAGAGTAAATATTGTACAAAATAAGGATTTGGGTGTGTAAATACCAAGATAATATCATAAATTTGAATCACCAGAAGAATGTATATTGAATGTAAGCCGAAGAGATGTACGGCCACATGCGATGCGTATGAATAACGTCAGACGTACAGCACGGCCATGACATGTGCAATTGTCGAATACAGAGTAAGTTAGTACTCTGTGAACTAGTTAAGTATTGCCTTACAAGACCATGCATACACAAGGCCAAGGTGTAGCAAACGCGACTGTTTTGTTTCTTCTCGCAGTAAGGTGGTTGTCATTGTTAGGTGTACTAACCTGCTTTTGTTTACATGCGTGACCGATATCAGTATAGTCCATGGAAAAATTCACACGCTTCCAGCCTTTAATAATGAATATTGGGTGGAACTACAACTTTACAGTTCTAAGGGGTAGAAATAATAACATTATGTTTGATATTATAGTTAAATATCATAAGAGTACATGGATTAGTGGGTAAATAAAGTTAAATAAATTTTTATTTCAGACTATATACTTTGAAATACCTGGTAACCGGTTAACTTTTAACAAAGTGAAATCCCATTTTAATTATGCACATTTCCGTAGCTAAAATGTCCATTTATTGGTTGAAGCATATTTTCATGCTTAGTAATTGAAATATTAGAGAACCGACCACATTGGTGTCGGAGCTCGTTAAAGCACAAGGTGGTGAGAGTCCGAGGTTGAAATCCAGCCTGTCCTTAGGCATGCACCATAACTTAGATATAGAAAGCTTCCTTCCAAATCTCCTTTCCTAAATAGTACATCAATTCATGCATCGCTTCGTAGTGTTTACTGAATATGTTGCTCTATGAAGTAAGAAAGGAAGTTCGATACTACAAAAAGTATGTTGTAGCAGGCATGTAAATCTGCAACAAAATAATTCTGTGCTATGCTAAAAGTCAGCTTACCTCATCCACTAACAGTACCACGATGATGGGCTGTAACGCTCAGAGCTTATAATTCTCCACTAATCTCTGTATCACTCCGCGTGCAACTACCTTCCCCCTCATCCTAATTGGTTAATGCTTTCGCGCCACAGGTCATAGGCGGTGCCTTCCCGTCACATTTAAAACTGCAGTAAACGTCATAATAATTGCCAGGAAGATAGATAAAATCATACAAATAAGAATATGAAGTCATGCAAAAATAATGAAGTTTATAATGAAGCTGAGCAAGTTGAAACTGAATGAATGAGCAATGAAACTGGAACAAGATTATAATGAAAGGCCTTCGGCCTTTTCCACTGGGATATTTTAACCAGCACACATACCTTGCAAAAATGGTTCTCTTTCAGTCTTAAAAGTCATGTCACACCTTATTTGTCGTGTGTCCTTCATTCACCCAAATCTCGTCAAGGTAGTATATTTTGCGACTTGTATCTCGGTACAGCCTGATTGCCCTTAAATAACGTTTTCGTCTCACAGCAATATCGCCCCTGGAGTGGTAAGTTTTCCTGTTGTCTCAATTTCATGTCGCGATGTTCCTACGCATCTAACACACCTGTAAGTTCAGAGCACAGCTGTTCGACTTCTCTCACTTAAGACGGATTCTTCTCTGTGAGTGCATTAAACACATGCAACACAATTCTTTTTCGCCACTTTGTAAAGGTTTTCCCTTGCGATGCTTCAGCGAAAAACTGGCGGTAGACTCTGTCATTATGTATATAACAAGTACACGCGCAATAAACGATCAATAAAATAATTTAGCTCTCGCACTCGGCATAACGCACCGTCGAATTGCGATATATGACTAATCCAGCTCAAAACAAGATCAGTGATAAAAGTCATATAAACAAATATGTCATCACAACCGCTAAATCACGTGCTATCGTGCCATGTGCTTGAGAGCAAAGGAACCTCCTCTTTACTTCGTTTAAGAATTAACATGCATTTCAGATAAATCAACTCTGTTGCGTAATAAATTTAATTCAAACAGTTACGAAAATATGAATTTGACAATTCTCTTCTAACATATAAAGATATATCACCATGTTAAATAACGAACTAATTTTTACCGCACAACAGTCTATACTGCAATAGCAGCCAATGAGAGGTGGTAAGGTCACGTGACCGTTGAGAGATACGGGGCAAGCTTATGTGAAACAAGGGTGTGAAATGTTCTGAAAAATTAATTCTGTATTTTCCAATTTAACTTATTAATTCTAACTCAACTGAAGGAAATAAGTATAAGTAAAACAGAATACTGACCCAATGTGCGGTATTAAAATATCCCAGATACAGCAACACGAGTTTCCGTTTTACAGCCAGCCCTGATAATTTTGTTTAAATCATTATGGAGGCAGCATAAAAACGTAACTCAAAAGGATTGCTATGCTTACATATATCTTGGAGAGCGTTGTCCAGGCATAAGTCAATTTGAAACGTTTGAGCCATTTTTGTGAATTCACAGCATGAATGCAAGCGGCCAGTTTAAGCATTTCACATCATTTTTACAAATGTGTTTCTGCCTTTCGTCTTGTTTTAAATTTCAGCCAATATAAACAAATAGAATAAAACTCTTAGTTATTCCAATCTTTGTACATATATTTCAAAGTCTTTCATAGTGTAACTTATGATTCCAGTTCCAAATTTGTTTAGTTAAACCGTTCTAAGTCTCATATGAATGGTGGAATATAACAACCTTGCACATTCCTCGATTTCTTTCCGCAAGATTTGAGATCCATTTTCAAGTTTGCCAATAAGTCTGGCAACTTTCTTGTTCGTTGACGTGAATATCTAACACAAAGCCAGTAGGGGTCGTTCAACATTCAGTAGAGCCGAAGTTAAACGTGAAAAATAATACCAGCACCAATCGCGTTTGAGCATGAGCATATGATAATGAGAATAGTGAATCATAACAAAAAATATGAACTAATTCTGCCTAAATCTTAGAAGACAAGATACTGCCATGTTCCACCCAGAGTAAAAGAAAAGTTAATCCTAGATAACTCCATAAAAGTACACATTGTCAAAACACTTCAAAAAATGTATGGATTCAAATATCAGCAATAAATACCTCGAAAGTTATTAATAAATGTAAAACTAAAAATGTATTTAAGTAATATAAGCTGATGAACATCTTTAAAAGGAAAGTTGTTCTCCAGATCATGGGCTTTACCAGTGACACACGTTTATGAAAAACTCTTCTTCTTCTTTTTCTCTTGGTATTCGACACAGTCCTGTTCTTTTATGGTACTCTACCCCTTATGTCATTTTAGGTGTTAGGTGAGACTCTCACAACTGTGGATCAGAGAGAGTGAGGAATTCAAGGAATTGGTGATTGTCCCGGTCCCTGGAACAAGAGTGAGAGAAGTAGATGAACGCAACGAGGGCGACGTAGATGTAAGGAAAGATGATAATGGAGTAAATGGTGGAGACCTCAGGGAGAAACCTTAGGTCCCGTAGAAAACCAGCCCCAGCGCCCGGTTTCCACCACAAATCTCACTTTGCGGGCGCCTGGGATCGAAAATGGACCGCCTTGGTGAGATTCGTTTGAATGAATTCACGTTCTATTCGTAAAAAGCTCCAAATATTTATTTTTATTTTATTTATTTATTTATTTATTTGAATAATCATATCTCGAGAGTACTGCATTTAATCAAATTTGTTAAGAACAATTTTGGAAAAACAATAAAAAGTTGTTCGAAATTTTTCTTGAAAATATTTGTCTCATCTTTGGAAATTGCTGAAATTTAAGTTTCTCTCTTTTACACACGCACACGCACACGCACACGTAAACACTCCACACATGAACGAGCTTAGATAGTACATATTTCAGATGACTTCTCTAAAGAAATATTTTTTTGAGAAATACCAAACATTTCCTCTAATTGCTATAGTAAACTGGTAGCGAAATTAAAAATTAGATAAATTGTTTGTCAGCACCAATATTAATAATTCTTTTTTCCTCCCATTACATCACCGAGCATGTGCTACGGGACTCGGTTTCCAGTAGCCCGGAAATTCAGGCGAGGGAATCCGAAGCATTAAGTCAGAGAGGAATCAGGGTTGAAGAGCCAATCCAAGACTGCGATGAGAGCGAGAGAAGTGGGTGATAGTATGAGGGTGAAATAAATGATAAGAAAGAGGATGATGACGGAGCAATGAGTGCAATGATGGCGGGGAAAACTGGAGATCCCGGAGAAAACCCACTGCAGCGCCATGTTGTCCACCACAATTCTTACTTTCCGGTCACCTGAGATTCGGCCACGGCATGGCTTCTATAATATTTATTATTAGTTTATTAATTGTTACACAAAATTATAACGTACTCCTAAAGCTTTAATGTTTGTCTCCATTCATGCCTTTCATCCCAATCTTCTCAATATTTTCCCCCTCGTTTTCTGCATTCAAGACCCTACACCTGCTCCTTCGCTAGGTGCATACCATTTACAAACTATTCTATACAATATTTTACTGGTATTTACTTGTGTCCATACAGAGATTTTGCCTTACATATTCTACCGCTTAATTCTTGCTTACATTTTTTTATTCCTTAATAGTTAAAAAGTTAATCACTCGCGCGACTGCCCTAAGAGGGCCAAGGCCTACCACCCGACTGCCGACCTCACGCCTACTTAAGCACAACAGAGGTGGGCGATGATTCAACCAATACGGGGAAGGGATGTGGTCAGCACTTGGTGGGGGAGACGGAATGTTGGTTTTCGTGACCTAGCATAAGCTCCTCACTTTCCTCACGGTCCTATACTCGGGACCTAAACTCCGATCGAACTCGGGACGCTTTCTGTGGCCAGGGACCTACTGAGCTTCTTATAAGATGTATTTCCACAGAAATAACTTAGGCATTAAAACTCTATTAAATTAATAATTCCACTCCGAATAATAATAATAATAATAATAATAATAATAATAATAATAATAATAATAATAATAATAATAATAATAATAATAATAATAATAATAATAATAATAATAATAATAATAATAATAATAATAATAATAATAATAATAATAATAATAATAATAATAATAATAATAATAATAATAATAATAATAATAATAATAATAATAATAATAATAATAATAATAATAATAATAATAATAATAATAATAATAATAATAATAATAACAACAACAACAACAACAACAACAATAACAATAACAACAACAATAACAATAACAATAACAATAACAATAACAATAACAATAATAATAATAATAATAATAATAATAATAATAATAATAATAATAATAATAATAATAATAATAATAATAATAATAATAATAATAATAATAATAATAATAATAATAATAATAATAATAATAATAATAATAATAATAATAATAATAATAATAATAATAATAATAATAATAATAATAATAATAATAATAATAATAATAATAATAATAATAATAATAATAATAATAATAATAATAATAATAATAATAATAATAATAATAATAATAATAATAATAATAATAATAATAATAATAATAATAATAATAATAATAATAATAATAATAATAATAATAATAATAATAATAATAATAATAATAATAATAATAATAATAATAATAATAATAATAATAATAATAATAATAATAATAATAATAATAATAATAATAATAATAATAATAATAATAATAATAATAATAATAATAATAATAATAATAATAATAATGATAATAATAATAATAATAATAAAAGCAACATTACTCAGTTTCTGTTTTAAGTTAATGACTGCTGACTTTCATTTTGGTGGAAATATCTGTTATTATCAAAGCTAGCTCACGCAGGCATATCGTATTGGAAATGAATAATATGCTACTTGTTCCCTGTGCTGCAGAAACTGTATCAGTAATTTTCAAATTAAACTTTATCTGAAATAATAATTTCGAATCATCCCTTAATTAAAGATGTGAGAGCTGAAAATTGTTGTAATCATTATCTTGGTGATATCTATATCTGGTCTAGCTGTGTTTCTGCAGTCCTGCCACTAGGCTGCAGCAGCTGTTAAATTATACGAAATAATGGCTGCCACATTAAATTCAAAGTTGTCGGTGATTATCTGGCCGTATCGCCCATAGCGGGGTTGCCATTGTATTATAATCACAATTGATAGGCTAATATGTACCAGCAGGGTTACAATTTGAAATTAATGAAACTATAAAACCACGTTAATTAATTTTAATTGGGGAGCTTGGTCGATAAAGCGACTATGTATCGCAAGAGTGGGCACAAATGTTACCAACAAAACGCAATATGATAGACTGTAAAAGAGATGGGCACAGAAACAGGAATATTTTAATCTTTTGGCTTCTGTAATGCGATACGCGCACATAAATCACAATTGAGATTGATTTTATGCGAGTTTATCGCGTAATTATGGACTGTGAATACATAACATAACCTTAATAGAACGTATATAATTACCTCATATTTCATAGTAATGAAATGAATTTTAATCATTGCTTTACAGCTAGTGATTCTTTTAATAACATAAATAAAGAAATATTGAAAGGGATATACATTAATTTTGAAGCATCTCGGCTAGTTAAAATGCTGAGGGGATGTGACACACAAATGCGGATATTAATAGTATGCATATTGGATGGCAACATATAGTCTGTGCAATAATTTCTGCTTCTGCAAAATTGTTATTTATTGGTCTAAAAGTTTGTTATAAATATAACAGCTTCTAGCCATTTAGTGGGCATAATGGTATGTTAAGTGGCCTGACACACACACACACACACACACACACACACACACACACACACACACACACACACACACACACAGAGAGAGAGAGAGAGAGAGAGAGAGAGAGAGAGAGAGAGAGAGAGAGAGAGAGAGAGAGAGAGTAACCAAAACTTGTATAGTCACGTCGATCTCTCTACTAGCTACCTATGGTAGAAGGTTCATACTGTACCCTCAAATACCATTGGAAATATTCTAAACATATTGAACTTATAAAAAGGATGTGTTAGTGTTCATGCGGATGTTTACCAAATGTATATACAGATGCAGAATAGCGTAGATGGTAGCGTATCGGCCTTACGTTCAAATGGTCCCAAGTTCCAATCTCGATTAGGTTGAGTTACCTGCATAACGTTTTGCCTGGGGTTTTCCCTTATCCTGATAGACGAATGTCAGGTAACTCTAATCTCTAAGGACCCTGGGCTTATTTGAGTATCCTTTCACCCATTTTCATTCATCGTCCGATATGATTTAACGTTGGAGGAGGTAAATTACAACAAAAAGCTGTCAAGGATGTAATACGATTTTATGGCATTTTCCACATTTGAACACTATCTTTTACAGGAAAAAATATTATTTACCTTTTTTAAATTTTAAAAACGATATCAATTCAAACATGTAACTTTAAGATATTGTATTAAAGAATAAAATTAGTACTACGAGATTTGTTTAGCTAATTAGCTAATTCCATGTAAATGTCTACATCTGAGAATTTCTAAGTGATGGATTCATTAACTGTTTCTTGTGTAAGAGAAGTGAATTTTTTCCTTTCTCTTGCAGTTGATAATGTCAGTTCTCATAGTTTCATGCAGCTATGCCTAAAATAAAATCATCTGAATCTTGTCATTTAAGGAATTGTATCTGAATTTGCCGATTATTTTTTTCTATGAAATTTGAAGTATTATTTTGAGAATGTGGAAACAAGGGGACCAGCTGATCGAAAATGCACTGTCATCGAACATGTAGATTGCAATAAGCATACACAAGCACAGCAACTTGCAGATAAGAAGAAATCCATGCAACGCTTACTGCAGCAAAGTGTACCCATGAAAATGAGGACTACCCCTGTAGCGTAGTGGCCTGCCCCTATTATTGGTTTAAGACTTTAAATAATATTATACTTTTTTCAAATCCTAAATCGTTATTCGTTTAGCTTATTTATTTTTTCTCCTGGTCAGGTAAAGAAACTGGAATTTAACGCCCCATCATGTAGATATCAATTTTAAAAGATTTGACTGACGTTAAGCCTACTGTATTGCTTTACACTCACTGTATTTATTGTACAAGGAAGTATGTAATTCCACAAGTAATCGTTTTGAATAATGCGACACAGATAGAAAAAGTAACTCATTCAAAGAATAATCTCGTAACGAATGAGTAGAGAAAACCATGAGAATGTAACGCTTAAGTATTGTTTCAGGTGATATTCAAAGAGAACATATAATCTAATAAATTACTTAAAGTGCGAAGTACAACGACACAGCTCCCTCTTCAACAATGGATCACCGGTTTATGGATTTCGCCGTGTCAGAGGAATTTCCAAGTCTCACTCAACAGTGTAACTTTAAGGAATGTTGAATATTTTATGCAAATCATAAGTTATTCCAAAGTCAATTTAATGTTATGTTCATGCTGGCTAAATCTTATGAAAAGAACTTCAAAAGTTTTATACTTATTTAAGTATATTTTATACTTATTTATACCTGTATTTAAGTATTCACTTACAATATTATATTGTTGCATTCGAGGTCACCTCTCCAAAAACTTTTTCAGCTGCTTAGAATACCTTACTGTCAGCTTTGGCTATTCTTCTGCATCTTCCTGCTGTAAACCTACACAGTTCTTGAAATTTTAGTTCACTCTCGGAAATATAGGAAAATACAGAAACGAAAAAATAAATTAAATCGTGAAAATTGCCGCTGAATTCTTTGAAGAGTTTGAGTACAACAAGACTCCCCATTATAGATTATCATCCTATAGAAGGGTAAGTCATGTGGAGAGAATTCCTCCCGACAGTGCCTCATTCTCGGTTCTTTGATGGTTCAGCATCTCACTACAAGCCCGCGTCGGTAGCGTGGTGGTAGAGTGTCTGCCTCGCGTTCAAGTGGTCCTGAGTTCGAATCTCGGTCAGGGCGAGCTACCTGGATAAGCTTTTTCCGGGGTTTTCTCTTATCCAGAAAGGGGAATGTCGGGTAACTCTAAGCTCTATGGACCTCGGACTCATTTGAGCATCATTTCACCCATTCCATTCATCGTCCGATATGACTTAACGTTGGAGGACGTAAAATTACAACAAAAAAGTCTCACTACAAGACAGTAGTCGCGTTTACACTGCCAAGGGTTTGGTTAGCCCCGATATTTAATTTGATATTTTTTAAAACTATATCAAATTTCTGAATAATGCTATATGTAAATATTTACTACCAAAACAATATTTAAGGCAAACAATAAGAAGAAAATTGACAATGAATAACAAATGGTAGAAATTACACCATTTTATTTAGGGAATATAATATTGGATGAGATGAAGATTATAATATAGATCTAAATTTATCCAAATTTAGAGAATCTGTGAAAAAATTTATCCGATATTTATTTAAAAAAGGTTAATAGAAAACCAAGACGAAAATTTTATAAAGTTATGGTGTTTTTCTGATATCTTATTGAAGTGAATTGTGAATAGCAAATAAAAGTCAAAAAACAGAGACAAGCCTCAGAAAAGAAATTTCTGAGAGGAATTTAAGGATACACTTAACTATATGACATACGATAAAAATGAAGAAACATGAGACAGCTAAAAAGTTTTAATCTGACTGATTAAGAGATCATAAACTCCAGTGGAAAGGGCATTTAGAAAGAATTACGAATACAAGATTTACAAAACATTTTTTTAAATAACTGCAACTAAGTTTTACATCTATCTAATAGTTTAGTCTTCAATTTATATTACTATCACGTTTATTATATATTACTCGTATGAGAAATTCTATTACACAGCTGCATCACACTGGTTTTAAGACACTAAGTCCAAGGTTTTGGTTATTTTCAGTCTTCGTACTGTGTTGCTATTTGCTAGCATAAGCACTGCCTCTGTGTTTTCATGTGCACGTAACCGCCTTTCATGCTTAACCGTAGCAGCTTTAATTTCTTCATTGACAAATTGTATATTCAAGTCCCTGTGGATATTGTCATTGCGTACATACCAAAGTGCTTTTACTATAGCCCTTAGTACCTTATTCTAAAATCTCTGAATGGTTTGGACATTCGTTTTCTTGATGTAACTGCATAGGGGTAGGCACTTGTTTATAAATCAACAATTTGTTGTGTTCAGTTAGTATAACTATAGCACCCACCCCAAGCTGTGTTGAAACTGAAAAGTGTAATATGGGACTCGAATTTAAAAGACCGCTGGGAAATTTTCACCATGTTAATTTTTCAGGCTTTCTAATATTTGCATGGGCGCATTTATACTTTTGAGAATTTCCTTTAAGATTAAATAAATTGAACTTACGAAATAGAGTCAAAGTTAAGTTTATTTAAAAATTAATGTCAGTCAGTGTTCATAATGTCGCGGCAACAGGCAATAAAGTTTCGGCACAAATAGGAAACAGACGCCAGATAATGTTTCACTGTAATTAAGAGCTTGAGTAAGCACTTAAGGATAGCGCGGCTAGTGTAGCCGGCAACACAGATAGCTGAGATAAAAGACTTGCCGACCCAGATGTTTCCGGAAGGTGATAGAATATTCGGATTACGTCATTAGATGCCTTGTTGATTCCAGAAACATCTAGTGATTGTAGAGAACAGTCTGGAATTCATGGATGGCTGTATAAAAAGGAAGCCATGGCTAGTGATGAGTCAGTTGTGAAACAAGAGGAGTTGCGAGTTTGTAAAACAGTAGAGTTGTGAGTTGCGTAACAAGAGTATTGTTGTAACGAGAGTTGTTTGTTATTGTGATCGACCTTGGTAGACTGTTTATAAATGAGGTAATGTTACCTGAGAATTGAACAGTGTATCGGTACGTAAATTAAGAGCATTTAGAATTTCTGCAACTTGGCCTTTTAATTCTACGAACCCACAAAGTCACAATAATAATCAAATAACGTAATTTTATTTATTGTACCTTATGTATCGAAAATCGGTTGTAATTATTGTAATTAATTTTATTCTGAATGAATGAATGAATTTTATTATGAATGAATGAATTTTATTCTGAATGAATGAATTCTATTCTGAATGAATTAATTTTATTCTGAATGAACGAACGAATGAATGAAAAGTCTGTAAATTCCTTGAGGGCAAAAGCCTCGTGCTGCGCAGGAGTGGTATTTGGAAAGCTCATTAGAGCCTTGTGCAGTTGCTGCGCTCCAGTAACGGCGTATATTCGTGTCATTAGCACTGTTACTGTTTATTTCACACATTTAACATTACACTATTGTTGTACATATTTATTTATGGTACAAGCACAAACACACATTTTTCATTTATAGCACATGGGTAGCTACTTTTTTCCAGCTACATGTTCTTGCAGCTCTCTGTCCCTCCTATCTTTTTGAAGCTATTCGGAAGATTTAATTCAAAATTTTAGTTTTAATTTTTATTCCCTCACCTTTTTATTTTTATCTTCTAATTGATCAAAATTCTTTTATATATTGTTCTTATTTTCCTTTAATTGTTTGTTATACATAATGGTACCTATCGTTTATATATGAACTACTTTTAAATGTACTCTATAAAACTCTTTAAGTTTAGGCTGTTGCACAAAAATTATTTAAACAACTTAATCTCTAATTCATATTTATGGTGAGTGTACACTTACAGTCCTATACTAATTGCATTCCATTATTAATGATACACCTTATGTGTTTGGCTAAATAAACCCTGTGGATTTACACCCCTTGGTAATTATTGTGCGAAAAGGAAGGGGTCAGCATTCCATCAGCTTGTGGTGGGTTTGTCAGCCACCCCACCTGATACGTGTTTCCATGTTAAGGCAAGTTACAACCTGCCATTCCACCAGTACAAAAGTGATCATACTTGAAATACATTATTTTGGAGCATTACTATGATAGTGGCACTAGAATTGAAAGGAAGTATTCATTATAATGTGGTTTCAATTTCATTTTTTAATCCTCTTAGTAACTATACAATTATAAAGTACACTTTGTAATGGGCCGGGTTTTGTTTGTTTCGTAAAGCTTAGGATAAATAGTTTCGGATGTAATCCGAAACAGTATCCAGGAAGGAAGGTGTAAATTACAGTGTGTATTTGTTGGCGAATAAGGTCCTTTTCTCCCACCTATTTTGTTTATTTTAAAACGGCTTATATCGTTTTTATGAACTATTTCCTAATTCCTTGACACAAGAGGTATATCAGGTTAGCCTAATTTATAAGACCTTTTATAACTGACCTACGAGGGCTGTTCAATAAACAATGATCACAATTTTTTTTTTCTTGACAACGTACCTTTACCCACCCTCATAATTTTGATGCTCCTTCTCAAAATAGTCTCCCCTGAATGCGATGCAATTGTCCCAGCGTTTCTGTCAGTCTTCAAAGACTTGCTGCAAACCATTTTTGAGAGATCATTCAAAATCGCCTACACAGCCTTTACCGCTGCTTCTGATGATGGATAATGCCTCCCATGAAGGCGTTTCTTCAAGTTAGGGAAAAGAAAAAGGTCACTTGGGGCTAAATGCGGACTATAGGGAGGGTGAAGGACGTACTTCATGTTGATTTTTGCAAGACATTCAGCAACAACATTGCCAATATACGGCCGCGCATCATCGTGGTGCAGCATCCAGCCTGCTTCACGAAATGTGATCTTTTGCGCCTAATATGGACTTGCAATGTTTCCAGGACATCCCTGTAGTATTTTACCGTTACTGATGTGTGTGCAGGTACAACATACTGATAAACCATTCCATAAATATCAAAGAATGAGATGACCATAACTTTCCCAGCAGAAGCAACCACTTTTGCTTTAATGGGGGTTGGTGATAAAGGAAATTTTCACACTGAGCTTTGCTGTTTGCTCTCAGGATCAAAATAATGTTGCCAAGTTTCATCAGCAGTGATTACATTTGAAAGAAACTCCGGATCTTCCTCTAGTATAGCCATGTTTGCTAGAGCCTTCATATCTGGAGGAGAAGTGCTTGTGATTCTGATTAAAAGATCGAAGGGGGACACAGTCCACTAACACCCTCAGGGAAAGGAATGAAGCTAGGAGAGACCACAGGCTAGAGCCTGTGAAGTTCACAGAGCCATAGAATTCCTAAGATTTGGAGAGATCTTTACCCGGCGCACCACCGAAACATCTCAGCATCACCAGGGTGATGGCGAATAAGAGACCCTATGGCCGGGGCAGCAATTTCTAGGAGGGTCAGGAAAGAAGTTTTACAGAGCATACGTATTTACATTATCTGTCCGCATCTACCAAAATTACCGGGTACAACCAAAGCGGAAATATGACAAGGGAGTGAAATGGGGAGGGTTAGGGAAGGAAAGGGAAGAAGCCTGCAGCAATCCCCTTGTGACACAGTGAGACAATGCCAGAGTGATAGTTCGACGGGGATCGAACTCACGAGCTCGCGTGCTTTACGTGCCGCCACCTTGTTCGGTACGGTGCTTGTGTAAGTGTAAATATCTTATTTGTATGTGAACGGGTAAAAGTGAAAACAAATAAAACGCAGAGGAGAGGAGAAATGGGGAAAGCAAATTGACAGCAAACAGGTGGGTGGGGAGGAGTCAAGCGGAGCTGTCCTGTTTAGTCTGCTAGTAAAAGTATTGGTTTCTATAGCTTAATTGGATGATCAGACATTCGATTTAGAAACCAGGCAGTTAAATTAGTGGGCAATTTTTTGTACGTGGGCTTTTTGTATAAAAGTTCACCTCTCTCACCGAAATTCAAATTCAGTTTCCACATAAGCGATTTAATACTTCACATACAAACTCTTTTTTGGAATAACTTAATGAAACGCTTTGACTACAACGTTAGAACCTATTTAAAAAAAACAAGTGTAAGAAAACAAAACGTTTATATTACTTAAAATGGTGATACATAAGCTGCTTCACAATCAACACTCTCAGTCCTGACAGAACACATGTGTGGAAAAGTATTTTTGAAATATAGACTCTTTCAATGAAAGCCAACGATTTTTTTCATTGCACCTCAAAATCCGCATTTAAAGTAGAGTTGTCTGAAGTTGAAATACTTTTATGTCATGTCCCTGCTTTGTTTATTAAGTTGCCTGTCGTTCAACAGGCTCCTATTACACAAAAAGACAGACTTCCTTTAAACGAGGGTCGTTAAAGTCAATCTTGGATTTTGTTTAAAAATAAATAGTAGAACAAATTTCAAAGCGTGGAAAGTGGATTTGTTTTACCGCATAATCTCCAGCGACAGTTATACACTTATCCCAGTCTTTGAGTGTCGCCTGAAATGCTTCGGCATAGAAAGATTTAGACTTCCGACGGAACCATTGTAGGACATCATGCTTCACTTCATCATCAGTTTTGAAATGTTTTCTTCTAAGGATTTCCTTCAGGGGCCCCAACAGGTGGAAATCACTTGGCACTAATTCAAGACTATAGGGGCAAGATCTCCCAGCCGCGACAGCTTCGAGAGTTGTGACGTATTTCGGCTGGGAGCGAGGCCTGCAATGTATGTGACGTCAGGGAAGAGCCCTGTAGTACCAAGTTGCCTATATAAATGTGGCAGTGAGTACAGAATTTGGGGGTTCAGTCAGGTTTAGCACCCTCCATGATAATGTAGCTGCCACGTACCAGATGGAACTGTTAAATTTACAATGTGACGATTTATTGAAGGACAAATATACACACAAGAAAGACTTGGCTCATTTTTACAAGAATGTCCCCCAAACCAGATTTCCGAGGTTGTATTCACTTGCCGCACGGATATTGTGTATGTTTGGCTACACATACGTGTGCGAAAAGTTTTCTTCTGTTATGAAATTAGCTAAGTCCAAACCCCGAAGTTCCTTGTCGGATCACAATCTAACATGCAGCCTTCGATTACAAATTTCCCAGACATCACGTCCTGAAATTGATAAACTAGTTAAAGAAAAACGAAACAGGACGTGTCGGAAAATGTCCACCTAATTTTGTTCTGAATGGGTCTCCTCTAATTTGCGGAGAAAATGACTTGATGTTTTATTTTATTTACTTTATAACATTCCTGACCTTCGGATAAACCACAAGTTTGAAGTTCTATATATTTTCTCATAAATTGTTTATATACTGTAACCAATTGTGTAATTAAAGCAGTCAGCATTAATATTACAACACCCAAGATGTAAGTTGTACATATTATTAACACCCAATACGTTTCCTGTTTTTCCTACCCTCACACATCGAACTTTTCCTACCCCTTTTACAGTAGTAAATCAGCGCGGTGACGTCACACGCTAACCTGCCTTTCGTTCGAGAGCATATTTTGCGGTGAGAGCTTGCAGAGCTGACGTCACATCGCTACTACCTGTCTTCCTCTGGTTTGGAATGTGCGTTAAGCGGTATTTGTCTTGCAAACAGTGAACAGCCTTTGTGATCAAACCCGGACGGTTTTTTCGTAAACTCTTATGCATATCATGCAGAACACGACAGTAATACTCATTGTTGATAATGACACCATGGGGTGAATAATCAACGTAAATAATGCCCTGTTTATCCCAGAATACACTTGCCATCACTTTTCCAGAAGACGCAACTGTTCGAAATTTCTTGGGACATAGTAAGTACTTATGCTTCCACTGCATCTATTCTCTTTTGGATTGTGGGGTGAAATGGTGAACCCTTGTTTCGTCCCATGTGATGGTGCGATTCAGAAAATCCTGGCCTTCCCTTTTAAAGCGGTCCTTCAGTTCTCTACAGACTTCAACCCGTCTGTGTCTGTCAAAAGCAGACCAGTGCTTTGGGAACCAGCGTGCACTCACTTTTTCCTAACAACAAATGATCATGAATTATTATGTTCACTGTTCCTAACGACAGATTATACATCCTTGCAATTTCAGGACATGTTATGTTACGATTGTACAGGATCAGATGCTCCACGCGCTGAATGTTCTCAAGAATGACTACCGTGGGCTGTGATGCACCACGACTAGGATCGTCACTGAGCGAGATACGCTATCTTTGAAGTGCTTGCACCATTCAAATGTCCTATTGCGACTGGGTGTCTCATCACCGTATTTAGCTTGAAGACTTATGTAAATTTCAGCAGGATTTATGCCCCCGTTCACTAAAAACTTCATCACAACACACAAGTGCCACTATCTGCTGCATACAAAACCTCCAGTCTAGGCGTTCATTTAAACGTGTAAAAAGGCAATGTCCCGGATTGACTTGAAGGTCCCTCGTAAATTACAAAAGGTGCTAAGAAAGTAAAGTAGGAGGGACCTTTAACAAAATAGCCACCGTGTCACTGATATGATAATTAGAGTTGTATTAGCGTTATAAGCTTACGTAGACCCACTATGGATACCGTTCCCCAGGAGGAAGGGCTGAAGTGGAGAAACCATGGAAGACTACTGGACAAAGAGATTTCAGTGAGCTGTCTAAAGGGGTTGATGAAGTATCCTCGACCAGCAGCCCGCAGTTCCACGGAGACTATCTACCCTTTACTTTGCGCAAGATTCTATGTCATCCTATAATCACACCTGAAACAACGTCACCTATACTTAATGTTATGGGTATCTAAACATGATTAGCAGCATGCAGCTGTATATTAACACGACAGCAGTAGGTACATATAAATTTCCAACGTTGGTCACAATGTTTCTCACGCAGATAATCCTTGAGGTTTCCGTAGTTACTTTGAAACCTAAAGTTATTAATTACTAATTTTTCTACTAATTGTTTTAACAAGTAAATCTGTCGCCTGATATCATAATATAATATAGCCCTACTAGATATTTTCACTTAAGCGTTAAAATCTTCTGGGGGCGAGAGTTTTTCTGTCACATAGATAAACTTTGGGAATTCTGTAAAATTATTCTGCTTGAAATGTAAGATACGTTTAACAAAACATTATACGGCTGACCCCGTAGTCGGTAGAGCACCTGCCTGCAGTACGAGGGGTCCCGGGTTCGATTCCCGTCTTGGGTGGGAATTTTTCTCCAACCAAGATAATTCCCCATTATACCCAGAGTCTGGAAGTATGAATCAGAGTGCGAATGTGTGCATGATCTAATGATTAATACCCACCGAATTCGAGTTAACACCTTCGATATGTTCCAAAGGAGAACGGCCGCCGATATGACCATTGCACTTAAAGGGGGGTATAAATGAAAAAAATAAAAAAAGAACACTATAGATAATGCATTTCAAATCTTTCTTTTGACTTCCGCAACGAAATTTTCTGTTTAACTTCGACAGAGGAAACAATGTAGGCCTGCTCTGACATATTTACTACCTGCAAATTTGCTAGGTACATCGTGGCACGATCACACATCTCCATGGTATGGAGTTGCATGTCTGCACATGTAATCGAATATTTTTGAATCGCATCACGGTTGTGACAAGTAAGTTTTATTTCATTAAGGCCATTTCCTTTATGTTAAAAGATAGATGTCTGATGATTCATTTGAGCATCATTTAGCCCATATTCCGATCCCTGGCTTTCTGCTTCTACAAGGAAAATTTCCATCCTTAGTGGTCACTATCTTCTACTTATGACCAAAGTATGAGACGTACAAACTCGAAACGGGATTTATGCCATTAATATTTATTTCAACTGTTAAAAAATTGCGGAAATTATCAGAAGAACGACCGCTCTCCGGTTAATAATTTACAAGGAGAATATTTTCTCTTCTATAAATGGCTAGTAATTTACAGCACCTCCTTTTTGTATTTTTATTCCATTCTGTGTTTATACTTAAATAACTGATTTATCTACATGTTCCATGTATCCCCAAATTCACACTAACATTAGAAATGATTTTCATATTCATACTAATGTATAATGCAAATACAATTCTGTGTATATTTGAGTTACAAAAGATGATGTTGCTAAGAATATTTGTTCGGAGGTCTACAATGCTTTACAAGGCATTATTACAATTTGTGGTTTGAGTTAATGCCCTTCCTACACGGATAAACAAAGAGGAGGAAGTTAATAAACGCTACGCTGAGATGCCGTTACAATATAATGTTTACACATGCCAGGTGCATATCCAAAAGCAATTATCATTAGACCTAGTTAGTTTGTTTAAATGGTTGTCTTCCGTTCAGGAGCTTTATCCAACAACCCTTACTCCCATTCTGTCCACGCAGCCGTGCTCTCTCAAACCAACCTACCCTCTCTTGTCCATTGTTTCGACTGTATTCTGCCCTAATCGATTATCGAATGCCCTGTTTGGTTTGACTGAGTCTACGTGATATGAATAATCGGTGCCGGGGAACATTTACATTAATTAATTTTCAAGTGTCACCTGTCTCCTGCAGACGCATCAATCATAACGGGCAGCAGCGCCAACAGCGGCGACACACGGAACTACAACAAGAGACAGACGTCCAATTAGCTGCACGTCACAAACAATTGCCGCTCGCGCACCGCAACCCATGATGTGCACATGATACTGGTCTCCCACCCTCCTAACAGCCCACATGCTACGTACATACATAGCTGTACACGGTCGCATACGTACGCCGTTATGGGGGTCTGTGAATTGGGCGGAGGGGGGCCCCCGCACACACACTCACACACACGCGTGTACATATGAGTTGTTTTAGTTTCAAAACCAGACAAGTCCGTTGTAGTCGCCATTAATTTTCGGCTTGAAAAGACCGGGAAACACAAGATGATGTGTGCTGCACTCTGTGATAGATAAGCTGCAACACAGTAGTATTATAAACGGAGCATTTCCCCGAATGCAGTATGACAGATTTGTGTCGGTTTACTGTACGGTTACAAACTGCTCCTGCAGGCCCTCTGTCAGCTGCGAAACACACACACACAATGTTAGTTAATAGAGGAAAAAGTACAAAACCAATCCCTGAATACACAATCAGAAAAAATAAATACAAAGCAATGATATTATTCTTAGAGGCAATTTCTCCTTCTCACATTTGAACAATTTAGAGAGTTAGGGTTTTACCCCTGAAGCACATCAGCGTTTTATCTTTCTCTATCACGTGCGTCTATGTGAATAAAGTACAGCATTACAGCCAAGACACGCAGTATTACAATTTTCAGTTTAACAGAGATGCAGTTGTCGAGAGTCCATAGATTAAAACAATGCCATTTTTATAGAATATCGATGTCTGAACATCATAATCGGAAACTAAAATAAGCATGAATACCAACCGTGAGATTTCAATTCAGCATCCACCATGCAGAGAATCTGCTATATATTTTTCGAAAATGTCCTTTCAATGCTCAATTTCTTCTCGGGCAGGAAGCCAGGTGAAAAGACGACGTTTCGGGAGTGTGCATCTCTCCCATCATCAGGATATTTATTAAATTTTATAACCACAAATGAATTAATGGATATAACACAAATAGAAACAAAGACAGAACACTATCGAAATTCGCATTTCTGAACAAAAGATTGTTTTCAGTAAATTAAATGCCAGATCAGGAGATGGCATGAGTATAGAAAATTAATTGAGTCAAAGAAACGTAACTATTTAACTTGATTTTCAAGCTGTATTGATCTGTGCTTCTTATGTCGACGGATTTCCATTTTAAGGCCAGTTTTCAAGAGAAACTGAACTGAAATCCAGCATCACGACTAAGCGTGTTCGCAGTAATTGTTGTTATTGTTGTTGTTGTTGTGGTGTGTGTGTGTGTGTGTGTGTGTGTGTTGTGTGTGTGTATGTGTGTGTAATTTTACGTCCTCCAACGTTAAGTCATGTCGGACGGTGCATGAGATGGCTGAAATGATGCTCAAATGTGTCCAGGGTCCATGGAGCTTAGAGCTACCCGACATTCGTCTTTAAGGATAAGGAAACCCCCCGGAAAAACCTTATCTAGGTAGCTCACCCTGACCGAGAATCGAACTTGGGACCTCTTGAACGCGAGGCACACACGCTACCATTGGGCGTAATTGTTGTTAATAATCGAGTTAAGCAGTTACGTCTCTTTGCCCCAATTTTCTTTACTCACGCCAGCTCCTGACCTGGCATTTAATTTACTGAAAACAGTATTTTGTTCATTAATGCGAATTTTGATAGTGTTTTGTCTTTGTTTATATTGGTATTATATCCAGTGTTTCACTTGCGGTTATAATATATAATGAATAACCTGATGTTGGGAGAGATGCACACTCCCGAAATGGCGATTTCTATTCGTCTTTTTAACTTGCTTCCTGCCCGAGAAAAAATTGAACATATTTGTCCCCAGGAAAGCTTCAGGTCTTATTTTAAATGTCATTTCAATGTTTTCAAGGTAGCTAACAATTTGTATTAAAACAGATATTTGAAAGATTTTCAAGACAGGTAAACCCATATGTTGAATCTCTGTGTAAGAAGACCCTACAGTTTGTTGCAAGAAATTTTGCATAAATTTGTGTAATCGTTAAGCCTTGTGAGACAGCGAGAATGATAGCACATGAAAATGTAAATATCCTCAGAACGAGCAATTTAATTCCAATAACTTTTTATGGAATCATAAATTCTTTAATCGTCAATTAAAATTGTTTAAGGTGTTCACGACATCGTGATTTCATAACGTCCTATCGCTCTTCAGTTTCTTCTTGCAATGTTCTTGAAAATAATATGTTATTTTACAGCCATCGTATTTTAAACACCTGAACATCAATTCAGTTTCCCCTCTTAAGTACCTACAAAAATTATAATTAAACTATCTGCAAATTGCTAATTCTATCAGGAATAAGCAGTCAAAAATTAATCTGCCAACAATATTATGAAGCTTATAAGAGTTAAACAGCAACAAATAAATGACAGTGGGTAGGGAAAGTAATCTAAATGTGACATAACCATATTTTTGCTTTGTCTTCTGTATATAAGTAGAGGAAATATTACATTCCACCCAAAAATGTTATGTCGAAGTTTCACCGGGAATATGTTTCGTATTTTTCAATGGTCCCCCAAAAAGGACATTTTAGAAATGGGTCCCTCTGTGTGTATTAAGAGCACAACTAAAAATCAAAAGGTTACTTAAAAACTAAACTCGGTATTTTAAGTTCAGCCACTTCCAAGGACACGGCGTCAAGATTTTTTAATGTCCTAATCTAAACTAACTTTTAAAGGAAAATTGTTCATAAATTTGTAACTTCTCAAAAATCTCCAATTATTTTGAGAAAGATAACAAGTTTAAATATATACAAATATAACAATTTGTAACTTAAAGCTGCACTTATCTTATATACATTTGTAAGTTACGTCCTCTAACGTCAAGTCATATCGGACGATGAATGAGATGGGTGAAATGATGCTCAAATGAGACCAGAGTCCATAGACCTCTTAGAGTTCATAGAGCTCTTCAGGATAAGGGGAAACCCGGAGAAGACCTTATCCAGGTAACTCACCCTGACCGAGATTCGAACTCGGGACCTCTTGAACATGAGGCACACACGCTACCACCATGCTACCGAGGCGGGCAGTTATCTTATAAGAAATGATGTTCAATTAAAGAATTGAACTAAATCTGTTCAATTTATAAGAAAAGTAACATCAGATAAATGAAGTTTTAAGTTAGAAATTGTTATTTTTGTATATATTTGTTTGCTTCACATTTTACATATTTAAGTTTAAATATATTTATGACAAATCAAATATGTATCTTTAATTTACTGCAAATATCTTTTGTAGTCCTCTTTTCTCCGAGTGATCTTTATAAACCTGATAAACCGTACGAGATAAGAGAAAATCCTACTACACCAGTTATATTCATATCTCTTTGAATCACATATTTCATATTAATATATTAACATTCTTTGTGTATGTATGTGTGTGTTTGCGTGTATGAATTGAACCATTTCTGAAGCATTATGATTTATTTGCTTTCAAAAGGGAATTATTTTCATTTTCCTCTTGGTCATGGCAAGAAAATGAAATTTCATAGTTACTGCATAGCGTCTTGCTCTTAAAAATTGCGTATCACTTAATACAGCATTATTCCTCTGGACTGGTTGTTTTAACAAGAAGTAGGTATGGTAATGAAATTTCTGCTAATGTTTATCACCAATAATAGTGAGATAAAGAAAAATAAGTATTTGCAAAAATAAATGATACAAGAATGAGTAGAGAAGTTCTTATGAATGCAATACAAGTTAATTAAATAGTAATCAATAACCGTTCCTACTATTTGGAGCACTGCAGGCGATGGAAATTGCTGATGCATGAAATTAAAAAATAATGGGAAGCAGAAATATTCCTGTTCTAAGTTTAAGGTATTTCTGTGGCACTTTCTAGTTAAAAGAGCTGAGGGAGCACGTTCTTGCGGAATCTCCTAAAACACTTGGTGCAGTCCTTTTTTCTAAGCTAGAGACAAACATCTATATCCTTATAAACACGACAAGCAGTATCTAAAATGAAGTCCAGAGCAGTGTAACTGTTGCAGTGTCAACATTGGAATACTGACACACATCATCGGTTGGCAGGTGGTCTGGCAGAAACATTTTTGAAATTACATTTTATTCCATCTGCCATCTCCATTGGCAGTCGACATCCAGCTAAAGATAGCAGAAAATGTCATTCTGAATTTTTTTTCAGACCACCTACCAAACAGGTAGAGGTCACAATCAGTATTTCACTGTCGACACTACACATTTTACAATCTGCATCCTTGATTACTAACAGAATTTTATTTACTAGGTTAGTTTGCATCACTAGTAGCCAGGTGACTGCAGAGATTATTACACGCGAGTGTTTTTCATCCATTCTACGTAGGCCACGTTAATGCCTTATTTGCTAATTATAATTAGAATAGAAGTTAATAGATAATGTTACACATTTATACTTAATTTAAAAATGTATATATTTATTTCACAGGTCTGTTGTGTGGGAATAATGTATCTGCCTTAAGTAGTAACTGGTTCGAATATCGTTAGGGCGAGTAACTTCAACAAGGTTTCCCTTAGCCTGAAAGCTCAATGTCAAGTAACTCAAGCTCATAGACCACGGTTCATACAATTTCATCTAACGATATGATCTGACCAGTTAAACGACGATAAAGCACTTTCTAAAAGAATAACCGATAGGTTTTTCTCCTAAATCAATTGCTATATCTCTACAAAATTGCTTCCACTACAAATCTAGAAGAAAAGTCTAATGCAATGTTCTGATCACTATTGTTGATTGGTTTTAAATTTTAAACGGTGACATCTGGTGATTAGTGAAATTAATATATTAAAGAGTGGTGGAAGATATACTGCCACATTTATGTGAAGAGGATCTACCCAAAAGTACGAAGACCCTCGCCTCCTTCTATCCGAGAGCGGGTGGAAAACTCCGGGGCTCATCCTAGGGCAATACCTGTTTCCTAAAAAGCCCCCCCCCCCATTGACAACAACGACAAGACGGGATGGAAGTCGATAAGCCACTTACGCGCGTCAACCCCGCAGGGAAGCCTTCCGAAAACATCGGTGGGACCACCTGATAATCTAGCACACCTTCTACTAGCTAAGCAGTCTAGTACCTGGGACTTCTGAGGCAACCCTCTACCCCCTCCGGGCGGCCGAGGCAGGCCGTAGGTACCCGACCTCCGACGGGTGTCGGAAACACACTGCCACCTGTAGTGTCCAACCCAATCCGAACCGCTCTCCGACGAAAAGGGCTCGGCAGTTCGGCCCGAGCTTCCTCTAGTAACGTCAGAGGCACCACGGCAGCTGAAGGGGACGATCCCCTTCCTTATGGGAATACTGTCCCAAACCCCTAAAGAGCTTAAAAACTGATTTTCTTTGTTAACGATGCTATTATGAGCCAGGGCCATACCAGCGCTACCGAAATTTTATCCTACAAAAGTTATTTTACGTGTATATCTATTGATATAGAGCTGTTGCTTTAAGCACATTTAAAAACCATGAGTTTTAGCCGGTTTTAAACCTGCGCCTTTAAAATCAGTAGGCCAGCGATAACCAACTGAGCTACTCAGACCTTCCTTTTTCTTTATGTTTCTGCAATTTACGTCCTCCAACCTTAATTCATATCGGACGATGAATTGAATGGGTGAGGTATTGCTCAAAAGAGCCCAGGGTCCATAGAGCCCAGAGTTACCCGACATTCGTCTTTCAGGATAAGGGAAAATTCTCGAAAAAACCTTATCCATGTATCTCATCCTGCCGAGATTCGAATTTGGAACCTCTTGAAAGTGAGGCAGACTCGCTACCATCTACACTACAGAGGATGGCGCTACTCAGACCTATTGAAAACTAGTGTTCACATTTATTACTGAAGATAAGAGTTAGATATAAGTTGCTTCAAAATCTTATACCCTGGTGGGACGTGCTTCCTGGTTTTGTTCGGTTTTAAATGTATTCTAAGTATTAGTTCTCTTTGAATTCATTCCATAAACTTAAAAGTTTCGTAAATTGTACATGTCCGTTCATACGACCTTCCCTGGTAGTTTTCATGACGCCTGATTGATCTAATAAATGATACAGAGTCATTGAAATATATAGTGACCATTCACAAGCTCTTTCCACTGTGCGAAGGACTCGAGAGTTGCGGACGAAATGGCTCAGGCACAGGCGAATTAGGATCTTTAACTCACAAATAGCAGCGTATCTGTCATTTCTTAGTTAAATAAAGTGGGTTACGATAAATTGTTATGACCCTGCACATTTCTTACATTCGCTTATAAAATGACTGTAATACTTACTAAAAGAAATTATTTCTATATTCTTTAGATTTAGTAAGAAAGAAAGTCGTTTATTAATGTTTAATACAGTGTTTGTCATTTAAAACCTAACGGGCGTACGCCATTTCGCCTGTGCGTGAGTAGGTGTGGCACAGCCGGCTTTGCACATACACAAACTCCGCGCGTAAAGCGGAGAAACTGCAAATTTGTGCAACCTCAGATAAACATATTCTGATTCACACGATTAAATTGGGTCGTTGTAATATTTCCGATTTAATTTCTAATATGTTGTTTATTTCTTCCAATGTATGAGCATTTCTTTCGTAAACTTTGTCTTTCAGGTTACCATACAAGTAGAACTCATACTGTTAAATCAGGGAAGCAAGAGGGCCATTTACCGACACAGTATCTTCTACTGTGTGGGCATTAAAGAATCTTGAATTCCCCATATGATTTCTCTTCTTCTGTCAGTTAATGATAAAATGGGGTCAAAATGTCATTTCGTTCGGTACCTTTCTATATTTACATTCTGCTCGTAGAGTACTGGATCGATTATGCATCTAGCGCTAATAGCACACCAAACTACTGTTTTTCTTTACAATTCTTTTAATTGAATCATATGAAAAGTCTTTCGTTCTTTTATATTTAATATTAATTTCATTTAATCCTTTTTTTTCTTATATGTCGGCCCTTTCTTTCCCCTGAACTCCCAATGTATCGGAATCCCCTGCAACTATATATTTTCCAAGATTTTTAATGATCTGGATTATATTTTGAAAATCTAGTTCATTTTACATCACATAAAATATACAAACATCACTTTGTGCAGTGAACTACTTTCGAAATATTCTTTGCTAAATGGGAAGTGCTACATAAATGGGAAGTGGTTATTGATTTTCCCATTTCCTGGTCGTAAAACAAAACGGAATTTCAAACCATCATATGGCAACCAACTCTTAAAGCTTTTCACTATTAGGAACTGTGTCGATTATTTCATATTTCTTAATTTAAAAACTAATTTTTAATTGTTAAGAAAAGATTAATGTTTACGGAAATGAAAGTGTAAAATTAGGATGGTCACGAGATGATGCAATTTGAGTGAAATATTATGTAATGTTGTCGTTATTGGTAGTTTTAAGAATGTGATTATTTAATATGGTGACTTGGACCAGTAGAATATAAGTTATTTAGTTGCTATAGCAACGTAGAAAGAAAGGAGCAGGAGATTAACTGAAATAAACGTTCTTCTGCGTAAGAACGTCGTAAGAACAATAGTATTATTAATCTAATAGTAGACTGAATTGGCCTTTCTTATTCTGTTTTAAATTTCCTGCTCTATTTTTCCATCCTTATTTATAATTGTACCCAGGTATTCATAGCTGTTTGCCTGTTCTAAGATTTCATCATTACATTTAATTTTAACTTCTTCTTCTTTCCTTCCTATATACATGGTTTTACTTTTGGGTATGTTTAATTCTAAACCTTTTCTAGTTAATTCTTCTTTCTATTCATTTAGCGCTAATTGTAAATTATTATTACTATTTGCTATCAATATGATGTCATCAGCATATATCAACGATTGTGCCCAAACTGGTCTTAAACTTCTATATCCTATCATAGTTCTTGCTGTTCTTCTTTTGCAAATTTTCCATATTTCATCCATCACAACAATAAATAAGAGTGGGCTAAGACTATCTCCTTGTTTAACTTCTCTATTAATCTGAAATGGTTCTGATTCTTGTCCATCTAATCTTATTATCCCTTTTGGTTCTTGATAAACTTATTGTATTGCTTCAATAAAATTCATAGGTACTTTTTTCTTCTTTAGAGCTCTCCAAATTTCTTTCCTAGGTATTGAATCAAATGCTGCTTTCAAGTCTAAGAATCCTAAATAAATATCCTTTCCTCTATCTATAGCTTTCTCTATTACCATTCTCAATGAGAATATTTGGTCTTGGGTTTGTCTACCGATTCGGAAAGCAGCCTGTTCCTCTTCCAAATCTTGTTCTACTATTTTCCTCAATTTCTGTTCCAGGATTCTAGTGTACATTTTATATACAACTGGGGAGAGACATATAGGTCTATAGTTTTAGCAATCACTTTGGTTGCCTTTCTTATGTATTGGAACAATTACATTAAATTCCCAATCTTTTGGTATTTTTTTTTTCCGTCCATATCTTCTGCAATAAACTTTTCAGTATTTTTATTAATTCTTTAGCTCCATATTTAATCAGTTCTGGTGCTATTCTATCCCTACCAGCTGCTTTACCTAGCTTGATTACTTGTATTGCCATTTGAACTTCAATTCTATCAATTCCCTTTTCTTCTTCCTCTGTTTCTTCCCCATAATTATTATTATTCTCCTTCTTATACCTGTATTCCCTGCATCTTCGTTTATGTATAAATCTAGAGGGGTAAAATATGTAAACAATGAAGATTAAAAAAACAACAGAACAAGCTTTTGTAAGAATAGTTTGTAGAGGACCGAGTGGAGAAAGAAATGTGAATGCACCAAAAGATTTTAACCTTCTGGATGCAGTTGCACGTACGGCCGTGTAACTGTGGGTCTGAAGTAAACGTTTATCGCGATAGAACGTTTTAAATGGTTTCTTCAGTTAGCTATGGCCAAGCTTTATTTGTAATCACTGGAGGTGAAAACTGTGAATCCCCGGAATATGCAAACTGAAGATAATAGGCGTGTCATGTTAGGGAGCACAATAAAGAGGGAAGAGATAATGCCAGTAAGTAAGCTGGCTGCAATTTGTGTGAGACAATGGGTGAATCCTCAAGCCGGATCCTACCTAATCCGAGCCCGTAATTGCATCCGGCGGCACACGTGACCTTTGGCACACAGTCCTTATTAATCGTATGTATCTGTCAAATTACTCCCTCGCTCATGTTTCCGAACTACAAAGGGCCCCGACTGTGGGTTTCCTTAGCAGCGACTTAAGGGGATTCACACATCGGAATTGCCAGGCTCTGGGGAGATTACTTTGCTCTCTGCTCCAAGAAAAATACTTCTACTAAGTCTTGTCATTTTTCTACATCCCGCGGGCATCTTGCCGATGGCGAAGTAAGCCGCACGACAAAACTCGATATTTATAGCAGAAACATGATAGGAAGTGTTTCAGCTGTTTTGGTAAAAAAGATGGGACATAGTGTCTACAGATTAAAATTAGATATAACATTTGTCGAGCTTTTAATTTATATGTGGGTCAGTACTTTCGAAGAATAATACTTTCAGCACTGAAATAATTTTAAGACAATTGGGAAGTCCAAGTGAAAAAAACTTCCCACTTTTTATGATTAAGTAAAGAAAATAACGTGTTACGTCCACATGACCTTATATATTCTTCTATTTCACATTTACAGAGATAACTTTTTTTGGGCGACGAGGTAGCACAATGGTTTCGTTCGTGGCTCCCGTGCCAAGGTTCCCGAGTTCAATTCCCGGTTCTGGGTTCGTGATTTTAAGTCGACCCCACCCACGCCTTCACCTCTTTCTAACACATGTCAACTCTCCCCTATGCCCAACGTGGTTCCGAGTCCACGGAATAAGCTGTAGGTCCTCTCGCCTCACCTTATCATTGGAGGTAATAGACACCGTAGCCCTCAACGGTATCATAGATGGTTTCAAGTCTACCTCACGTTCAAGTGGTCCCGAGTTCGAATCTCGGTCAGGGTGAGTTACATGGATAAGGTTTTTTCCGGAGTTTTCCCTTATCCTGTAAGACGAATGTCGGGTTACTCTAAGCTTTATGGATCTTTGGCTCATTTGAGCATAATTTCACCCATTTCATTCATCGTCCGATATGACTTAACGTTGGAGGACGTAAACTACTACTACTACTACTACTACTACTACTACTACTACTACTACTACTACTACTACTACTACTACTACTACTACTACTACTACTACTACTACTACTACTACTACTACTACTACTAATAATAATAATAATAATAATAATAATAATAATAATAATAATAATAATAATAATAATAATAATAATAATAATAATAATAATAATAATAATAATAATAATAATAATAATAATAATAATAATAATAATAATAATAATAATAATAATAATAATAATAATAATAATAATAATAATAATAATAATAATAATAATAATAATAATAATAATAATAATAATAATAATAGTAATAATAATAATAATAATAATAATAATAATAATAATAATAATAATAATAATAATAATAATAAACACCGTCCTCTGGGTGCCTCCACCTGAGAAATGGCCCCGATCATCACGTGGTGGAGCGAGGTTACCCCGAAGGCCGAAGTTGCCATGTGGGGAGTCTTGGAAACCAACCAACCAACCTTTACTTTACCAACCTTCCAAAAGCTGGCCAATATATGACGCCTATGAAATTGCTATCTCTTAGATAAAAAAGGAATAGAGGCTTACTATTTGAGAAACGTATAAGTATTAGAAAATTCAGCGCTGTCTCAGTTTAGTGTATAGTTTAGAAGCAGCGCGATCTCGCATCCGCTTGAGCATTAGAAGTTCATTTGCAAATATTTCGGCTTGACTCGTGAAATAATGCATCAATTTCTCTATGTTTTCTACTTGTTGCTTATTTTTTCTTCTTCCTCAACCTTTGACACACTTATACTAGGCCACAAATTTGTCCATCCTCGTCCCAGATTTCCGTCGCGTAGAGGGTCGCGCTTTCGAGTCCCGCCTTGGACATGGGTGTATATATGTATGTGTCTGTGACTTATGCATATAGAGCGAACATCTACCTTCGATGGACAATTGAGTTATTCCTCAAAGGCAAAAAAAAAAAAAAAAAAAAAAAAAAAAAAAAAAAAAAAAAAAAAAAAAACACCCTACTTACGCAGGTGGGGTGAGTGCAATGAATTAGCCCGCTAGCAACAGAATTCAAGTAATGTACCTAATATAGTCAGACTGAAAAATCCAGTGCCATAGCCGGGATTTGATTTCTATCTTTCCATACTTTAGTCTATACACGGCCAGTGTGAAACAACAATTAATTTTCATTAACTGACCTAATAGTGGTTAACTATAAAGCCCGGGCCTTAAAGTACTTACACGTTGTAAGTCGCCATTAAGGTAGTTGTCTCATGTGTATATGAGAACTCCTAAGTGGTTTACCGGGAAAAATACGAGTCAGTTGGAGAATTTATTGTCATATCGGCACGTTGGGCATAGTAGCTCAATGGTAGAGAGGCTGGACGGTAATCAGAAGATCCGTGGCTCAAATCCAGGCTATTGCATTGGATTTTTCAGTCTGACTCTATCTTTGCGAACTTGATGAGGTACTAATATTTTGCTTTGTTTGTCACATTCAGTTGAGTAACATGTTTATAATGTGAATATAAATGTAACATTACGTATAATGATATTAATCATAAACTCCTGTCCGATAGTGAATCATATTTCTGAAGCTTGCCTTGTAGGTAGCTGGAGGCTGTTTGTTACCTCCAGCTCGTCGAATGTAGCTGACTGGCGAGCCGCAACAGACTATATGGAGCCCAAGCTTGTAATTCTCACCAGAGTTAATCATCTAAGTGCGCTGCATTTAAGTTCGAAAACGATTACGGACTCAAAAATAAGAACAAAAGCTGCCAATATTAGCATTAGATTCTTTCCTTAAATTTAAATGGGGAAAATATCGAGTTTGAATGCAACGCGGATTATCACTTAACGATTCCTATTGTAAGTTTAACCAAAGTTGACAATAAATGTGTCAACTAAATATTAAATTTAAGTAGCAGGTTTTTGGTTTATTTGAGCTCATTTTGAGTTACACTATTCACAGACATAAAGATAAATATGTGCAAGGAATTATATATTAATAAATGAGTCGTTCTTTTATGGAAATAATCGGTTTCTTGAAAATTTTGAGCAATAGAAGGGAAAGGTGAGATAAGATATCTTTATTTTCAACCTACTTTTCAAAGGAAAAATCCCAGCTCAAAAGGCCGCGAGGTGGCTCAGTGGTTAGACCGCTTGGCTCTCACCAAGGCGGCCCGGGTTCGATCCCAGGTGACCGCAAAGTGAGATTTATGGTGGACAACACGGCGCTGTGGCGGGTTTCCTCCGGGACCTCCGGTTTCCCCCGCCATCTCATTCCACCGGTGCTCCATCTTCATCTCATGTATCATCAATGTCACCGCCTGCGGTGCCAAATATAGTAAAAGATGGGCGTTAAACACTACACATTTCATTTCATTTTTTCCCAGGTCAAATTTTTAAATCAATGTGATAACTTCTCTTTGTCAGAGAAAATAAATGTCAGAATTACAGTCTATCAATATTTTATTCATGAGTATCACCCGAACTATTGCATTGGGCAGGTTTCGGACTTCGGATTTCCAGGAAAGCTTATCTTTGTTGGGAAATGTCTTGTCTGCCGGGGTTAGTGTATAGGAATGCCACCGAACTTGCCGACGCTGCTCTGTATGCCTGCACCGGGCATATCGGCGTCACCAACTTCGGTTCTGGGCCACCTGCGGGAACACAACTCGCTTCACAGCACATGTCTTGTGCCACAAGCTACCCGAGGAGACAGCCAACGCAGCCGACGCCAAATTATGGAACCATTCAACCCAGCTCAGCAACCTCAAGCGACGCAGTGATACCATGCGGAGGTATTAAATATAGAGGGTGTTGTCCAATTTTCTTGAAGATATACGTCGTAAATGCGCATGGTAGGCCAGTAAGTTTGGTGGTATGTTGCAGGGTGTAACAGTATTTTTGTTTAGTAATGTTCGAAGGAATAATAAATATATAAAAATGTAAGTAGTTGTGTGATTGGCCGAAGTAGTAGTGGTATGACGTGGTGTGATGACGTGTCAGTGAATCGGCCAATCACAAAATAAGGTGGGAATTGCTATGGGGACAAGAAAATCAATAATCTAGAAAAGTGTTAGAATCTTGTGTCTTGCTGGAGAACGAGGAAGTTGACTTAAGATGTTACGATGATTATAAAATCTCCAAGAAAATTATATATAATTTTGTCTTAATCTGTGAATCTATCATTTGGCGCTAGCCAGTATTACTTTTGATAGAAAAAAAATTGATTAAATTAAATATATTCGAGTAACTGCACCGTTAGTGCTGTCTTATGGGAGAAACATGGCGACTAGCATAGAAAGAGCGATGGAAAATCATGATTCTGGAGTGAAAGAAAGTATTATACCGACCGCCATAATGGAAAATATAATCCCGTTACAAATGGCGCAGCAACGTGTGGGGCTCGAATAGGATAAAGAAGAGGAGATTAAAGCATCGTACAGCTCCGTGGGAATTTAAAAGGAAAGAAGAAAGAAGAGAGAAGAAAGAAGAAAACGAGAACTGGTTTAAGTGAGTGAAAAAAAAAATAGTAGTAGTAGTAGATTTATGTTGTTAAGAAATCAGAAAATAGTTAAAAAGATGGCGAGTAGAAAAGAAATAATAGAGGAAGGAGAAGTTACTGATAGTGTAGGAATGAATAGGGAGAATGCAGGATTAAGCATAGATAATGAGTCAATGTTGGAAAGAATAACGAGAATGTTAAGTAATTTAGATTCTAAAATAGAACAAAATGCAAATGATTTAAAATCAGAAATGAGTAATTTAGATTCTAAAATAGAACAAAATGCAAATGATTTAAAATCAGAAATGAGTAATTTGGATTCTAAAATAGGAGATGTTAAATCTGAAATGAGTAATTTAGATTCTAGAATGAAAGATGTAAAATCAGAAATGAGTAATTTAGATTCTAAAATAGAACAAAATGTAAATGATTTAACTAAGAAAATGAATGATTTAGATGTAGGAGTAAGACAGGAACTAGCACAAAATGTGAGTAACTTAGAAATTAATTTATTACAGAAGCTAAAACAGGAATTAAAATCTGAAATTTCACAGGAGATTAGAGAAGGGAGAAAAGAGTGTAGGGATAATATGGAAAGGCTCATGCAGATCATAGAGATTAATAAGGATGAGAATAGAAAGGAAGTCAATGAGTTGAGAGAGATAATTCAGGAAACTAGGTTAGGTCAGGACATTGTGAAACAAGAAATAAGAATGGAATTAAACAAAGAGTTAGAAACATTTAGGATACAACAGGCAGAAATAACACAAAAACAAAGAGAAGAATTAGGAGATAAAGTAGAACAAAGAATCAATGTAATTTGTTCTGAAATGCAATTACAACATGATGAAAGTAAGATACACCAAGAGGAAATAAAGTTACAAATTGATGAGATAAGTAAAGTAAAAGAAGAAGTAATTTTGCAAATTAAAGAGGTAAAAGAACATTTTGAAAAAGAAAAGGATAACTTAGGAAAATTGACACAAGTTGTAATTGCATTACAGGCTAGAAAAGTAAATAACGGGACAGAAATGTCTAGAATTACAAATACTATAAACGATTGTGACTTACCAGGTGAATTAAGCAATCATCAGAAGTCTGGTGATGTAGTAAGTGAATGTAGTGATTTTGTGAGTCCAGATAATGATATTAATTATCACAGAAACACACAGAACATGTCCTCACACACACAACTCCACAGTCTAGGTCAAAATGAATGTGTACATTATTCACTAAATGATATTAGTCCACCAAGTTTTGATGAGGAATCAGGTGATAATCCAAAAGTATTTCTTAGGGAATTGGAAGAATATTTCCGTATTAAGAGAATTCCCAATGAATTTCGGATGGTAATAGTAAAACGCTGTTTGAAGAAAAATGCTCTGGAGTGGTTAAGGTTAACTTTGGCTTCACATGAAACATACAGTACTTTCAGAAATCTGTTTATAAATAGATTTTGGGGACCTGAGAGACAAAGAAGAATAAAAGTTGAGTTAGCAACGGGTAGGTTTGAGTTTAAAAAAGGGATTTCTATGACTGAATATTTCTTAAAATTAGCAAACAAAAGTAAGTTGATCAATCCCGAAATTTCTGAGACAGAAATTGTCAACATGCTAATACGTCATTATCCACCACATATCAGAAATCATTTAATTGTGGCTAAGCCTATCGATTTCTCTGATATGATTGAATTATTATCCGAATTTGAAGCACATAACCTCATTAATGATACTACATCCTGTGATGGTAACTATAATAACGTCCATATTGAGCGAGGAAGAAATCGACAGGAGTCACAACCTACAAATAATAGGAATAATAGGACGAGTTTAAATTGGGGCGGGGCACCCGTGAGAAATCAAAGATTTGAAGGAAGAGGTTATGATCCTAGACGAACTTATGAATCTGTAATTCCCGGAACAGGAAAGGGAGTTCAAAATAATGTGCAAAGGAATTATCATAACAATCAGTCGACGAGAATTGGAAGAAATGATCACATAAACCATGTAAGATTTTATCGAGGAAATAATCAGCGAATAAGTAATTTTAATAGGGGTAGAGGTACTAGTTTATTTAGTGCAAATCAAAGAGATTTTAGGGGTGTGAGATTTGAAAGAAGTAATCAAAATGAAAGAGTCGAAAATACACAAAGCACAGAGAATGATGCGAATATAAACGATAGCACCAACCTAACCAACAATGAAAGTATTAATTAAGGGCCGAATAGGTGAATGGAATTTCAATTTCATTACGTTGGTAATTCCACATTTGGCAAGAGATGTAATTGTGGGTAATGATTTATTACATGAATGGCAAAGTGTATTGAATTTCGAAATGCATGAAATGAAGGTTAAGACAGAAAATGATTTATTAGTAATAAAATTATTGGAAGAAGATGAAAGAAAAGAAGAGAACAGGGATAATATAAATAATGAAAGGTTTTTTTGTGGAAGATATACTTTTGCAAGAAAATGGTAATATTGAATACGATGAAAATGAAAATTGTGGGAAGAATTTAATTATTGATGGATTGCAAAATAATGTAACTGACCTTGAAAAGCATTGTTGCCAATTATATACAATACAAGATAAGAACGGCGGAAGCCAAGTGGAGGAAGAAATAGAATTCCAGAGAATATTACAAGTAAAGTTAGAAAACACATACAATTTAGACCAAGCGAGAAAAGAACAGTTGAAATTGTGTATATTAAAGAATAGAAAAGCCTTTAGTTCAAAACCTGGACTGTGTAACAAATACACACACATATTTAAAGTGAATGATACTGATCCCTATACACATAAAAGCCTTGACAGTAATTGAAACAATATTGAATATATACTATGTGTGTGTTAAATAATAACAAAAATAAAACATTGTTAAACATCAATATATTGTTGTATTTTAATTAATGTTAATTTATTGTTGTTAAATGTTCATTTATTATATTTCATCCAATGTATGTATATTATTATATTTTATGTATGTTGTATTGGTGTTGTGTAATATTGGTGTAAACGAAATTGTTAATTGGGGCTGTTCTTCGAAATATATGGAAACAGATTGTTAATTCCTTTATTTGGTTATTTTCCATATATTTCGAAGAGGGGCATTTGTAACAGTATTTTTGTTTAGTAATGTTCGAAGGAATAATAAATATATAAAAATGTAAGTAGTTGTGTGATTGGCCGAAGTAGTAGTGGTATGACGTGGTGTGATGACGTGTCAGTGAATCGGCCAATCACAAAATAAGGTGGGAATTGCTATGGGGACAAGAAAATCAATAATCTAGAAAAGTGTTAGAATCTTGTGTCTTGCTGGAGAAGGAGGAAAGATGTTACGAGGATTGTAATTGTAAAGGAAAATTAATAAGATTCAAAAAGTGTTATTCAATATTTATAATAGATAAGAGTGAATCATAGTTCGTATTATATAATTAAATAATATATTACAAAATTGGACTCATCTAAATTTTATTTTCACCAAAAATCCGTATCCACACCTGAGAAAAGATCTCACGACTCTCAGTATATTAAAACTCGACTTGGATCTTATAAAAAGTTGGCTTGCTTCTTATTAGTTGAAGAAGAACGAAAATAAAATCTCGTTACAAGGGGCTTATGAGACAAACAAAATATATTGACACGTTTTTGCGTTTTTGTGTGTGCCCATCAAAATATGTGATGACGATTTGTAAAATGTAGAAAATATTTACAGTGAATCCAATTATTATGACATCATTGTTTTTTTTATGCGATGAGAATTTTAAAAAATGAAATTTTACGATATAATGAAATGTCATAAGTGTCTTGACAAAAAGATACATGTGGTATTTCCTTCTACAGCTTGTTACACTTTACTGCTAGTTAAATGTTCATTTGTTATTGTATTTTATGCCTCTTACTCTGTGTTTGGAATTCAAGTTTTTTCAAGATTACTGGGCCACCATGTGTAAAATAGACCTTGATGCTATCGAAGCTTATCTTTCAATTTCAGTTGACAGTCCTACATGCCTAAGATGAAGCTCTGTATCCCGGTGTATCCGCTGTATCGTCTGTAATGCCAGAGTACGACAAGCAGAGAGTAAGCATCTGTAGAGAACCACTATGTCTTTTGGCCTGTTGCGTTTTTATATGTCCCTATAACAGGAAGTCTACGGGCATGAGATCCGCTAAACGATTGAACTAGGATATATACCCGTCGTGACTAATTTATCTATGGATAAGTGATGTGGAGTAAAGCCGGCACCATTAAGTCATAATTAGTAATTGCGACGTTCAGTAGTCTGGTGAAGTGTTGCCAGAAATTGCAGGACGCCTCCTAAAAGAGTACCACCCGTTAATTCACTGTGCAAAATATTTTCCATTGTGTTCACCGTCCATAAAAACTGCTCCAATAAAATAACCCACTAAATACTGCGGCAACCCCGCATGCCATTGTGAAATTAATTGGTTTCTAATTGGAGCTATGAGTTCTCTTATCCTCAGGTAAATGGTTGTAGGAAGTGGATATTGGTGGTTGTTGACTACTCAGTAGTATTAATAAGACTTTGTTGTAGAATTATTTGGTTTAATTCTTGAATCTATGTTTGTTTATCGACTTGGATCGGGACCACCTTTCAGACTTCAAATTCTTCGCTTCTTTTCTTAATGCACATGAACACGTTCTTCCTGTCGTAGTATCAACTTGCAGGTAAAGTTTTTCTTACTTCACCATTCAGTTCGAACCTTATTCTGATCCCCTCTCTAACTGTATCACATGACCAAACTAGCTCACCCTTCTCAAATGTTACATTATTATTGGTTTCTCATTTTATTTCGAATTTTCGCATTGGTTTGCAAAACTCATATGAATCGCTAACGTCCCGCCCACCCTGAGTTGGGGAACGCCTACCCTGAGTTGTTTGTAACGGTATGCATCGTTATCAAATCAGCGAAGTAAATCTCTTTAGCGTTCATGCTCAACTGCATTTTGAAATTCCTTTGTCCTAAAACATTCCTAGCTGAAAGAATACAATAGTTTTCAGACATTGAACTTTTACTAGCACAAAGAAGTAACGGTCCTTCTTTCTTGTCTCTCCGACGTGTACAGATTTTCACAAGAATATTTTATCTTTCTTGCCCGGATGCTAGTATATATTTTAAATTAAATTATATTCTTCCCTTCTTATTCTTTAAGTCAACTGCCATTTTAAACATTATTTTATCCATTCTACTTTAAAATTATTATAACAAAATTGTTATATTAGTTTAGCAAAGCATTTCTATTAATTTATCTTCTTTTTTAATTATCTAATATTGATTAATTCGCCGCCTCCTAATAGCTTCCTGATACTGCAGTTACAATACCTCACAGTGCGTTCAATTTGCACCAATTTTGGGTATTGTAACGCGAGCGCTGGAACACCCTGTGAACCAGCTGGGAACGGAAGGCAGGGGAGGACCGCGTTAGCCACACCTCCCCCTCGTTTGTCTTGTAGTGGTGACAGGCAGTGGTTGGGAGGAAAAACATCAGTGTGCCGTCTGTTTCTGTCCACCTGGTTCCAGAAATTACGGAATCTGGAACATTCTCCTGGTCACTAGAAACCGGCGATATTCCTATATAAAGAGGGTTACAGACAGACAGAGGGAGTTGGTCAGTCAGTTGGTTAGTGTGTGTGAGTGAGGACAGTTCTTGGAGTAAGAAGGCAGTGTTAGTCAGTGACGTGTTAATGAACGGAAAGATTGTGCAACGGAAGACTGTACGTAACTGTGAATGTGTACCGGAGCTTACGTAACCGCGAGTACAGTGAAATTGTAACGGACGAACTGGTGAATTGTAATTGTTGCAGCACGTAATTCTGTGTAATTGGCAAGTGTTTAACTGTAAGTCGTTGGAAATAAAGAACATTGTTGAGTGGTGTAATTGGACTTTTATTTCACGAACCCACAAAGTCACACTGGTGTCAGGAAGCGGGAAAACAACATCACCGAACATTACAACGATGGAGGCAGCATTAGAAAAGATTTTAGCGGAACTGAAAGAAATGAAGACGGCTAAAGACAACATCACCAGGAAGATGGAAGAAATGCAGGCCGAATTAACAGAGAAGCTGGAGACTAGAAATAACCTGGCCGCGGAACTGAAACTAATCAGGACGGCTAGGGACAACATCACCGAGAAGATGCAACAAATTAAGGCCGAGTTAACCACGGAAATGAGAGCAGCGAATGACCGTCTGGCTACCGAAATGAAGGTGGCGAACGAGGCTCTCGCCGCCAAGTTTGAGGAACGGTTGGCCGGCGTCACGAACCTGGGCAAGCGGAAGGGTCAAGTAGACGACCGCCTTAACGATTTAGAGGAAAAGGCCGACAACATCGCAAAACCCCTCACCCGCCTGACGGTGGAAAACCGGCCTTATGTGTGGACGGAGGACGCCGAAGACGCTTTCCAGCACCCGAAGGGGACCCTGTGCAGTGCTTCAATTTTGGGTTTCCCACAACCGGGTGGTGCCTTCATTGTGGACACCGACGCTAGCGACCATTACATTGGAGGTGTCCTACCGCAGATCCAGGACGGCCATGAGCGCACAATAGTGGAAGGGAAGGAGCGTGCCGCAGCAGTCCGAGTAGTTGTGGCAGTGCCTGCTGAAGGCTGGGATAGCGCAGGCCTGAGGAGGGAGCAGCTGGCGGACGCAGACTTGGGGCCACTCTTGAGGGAGGTGGAGGCAGGGACGAGGCCAACCTGGGAGGACATCGCACCGAGGAACGCCACCTACAAGTCGTACTGGGCCCAATGGGACTCGTTGAAGACCAGAGTGGGCGTGCTGTTCCGGGTATGGGAGTCACCCGATGGGAAGGCGCAGAGAGGACAGTTGGTACTTCCCCGGAGTAAGGTCCCGGAAGTCTTGGAGGAAGTGCACGCCGGTACTTCAGGAGGACACCTGGGAGCGAACCGTATGATTCACAAACTACGGCAGCGCTACTTCTGGCTGAGACTCCGAGCAGATGCTGGTGGTACACCTGGACCGCCTCGCACGCTACGATGGGGCTGTTCGGGGCGAACAGCTTTGAGGAGGGAGCAGTGTAACGCGAGCGCTGGAACACCCTGTGAACCAGCTGGGAACGGAAGGCAGGGGAGGACCGCGTTAGCCACACCTCCCCCTCGTTTGTCTTGTAGTGGTGACAGGCAGTGCTTGGGAGGAAAAACATCAGTGTTCCGTCTGTTTCTGTCCACCTGGTTCCAGAAATTACGGAATCTGGAACATTCTCCTGGTCACTAGAAACCGGCGATATTCCTATATAAAGAGGGTTACAGACAGACAGAGGGAGTTGGTCAATCAGTTGGTTAGTGTGTGTGAGTGAGGACAGTTCTTGGAGTAAGAAGGCAGTGTTAGTCAGTGACGTGTTAATGAACGGAAAGATTGTACAACGGAAGACTGTACGTAACTGTGAATGTGTACCGGAGCTTACGTAACCGCGAGTACAGTGAAATTGTAACGGACGAACTGGTGAATTGTAATTGTTGCAGCACGTAATTCTGTGTAATTGGCAAGTGTTTAACTGTAAGTCGGTGGAAATAAAGAACATTGTTGAGTGGTGTAATTGGACTTTTATTTCACGAACCCACAAAGTCACAGTATGGTCTACACGGAGTCATCGAGGATTACGATCTGGGTGGTGTAAAATGAAATGTGTAGTGTTTAACGCCCGCTTTTACTACATACGCCACCGCAGGTGGTGACACCTATGGTACATGAGATGAAGATGGAGCACCGGTGGAATGAGATGGCAGGGGAAACCGGACGTCCCGGAGAAAACCCGCCCCAACGCCGTGTTGTCTGCCATAATTCTCACTTTGCGGTCGCCTGGGATCGAACCCGGGCCGCCTTGGTGAGAGCCAAGCGGTATAACCACTGAGCCACGGCGTGTCTCCACGGCCAAGTTATATTTGCTTACAATGCCAATGTGAACCTGTATTCGTCTGATCAAAGAAGTCCATGTGTTGTTGGGGACATCATATTTTTAATTAGCAATACATAGTCCTAATCTATAAGTAATTTTATGCTAACTCTTGGACCAACCAAGATTTTATGAGTGCCACTTCTGCGTTCGGAGAATTTGAGTAAGAGATGCTCCCCCACATCATCACCATCAAACTACAGAATCTGAAAGCTACCTTCTGTTAACTCATGGAGCACCGAGGTTTGTATTAGTGCCACTTCTGTCCTCGCTGAATCAGAAGAGATGCTTCTCCAAATCATGCTCATCAAACTACAGGATCTGCAAGCTACCATCAGCATCAACACCTACACCGCACAACATAGGGCTAGCGCCGCCGCCCTATCAAACAGGCTTGACGTCGTTACTCATCACCTAAAGTTCTGGAGGAAGAACCGCAAGATTATCGCACCATCGTCTTAATAACTTCAACAGTATCGTGCAGTTATTCTGTTCCCTAGTTCTTAATTCTTCGTGATTACAAACGAGATTTTAATCAAGTTGCAAATAGGACAATGCTGCTTCAGGCGCTGGAATTGCACTGCAAGCCAGTTTCAGCTCCATGAGCTCTACCCGGGTGCAGTAATGGTATAGGATCTTCAGACTGTCTCATGGATATCATCTATTTCTAAGTATTTTCTTCCCTTCCTACCCTCATATTCATTATACCCTTTCTCCTCGTTTCCCATTCCCACAAATGCTTGCACTTTGAAGTGAAGTATATAAATGTACATAAAATTTTAACATTATAAACATATGAATATTCATTTAATGTTAGGCGTAAATATTTTCATTTACTGGCAAGTTTATATTAACTGTATTTATCTTCGATTTAAATATCTCATGTCCATAGTGGAAACTGTGAAGCCATTTAAACTTAATTACTGCACCGAATGCCACGAAACCAAAGCTGGCAGCAGCAATAAGTACTGTACAGTTTAGTCAGTATTTGTACTTCAATTGTCATTACTGTTTCCACTTGTATCAGCAACGCTAGCCACTATCAAGAGCAGCACCAATACTGCTACGATTAGCACCAACTACACCAGCATTGACATTAGAATCGATAGAACTACCATCACCATTACCCGAAACCAATCACCATCACTGTGGCTGTTACCATCATCGTATCATAGGTACTCGAACTAGGATTAAATAGATTTAATGAACAGTTAGAATTTGTAAGAGCTGAATCTTTCCTGGCGGCGTATATGTTCTAGACGTTCTCTGGCTTCGAGCCAGGTAAGAAGATGTTGTGACAACCACGTTTCGGGAGCGTGCATCTCTCCCACCCTCAGGATGCTGAATGACTTTAGGGATGGTCCGCCACATTACACCATCGGGAACCCGCTCGCTGAATGGTCCGCGTCAATTACCACGGCAACCAGTATAGGGGTCGCCCCCATCCCTATAGTCATTTAATGCCGACGACGTCCTCATAATGGCACGTAACAAGAACCTAAGATATTGTCATCCTCCGCTGCAGCGCCATCTCCGAGCCATTGGCCGTTGGAGTGAGAAGTGGAGGATGGCCATTAGCCCCGAGAAGAGCTCCGCTCTTCTCCTGGCTAAGGTCCGAGCTAAGTGACCGGATTGGTCGCTGAGGTTGAGGCAGAGGCAAATCCCTTGGGTTCCCACTGCCAAATACCTTGGCGTCCTCCTCGATCGCGGCCTCACCTACCCCCCTCATGTCCGGGTCAAAGCCGGACAAGGGCATGCAGCACTCAGGCAGTTGTACCCTGTCTTGAAATCCATTATGCCAACGCACCTCAAACTACGCCTGTATCGGGCGATCATACCGCCCCTGATTCTGCACGGCTGCGAAGTCTGGGGATCAGCGGTTCCGACCACTATCCGTAGGCTACAGTGCGTCCAGAACAGGGCGCTGCGAATTATCTACGATACTGGACGTAGATTCCCGTCCCACATCCTTCACACCTACTCCGGGTCCCGTACATTGTAGACGTGGTGCGGGAGAGATCCCGTACCATCTACAATAAGCTAGACTCCCATCCCAATAACCTGGTAAACACCCTTAGCCGTTACGACCACAGGGTTCCTCGCCGCCGACCCAGCTACCGGTCGTCCAAAGATGCTTTGGGTAACCAGAACTGAACTGGGCCACTTTCCCCTGACTCCATACCACCAGGCCCAGAAATGGGCTTGGTAAGTCCCATATCCAAACATTAGTTCCTTTCCCTCTAGCCGGTCAAGCGGACTGTGCTCAGATGCCTCCCAGGCAGGCGGAAGAGAGCAGCCAGCACTGGGCACACACCTCTCACGGAGCAATAGCGCCCATTTAAGGCTAGACATAAGACTGCCCAAGACAACAGCCTGCGACACACGACAATTCTATTATACTGCCCAGATAAAGTCGCACTAAGCGGCTAGGTGCTGGGCAGCCAACACTCCGGCCAGGTAAACTTGGACGATTCGTCTCTTCTGCTGCTGGGTATAGTCCTTCAGCATCCTGAAGATGGGAGAGATGCACGCTCCCGAAACGTCAATATCACAACATCTTCTTACCTGGCTCGAAGCCCAAGAACTTCTAGAACATAGAAGTTGTACGTTAGAATATCCAATATACATTTGCAAAGACAAACTTACATAATCATATATAAATATATATTATAAGTAACATTCGTATAAACAGATAATCTTTTTGCCTATTAATGTATTTTTTACTTAAGAAATATTTCTAATTAAGCCACGCAGGCTTAGCTACAACATGAAGTAATATTAACATTTCTATTCCTGGTAAAAACTTTGTTGATAGAAAATAAAAAATGAGGAAACGTTTTAGTACCTTAAGCATATTTGGTAGATGACGTCTGGCAAGCAATATTTAAGTCTGAAATATTTCGAAAAGACTTACGAAAATCTTTATGTCGCACTTATTGAAAATTTATTGCTTATCACGTTTTCCTGTAGGATATTTTGATCTAAAAGGTTTCCAATTTCGTAAAAGTTGGTTATATTGGTACTAACTGTATTTCTTTCTATAGCAGTTTTCATCTTTGTCATTAAGATTATCTGTTTAGTGTACATCATACAGAATTGGATCAAAAAATGGGAAGCTCATAAGCTATTCCCAAAAACTGAAGATACACATTCTTTATCGTGCAGATATCATAAACATAGGGTATTCTAATAAAACTCATAAATTTTTTTAGCAAAATCAAAGACGAAGAAAGTGTTCCAAGACAAGAATATTTCGACTTGGGATTATTTTCTTAACAATCATGTTTGGAAGAAGCTTTAGCAGGCTTAATTATTTTATTGGTTACATTCAATTACAGAAATGTGCATGTTCCCTGTTCCGTGTTTATGTTGCAAAAGAATGTTCTAAAAAGAATGCATAAATTGGTGCCGATATTTTCTCCTATGTCTCCCCCCCCCCCTCTCTCTCTCTCTCTCTCTCTCTCTCTCTCTCTCTCTCTCTCTCTCTCTCTCTCTCTCTCTCTCTCTCTCTCTCTCGTGTGTGTGTTCATTTCCAAGAATAACCTTACACGTCTAAGAGTTAAAAATTAAAAAGAATTAAAAATGTAAATTTTAGTTCGATTTGCTAATCCTTTGTAAAGCTAGTTTATATTAAATTACTTTTTCGACATGTATATCAGGAATTTGAGTTTACATAACTTGTTTCTAATGCCATGTTTGGAATTTGTTACAAAATTTCAAAATTTCAGGACCCATGGTAATGAAATAAAACAACTGTAATAAACAATTAATGTTATCATGTTATTATTTCTAATAAAATAAATAATAAGCTTACTTCTCTTAGATTCTATTTCATTTTAATTTACCTGAAATATGGATATAAAATACCTGACTAAAATTAAAATGGCAGGGAGTATTTAAAAAGATGATTTTATATATTATTTCTATTGTTTGAATGTTACTCTGTGTAGAATTCAGTGAGAGATATTTGTTAAGCCGGCGCTTCTAATCATGCCTCACATTAAGGAACTAATTCCTGCGTGAAAATTCACTTACATAATAAATACGCTGGTGAATACTTCAGCACATTTCACTTATTAACAAATCGACAAAAAGAATAGGGTATATAGTTTCATATTCCATTAGAAAATATTTTATTGTTCCTTTTGTAATCTAGAAAAGTTCAAATTTAAAACCACTTTTTTATTTATACAGTGAAAATGAATTCTTTACACTCAATGGAACAATATCAAGAAGAGTGAACTAATGTAATAAACAAAAACAAATGTGTGCTCTAAATATGTGGAAACCTATTTACAATCAAATAGAACCTTTTTTGGTTCTCTACTGAGTACTTACAGAAGTTCCATATAGTCGGTAGCTAAGAAAAATCATTTTTTAAATGGTCCGAATCGGATATGAAATAATAAAGTTGGAAGAAATAACTAGATGCGCACATTGTTGGATTATAGGAGTATATTTACCTGACAAAGCAGGTAAGGATAATATAGAGGAATCTAAAGCAGCTGCAAGAATGTGTATCCTAATCGGGAAGAAATGATTATGTATGAAAACTAATTTAAAGTTACTGGTGATTTCGACGCTGGAGTGGAAAATAAATGTTACAGAATTGCAGAACCCAAGTGGTAATAATGATGATGATAAATAGTAGTAATAATGATGATGATAAATAGTAGTAATAATGATGATGATGATGATGATGGTCATGATGATGATGATGAGGAGGAGGAGGGATGGCGTTATTTAATGAAACAAATACCAAGAATAGACTCTTTTAGCACAATGAAATTCACAAATTTACATGGTAAGCTAAGGGCAGGAAATCAATAATTAATTACAAACTGGTGACCAAAACGTATGGTCTAATATTGATATGAGAGTTTCTAGAGTAACTGGGGCAGACAATGGTCACTATCTATTTAAGTCCAAATAGGGATGCCAGGGAGGTTCATACAACGAAGAGAAAATCAGAAAAGAGACGGTGAGAAGATGCAAGTTCCAGTTCTTGGAAAGATCAAGTATAAGAAATGCATATCAAATGACACTGCTGCAAAAAATGAATGGAATGACTAAAGACCTGAACAGTGATTAGGAAAATATAGCAGTTAAATGTGTGGCTGCAGGAGCATTGATTCTCAGAAGTAAAGGAAGTCTAATGAATTAAACATATGGAATGAAGAGCTAGAGAAAGAATGATTCAAAGAGAATGGAAAATTTGTAAAATATTCAACTACTAAATAAGAATATCGAAAACCATATAAGGTAGAAAGCTAAGTTTAGGAAACTTTCACAAGATATATTTGAGATCGATGGATAGAGACAACAGAAGCCAAAGATTTTTGATTTTGTAGTTTTTAGAGCCTTGGTAGAGGTATAAAGCATAGAACAAAGATAGATGTGATATGGGTTACTAGTAGATCAACACAATGAAATAACTGCTAACTGAGGCTATTATGAATATACCGATATAATACTGAATGACACAATTAATGGAATAACTTAAAGCGAAAATAACATAAATATGGAATTACAGAAATATGGAGAACTGAATCTAAAATAAACAGTAGAATTTCTATCTAATGCACTTTGGTGTGAAGTGAAGATCCCAAAATGAATGGTATATTTCCAGAGTAATCAACATGCGTAAACAAGGAGATAAAACAGAATGTAATAACTATAGGTAACTAAAGTGAATTCATTATTATCGCTGAGTATCTAAATGTTCGAATACTTCTCAAATGTAACACATCTTCAAAATGTGTAGGTTCCATCTTACTCATAACAAATGTTATGAAACTTTTTCGAGTCTAATATTATTGCCATACATAGAATATGAAATGAGTCATTATATTTCTGTTTTTAATTCACATGCACTCATCACATTTTAAATTAAATTTTAGCAGTAGTATTTTTAGCTTTATTCAAGTGAATTCCAAAATCCAAATAATATAATATCCGATAAAAGAAATTTGATCTTTGGAGGTCACTGAGAATGAAAATGTTGCAGAATCTTGACTTAGGCACTCATTAAATATTAAATAATTATATATGATAGAATAAATGGGGCAATGTCAGCGTCAGTAGAATAATCGTGTACAAAGAATGCGATCATCTCAGATTTCCTAGACAAACATTATTATTATAAACCATACGAATGGATAGATGTGGAATGACCAAAAGAAAGTAAATGGATCAGTTTTATTAGCCTGAAAAAATCCTAACGTCCTAAACCTGTAAAACTAGAAGAACCTGGTAAGCTGAGTATATATGGTGATATTTATTTTACCTTTTTTTATCATTTTCACTGTAAGTGATATCGTAAGATGAGTGAAATGCCTGAAATGATGCTCAAATGAACTCAGATTCCATGTAATTACCGACATTCGTCTTTCAGAAAAGGGAAAATCAAGTAATGAAACTTATCCATGTAATTCACCTTGACCTGGATTCGATTCTGGGAGCTCTTGAATGTGACGCGACCTTGGGTGATGGTGGCGGCGGAGGAGGTGCCAGCAGCGGCTGTGGTGGTGTATGTGGTATTTGTGAACATGGCCTAAAATAACAAATGAATACCAAACTTGATATATTTTAGTATATTTTGAGTTTAACTTCCAGAAATGCGGCTCGAAATTTTTAAGAAAATCCCTTTACTGCATGCCTTCATCTACATGGAATAATACTCTGTTTTCTGAAAGGATTTGTTGTCAATTTTGGTATTGAAACGGCAGTTTTTGTTTGAAATGAGTTTTGTTTTCTGATATGAGTATTAGTGGGTCATGTAAAGACAATATAAAAATGATGAACGGTTGCTAAGAAAAGAAGATCTATAATCTTGCTTGATGTGAAAAGATGAAAAGTTTTGCATAGTAATGGAAAATCAAGAATCTTCATAAGGCAATATTCTGTAATCTTGATAGTGATGAGTGGACGTGCAGCAGTCAAGTAAAATGTAGTCCAGAAAATACAATTAAACTATTTGTTACAAAATTGGACTTTTCCAAAATTGTATTTATTTCACTGTGAACCACACCTGAAAACGAGAGATCTCATGCCTCTTATTTAAAATAAGATGATACAATTTGTGACCGGAAGAAACTGATAGCCGCAAAAACTCACACGAGAAGGGAAAGAATTGTGTTTACAACGATGAAATTCCTGCTCAAGTACGAAATTCCACATATTTAAGGTGTTACCGTGAGAAATGGAATGTACATCTTAAATTTTCTGAGAGTAAATGCATGTATAAGTGGTAAATCACAAGAAATAAGAGAGAACGTTATGTTTTAAAAATGTAAACGTCTTTATAACACAACTTATTTCAATGGTTTCTATGTGACAGTCATTTTCGAGGTAGCCGATGATATAGGTAATTTTGCTAGTATTGTCGCTATTCAGTTTTTCTCACAATACCATGAAGTAGTGTATAATTTCAAACCCCCTCCATTAGCTTTATAGCACATTCCTCTACCTCTATCCCCCTCATCTAGAGTGAATTGTACAATGAACCTATCTCTACGACGGTTTGTTTCAGTTAACATGAAGTAATAGACAAATGAGCTTTTCTGGAAATGAACAGTGTGTATAATGTACATAAATTAAACGATATTGGGTAGAGAAAGCCTTGGGTAGAGAATCGCAGCATATTTTTCTGTGTGGAAGTGTTTTCGTAACACCTATTGGATATAGACGCTTGTGCTGCTTTGGTGAAATGCAGCGAACGCCAAGTGATGGGATATTTCCATAGTGCAGGTTTGATCAATGTTAAATCGCTTTGGTAAATCTATACCACTTTGGCCATTATATATAGGGGGCATTAGTACTCCCTCCCCTCTGCATTCCTGCAATCTGAAACTCATGACCGCTTTGTGCTGGGCACAACACCCCCTGCTTTCCCCTTCAGCTCTTTAATCAGTGTGTAACCCAATTACGACTCGCGCGATTTAGCGCGTCGTATTCAAACATGGGAGTCGTCTAAAAACATGGATTTTCCTGTTCAGAAACGAAAAGTATAGTTTGGGGGCACAGAGCCCGAGTTTTGATGATTAGTACATTTACAAGCTCCGACTTCAATACCCTGACTTAGCTTGCAAATGTTTGGTTCTTCATTAGATTACAGGATCTTTCAAAAATCCCTTCAGTTATTTAACCCTTACAAATATTATTATATTTAATGTATGAAAAAACATAAATATCACAGTGCTGGGAAAACAATGTTGTAAATATCCACCATTCTCTTTAACAACGTATAGCACAGTATTTTGCAGATAATGTCTGGCAATATGTTGTTGTTTTCAAATGCTAGGATTTGGCAATGAAGCCATTAGCTCTCTTGCTCTCCAATATTTCTGTGTAGTGGGTCCGGCAGGAAGGGCTTCACAGGTTAAAAGAGGTTCTTCAGTCATTTCCTCTTCTTTGTTTTACAGAGGACAATTTGGACTTGTATAAATTCCTATTCTGTGTAAATGTTTGGCCAAATAATCATGTCCCGTAAATAATCTAAAATTTGCTACTGCAGCTTTACGTGGGATTTCTGGAATAATTTATGGAATTTTAATTAAAATGTTCAATTTTTTATCTTTGGCTTTGTTAGATATTCATTGGTTTTGTATGTTTTTATATTTGCTTTTGATTAATATTTTTATGGATGTAAAGGGCAATTTTACTTTTGTTCTGAATTAAATTTGCACCTTTTTTTTACAGAAAATCAGCCGATTCATTTCCAGCAATTCCACAATGTGCAGGTATCTACTGTAATATAATTCTTTTCTGTAGTTTTTTTAAGTTGTTAGATCATTTTGTGACATTCTTTAATTTGGACTGACCTCATTTTATATGAACATATTGCACATAATGCTGCTTTAGAATCAGAAAGTATGATAGCATTTTTGAATTTATCTATTCTGTATAGAAGGTGCTGGAGTGAAATATGAATAGCCGTTACTTCTGCATCAAAATTTGTTGTGTGGTATCCTGCTGGTTGATAGAAAGAGAACAGTGCACACTTAATTCCTGCTCCTGAGTTGTCCAAGTTAGATCCATCTGTGTAGATATGTAACCATTCTTCAGGTGGGTATCTATTGTTCACAGTTTCTAATGCTAGTGCTTTTAGTACAGGTTTGGAGGTTTCAGATTTTGTAACTATTTGTTGTAAATCTAACTGAATATTAATAGGTTCAAAAGTCAGTGGGTTTTCTTTGATTAAAATGTTTTCTTTAGAATTAGGAAGATTCAGATCTGTTTTTAATTCCGTAACTTTGTGTAGGAAACTTGTTTGTGTTTTCATCTTGATTGTTTGTAGTAATCTTTTCTCCCATTTTGTTGATTTTAACCGCAACATTTTTTCATGTTGTATTAGTGCCTGCTCCTCTAAAGTTAGATGTATTGGATAGTTCCGAGTTAAGGCTTGCATTGCCGTGATTGGAGTTGATTTTGCTGCACCGGTTATTAGTCGCAGGGCCTGATTTTGGCATACTTCTAGGTGATTTATGTTGGAACTGTTTGCTGTAATTATTACCTCTTCATTATAAAGATGTATTGGCTTGATGAATGTTTTGTATGTGGTGTTCAGTGTCTCCCGATTACTGCCCCACTTGACTCCAGCTAATCTTTTCAAAATTGAAAACTTTTTTGTTGATTTGTTTACTACTGCTTCAATATGATATCTCCAAGATAATTTCAAATCAAAAATTGTTCCTAAATATTTTGTTTCATATGTTTGTTTCAGGTTTGTTTTCTTGAACTGCAGATTTGGTTTAGGGATTTTCTTTTTTAAGCTAAATATTTGGAATGTTGTTTTATCAGTATTTATTTTCATAAAATTGTTGTCAGTCCACTTTTCCAATAGTATCAGAGCCTTTTAATTGAAGTTTTGGATTTCTCTAATTGTGGGTGACAGTTTCGTTAAAGATCATCATCCTTAATTTGCAGTAGGGTTGTTTGATGCACCATAAAAAATTTTCCTTTAAGGTAACCACACAACGAAAGATCGATATGTAGATTGCCAAAAATCAGACTTTAATTCAACAAGGTATTAAAGATTTAAAACTGTGTGTGATTCATCAGTCGCCCATATTGCTTCAAACATAATAATAGAACATGACAATTACTGTAAACGGGCAGCGGTACTACAGTAGAACATCGTCATCCCTAGACTGACGAAGATGTAATCTTCATAAATGATGGCGTTACACCTTACATCTTCACTCCTGCAAGACAATTATTTACGTTGCAGACAGTTTCTAACAACGTGGTCCCCGATTTTTACAGATCTCAATCCGACCGCCTTTTACTTGTAGAGTTGCCTTTAAGAACGGTTTTCCAGAAAACTCACTTCATCTGAAAGAAGCATCTTGCAAGAAATTGCCCATATCCCAAGATATTTACTGCAAAATGCTGTTTATGGTGCCGTAGTGTACATCGTGTGCGTTGAACAAGTGAGCGATGAACATCTTCCCAACGTTTTGGAAACTTCATTGTTTTCCCAACAATGTGAGTTTTCCTTATCCTAAATATGTATTTTTTTATTTATAGAGATTTAATGTCTAGATTTAACAATGGCATGAACATATATTAAGAATGGAAGATGGAAGATGGAAGATATCCAAATGTGGTATTAAACTATAATCCAAAAGGAAGAAGAGACAGAGGACGACCAAAGAAACACTGGAGAGTTCAATGAAGCCGGAACGGGCGATATGCCCAAACCATGGAGTGAAGAAGAAGAAGAAGAAGAAGAAGAAGAAGAAGAAGAAGAAGAAGAAGAAGAAGAAGAAGAAGAAGAAGAAGAAGAAGAAGAAGAAGAAGAAGAAGAAGAAGAAGAAGAAGAAGAAGAAGAAGAAGAAGAAGAAGAAGAAGAAGAAGAAGAAGAAGAAGAAGAAGAAGAAGATATAGATTTAATGTTTGTGCATGCTTTTGAAAGGCGAATATACATTTCTTGAAAACCTGGCAAGTAAACCAATTCATCTGTGGCCCGCATTCGAGAGGCCCGGGTTCAATTCTCATGTCCGACTTACTTATTCCATTGGTTTTTTCCAGGACTTCCCCGGGTCGCTAGGCTAATGCTGGGTAGATTAATTATATCCCCCGAATTTCCTCTCCTTATCATTTCACATCATCTCTCATCTGGTGGTCTCTTTCAGGGTAGAGGTGTCGGTGGGTGTCTCGGCGGTGCATGGCAGGATGATATGCTCTGAGGAAAAGCACTTCCTCCTCCGGCAGGACGGTTGCCGGTCTCCGCGCCACTGCTGGAACCATTTCGGGACCGCAGCCAGGGACCATTGGGGCTCGGATCGCCTGCCTACCTTTGGTACTCAGCTGCTGGACTCATTGCCGTCCCGCAGTAGGGGAGCGTGTCCGTTGTCCTGGCCTGACGGGGGAAGTGTCTAAGTAAACTGTAGGGACCCTACTCTCTGTATTGTTGTGGCTACTTGGGTCCAACGCCCTCTGTCTCCTCTGGCCTCATTCTTCCTTCCGAAGGTTTAACGGCAGAGGTTCTACTCGCATTAGTGCTGGACCCGTAGGACCAAGGACCCGGGCCTCCTTCTATCCGGGAGCGATGGAAAACTCCGGGGGTCTTTCCATGGGGCAAAACCTTGAGTCTAAAAAGCCCACCCCCCATCGACTACAACGTCAAGACGGGATGGAAGTGGATGCGCCACACACACACGTCAATCCCGCAGGGAAGACTACCAAAAACCTCGGTGGGGCCAGTGATCTAGCACACCTTCTACTAGTTCTACAGGCTAGTACCCGGGACTTATGAGGCAACCGTCTACCCCTTCCGGGCGGCAGTAGCCTGGTAAGAGGTACCCAATTCCCCATGGGTGTCGGGAACACACTGCCCCCTCGAGTCCAACTCAATCCGAACAACTTCCTATCAGGGAGGGGCTCGAATGTTCGGTCCGAGGTTCCTCTAGTAACGTCAGAGGTACCACGAGTGCTTAGGGTTTGCAGTGCCTGCACCTCGGCAGCTGAAGGGAACGGATCCCCTCCCTTACAGGAGCTTCCGGGGGTGCCCCACTTGGTGGCATAGGCACTATGGTCCCAGCTTGGTGACCTACGTACAGAATCCCCTCCGTTGTGAAGTCCTAATCCTAGGCCATTTCAAATGCCAGTAGCACATTTTAGTCCGATAAAACTACTGATAAAATACTTCATGCAATAACAGAAAAACAAGTTTAGTATCGTTCTTAATACCAGTTCCAGAAAAGCAAAATAAATACATATGTTGTTGATTAATGGCAGTGTCAAATGCCAGGTTCGTATCAGGGTCACTTGTGTCAGAATTTTGTCCTACAGTTCCTTCACATAAAAGTAAATTAGTGATATGGACCTACCGATTTTAAGCAAAGTTAAAAGGTATCGGTCGCGGTCGGGTTTGAATCCGCTACTTTTGCATAGGTAGGCCAGTTCAGAACACAGAACTGTAGTAATAAGGAATGAGAAATTTTCACATTGATCTCTAACTCAAAAATAAATTTTAAAATATAACAGAGAGGAATTATTAAAGTATGAAAGCCTGTCCAGATGTGGTTATATTTTCGAGTTGCTTCGAGCACGTTTTGTATCTGAAGCTTGTTGTTTAGTTATATTTTAAAGCACCTGCAGCCGAAAAAGTAATCGTGCAGGGTAAGAAGTGAAAAAAGCTAACAATATCCTAAATACACCCCGTTGTAATGAGAAGGAACTCACTCGCAGACGCCAAGCTTTCTACGTATTTTTAATCCAATATGTTTGAGACTTTTCGGTATGTGTCATGAACATTTGGGTAACTTGGGCATTACGTTGGCAGAGATAGCTTAGTGTTGCTAAATCGAGTTCACATTCCCGCGTACTTGGGCCCAGTAACATGGGTCCAGAATATCGTATGAAGCTCGCATTAGTAAATTCCCACTGCAGGTCCCGGTTCGACTTCCACTGGTCCAGATGCTCTGATCCTGGTTCTTTTCCCATGATTTTTCCGGTCGCTGTGAATCCTCTTCTAGCATGAACTTTCTGCTCAGTATTTTTGTATCCTTTATGTCTTTCAATTGCTTTCACATTCATTTGTTTCAGGTTGTAGGACCAGGCTGGTGTTTCCTCCTGACAGGCTCTTCATTCTTAAGTCTAGGCTTGACTGACTGTAGTACGTGATTGTTGTCATTTTGGAATCGTTTGGGATCCTGTCCTTTCTAGAACACATTTATTATTTGTTTATTATCCAAGTTTTTTATTCCTATTTTACCCAAAGGTATATTAGGAATATAGTTTACAAATTTATGAATATTGTAACGGGAGCATTGGAGCACCCTGTAACCAGCTGGGAACGGAATGCAGGGGGGAGGACCGCATTAGCCACACCTTCCCCTCGTTTGTCTTGTAGTATTTGACAGGCCGTGGTTGGGAGGAAAAACATCAGTGGGCGTCTGTTTCCGCCCACCTGGTTCCAGAAATTACGGAGTCTGGAACATTCTCCTGGTCACTAGAAACCGGCGATATTCCTATAAAGAGGGTTCCAGACAGACGGAGTGAGTTAGTCAGTCAGTTGTTGAGTTGGTTTTGGTGTAGTCAGTCAGTTGTTGGTTTGAGTTGGTCAATCAGTTGGTTAGTGAATGAGGACAGTTCTTGGTGTAAGAAGGCAGTGTTAGTGACGTGTTAATGAACGAAAGGGTTGTGCAACGGAAGACTGTGCGTAACTGTGAATGTGTACCGAAGTTTATGTAATCGCGAGTACAAGTGAAGTTGTAACGGACGAACTGGTGAATTGTAATTGTGTGCAGCAAGTAATTTTGTGTAATTGGCAAGTGTTAAACTGTAAGTCGGTGGAAATAAAGAACATTGTTGAGTGGTGTAATTGGACTTTTCATTTCACGAACCCACAAAGTCACAATATAATACAATTTACATAAAACATAACAAATTCAATATCAAGCTGACAAACAGTAAACATCAAGATGAATCATTTAGCTTAAGAAATATTTTGTTTAAGAAAGCCATGAAATATTGATAAGTTTTGTAATTCATCAGAATATGTGTAAGTGGTTTTGAGAAAGTGTAACCTAAGGATTGAAGCAATAATTCAAGTTCGTATCTTTCAAAACAGAAAAACGGGCAATCAAATAAAATGTGAGGGACATCTTGAAGATGATTTCCACAAATACAATCACATGTGGATTTGATTTTTAATCGAAATAAGTAAGCTGAAAATTTGCCATGTCCAGTTAAGAATTGAGTGAGAACATAGTTTGGATTAAGGAATTTACATTTATGCCTGTCAGAAACTGTTGAGAAATATAAATCCTCAGTCAAAGCACCACAATCACTTTTTAACCAGTATTCATTCCAGTCGTTGATGATAATCTCCTTTAATGTTTGCCTCACATAAGAAATAGGGCATAGAGTGTATGTCTCTGGAAGATCTGAAGTCGCAGCTCTCTTTGCAAGCTCATCTGCACGTTCATTTCCGGCAATCCCTACGTGTCCTCTGACCCATTTAATACACAGATGGGAACCACATAATAATTGACTTCTTATTTCAGCTGCAATAGGACTGCTGTTTTTCGTATCTTTCAAAGCTGCAATTGCTGCTTGTGAGTCACTGTAAAGGCGAGCGGTACACCATTTCACTGCTTCACGGATTGCTAATAATTCAGCTTGAAAAATTGAACACTCCTTGGCAAGTCTGAACATGGAAGAACGGCATTCTATGGAGCGAGAGAATATCACAAACGCACATCCTACTTTAGCATTTTTACTAAGCTCTTCAGCTATCCGAGAGCCATCTGTGTAAATGGAGTACTGGTGATATTCTGCTGCACAATCTTCAAGGAGACTAGAGACACCGGTGGCTGGATGAGAAGCTTGTTTAACTGGTTGTTCAAGTTGCAGTTTTGAAATATGTTGTGGCAAGGCTCGACCATTTCTAATGTTGTTGATATTTGCCTTATATACACCAGTAAGAAAGATGGGTTCAATATTAGCAATAAAGAGCGCTGCTGGAGTGGATATGGTGCGGTATCCTCGGATGATTCATAAGATGTATCCACGCTGTATCTCTAATCATTTAGTTTGTGCCTATCTCTTCTGAAAAATACTTTGCAATGCTCCTGCACAATAGAGAACCATAGGTTCAACCGCCCCTTTATAAATTACCTTCAATAAAGAAGAGTTTATGTTCCATGTTGATCTCGTTAAAGCAGTTAGTGCGGTAAGAAGTATACTAGCCTTTCTGGCTACATAATCATAATGATTTCGAAACGTCAGACGTGTGTCTAAAATTACTCCTAGATACTTCAAATTATCCATTAATTTAATCTTTCTATAATTCATGTAAAGAGATAATTCTTCCAAATTTCTTTTCTTAGTGGCTAGCATAGCCAATGTCTTGTTGGGATTAAAGTTCAATTTGTTAGTTACACCCCAGGAATGAATGATATGGAGGGCTTCATTGGCTGTCATCTGTAACTTCTGAAAGGTAGTAGACTTAATAAGAAATAGAGCATCATCAGCATATGCGTATAACTGGCAACTTTCTGGTAATCGTTGTGTTATTAAATCATCATATAGTAAAACCCCCAAAAAACGGGCTACAAATTGAACCTTGTGGACATTCTAGAACACATTCTCGCCTGGTTTTTGCCTTCTTTGGATTCTCCCCTTCATCATTTCTTTCCAGGGTAATGCAATGAACTATATGCGGTGCTGAGCTCTAGTGACTTGGAGTCCCCTTACTGTTTCTATGCACTGGAGTTAGAATTATCCACTGGTCGTCTCCTTTGTGGGTGACAAAGCTGCTGCTTACCAAGTAAGAAACCTGAATTCGATCGCTCGTGCCGTTGCCGGGAGAATTGGTTCGCGAATTTTGTTGCAATATGCTTTTTATTCATAATTAATTAAAGATTTTCGATACGCCAATAGCTTGACCTCTGTGGCTGGTCACATCACTTTGAAATATTTCGTTTGAGCTTAGAGTTTACTGTGCAAGTATAATGGGATTAGTTGTCCATAGATATTTGCTTTTGTTAATGATATCCCAACATCATGCAGGGATCTCTATAAGTTATCTATATTTTTCTAACGCGTCTAACTGTTTAGAAGTTTTATTTCATTTCCTGGGTGTAATTAATGTTCGTTTATTTAATTCCCTTATATACACCTTAGGTATATAATCTTGTAATATAATATAATATATATCAAACATAGTAAATGATATACTACATCTTCTATTAACCTAGTGCTATTTGCCTAGAGTTTATATTTCTATTTGCTTACAATTTCTTTACTTCAGTAACAGAATATGGTGGATATCCTTTAATGCATAGAAATAAAATTAAAGTGAATAAGAGGGCATGGAAAATATAAAAAAGTAAAGAAGGAAAAGTGCAGGCGTCGCACATACTATACCTTTTAGTTATGAAAAGGATATCTTTAAAGGAAAATATAAAAATTACATTTACATGAATTTGTTAACTGTTGTAGTTAAAATTCACCCCCAATTTCAGAATAAATTCAAAGTTGTTTTGTTTTTATAGATACGTTCAGATAACTTTTATTGGGGGTACGAAGTTCGCTGGCTAAGCTAGTACAGTGCGATCCATATAAACCTGAACCATTTCAATAGGCCACACCTGTTGAACCAATAATAGGATGCCATAGCCGGGATTTGAACCACTGATCTTCTGGTTGCCCTCTAGCCACTCTAACCGTTGAGCTACTATGGCCAACGTGCCGATATGACATTAAATTCTCGAACTGACTTGTGTTTTTCCCAGTAAACCACTTAAAATTTTTCAGTGTGACTCAATCTTTTCATTCTTCAGCCTACACACGGCTAGTGTGAAAGACAATTAATTTCCATTAATTGACCTAATAGTGGTTAACTATAAAACCCGGGCCTTAAAGTACTTACATGTTGTAAGTCGCCATTAAGGTAGTTGTCTCTTGTGTTTATGAGAACTCCTAAGTGGTTTACCGGTAGAAATACCGGTCAGTTGGAGAATTAAATGTCATGTCGGCATGTTGGCCATGGTAGCTCAAGGGTTAGAGCGGCTGGACGGCAACCAGAAGATCCGTGGTTCAAATCCCGGCTATATCATTGAATTTTTCAGCCCGACTATATCTTTCCATACTTTAGCCTACACGGCCAGTGGGAAGGAACAATTAATTTCCAGATTTTAATAAGTTATACAAATTAAATGATAGTAATGTGAATGCATCATTTAGATTTTTGTACGCTATTTGTTATTCCGACGATTTGGTTTCTAAAGCAAATGGATTCCGGAAGTTTCAATTAAAGTTTCATAATCTCTGCAGGGTAATATTGTGCCTATTTTTTCATTTGTTATAATCGTTCATACTATTTTGTTACGTGCGATAACAACTTCGGTGGGAATTAAAGTGATGCTGGGGATTATCATGGACAAAATGAAAGCTCTTAACGGCACAAAAAGTGTCCCCATACCATCAATTGGGTCACGTAGCCCCGTGTGAATGTAGGTGGTGCCTAATACACCGCAATAACACCCCCCTCTCGTCACTCACTCTCAATGTGGTTTACGCGATAAAAATAATCCTCCTTCAACAAACTTTGCCGTAACGTTCTAAACGAGTTAACACGATTGCTATAGTTATTTGTTTGTGTGTTTATGTAGATATCTGCGTAGAGGACACGAGCGTCAGCACTGTCAACAATGCAGTGTGGCGAGATAACATGGCGACCGTGCGTACCAGGCGATCTCAGGGCGATAGAGCAGGCAGAAGAGGTTAAACAAGCCAGGGTAATTAGGTGTGGGTATGTATGTGCGAGGGTCGGTTTTATTCAGATAGTGGGCTTGCAGACAATCAAAAATATCCGCTTCGGGTGCTTTATGTGGAAACGGACGCAGCTGTGGACACACGAGCGTGCTGACGGTGCTAGTATAGCTGCAAACACTGCCTGGTCCAAATGAAGGTATGCAGTACCCAACATCAGAACATCCTTTGAATACAACATATTTATACCATTAATGGATACAATATGACCCGGGCAATTAATCCAACCACAATCTTACAAGTAAATCAGTCATTTTAGAGAGGAACTTTATCCAACATCTTCATTTTTCAGGAATCAATTAAACTGGTTTACCATCGTTCTGTAATAATGTTAACAGTTTAGAAAATCACCGAGAATAATTTAATAGGAAGATAAATCATAGATCATATAGAGTGATTTATATAGCACTGACATTTCTTTCTTTTATTATTCCATTGGAAATTCATTCTATGACCCAATTTTAGCACCACATTAAGCAGAGTGTTCTGCAGTTTCGATTCCTTTTGCGATTACAATTGTCTTTTGTTCTGTGTACCTACGTTCAACCCTAATTTTATCGCCCTTTTTTAAAATTCCAACCGATAGAGATTATTTAGGCAAATTAATGTGATTTTAAAAGATGAAGCATTTAATTTAAGAAGTTTTAGTAAAATATGAAAGAAAATAATTAACTTTATTTCAAAGAATTGCATTTAAGTAATATATGATAAATTCAATTTATAACCTCTCACTGCGGTATGTATGCCTTAATGTATATCAGCTAAATAGCCCCAAGTGATGCAAAAAGACGCACAATTTAATAATGGATGATCTAATGATGATGTCCATTTAATGCATTAGTTCTTTATTTAAATATGTAATTACAAATAAATTTAGAAATATGATCATTTTCATCAAATTTTTATATTCTTTTGCGAGGTTATTACGCCCATTTTAGGATAACTTTAAGTGTTTTATAAGTCTTAGACTAAGTATTAATAGTAAATTTGTTTTAGGAACACTTAAAAGTAGTTACATAAACCACAATAATTTACATACGAATAATTTGTTCAAACTGGAGTTGATTTCGATATCTCATATCCGTACCTGAATAGAGAACGTGCACATAGCGAGGAAGGCAACCTCAAGGATTGACTGTCAGTCCTCTGCCAATAAAAAAGAAATACAGACATATGTTGTACCTGGTGTATTTTACATTTCACAAGCATATGGAGACTGTTTTCTTGCTAACAGATTTTAAAACCTGTGAATCAAGAGTAATTTATAATATGTAGTTCATAACGTTTTAAAATCATATGACAAATTAATTTCATTCAATTAATTCAGAACTTCAAAAATCTGTGCTGCACATTAAGATATTTCAAACGTTTTACCAGCTCTTGGTGTTAAATCTTTCACTCCAATTAAAAAAAGAAGTTCCAAGAATATTTGTTGCTGGTTTGGGAAAGATTCTTACTTATTATGTTCCCCACTGTTTATCAAATGGTTGCTCTTGTACTCACAAATATTTCGAATATTTACCTAAAACCTTCTAAATGAGCTACAGTTTACTCTACCACATACTTTTGAAGTTTTATTGAAATTGTTTCTTATTCTGAAATGCAACACTAGTAAAACCCAGGCAAGTATGAAGTTAGAAAATTTATGTGCTTATTCTTTTGGCCATGTTTCTTAAAGCTATGACATAGTTGCAAATTTAACAGTATTCAGATGCATAAGAAACCAAAACAGTTATGAGTTTACAGTCTGTTTAGAAACACTTTTCTGTTTTATTTTTTACATCATACTTCCTAAGAGGTCTATGATGCTGCAATTAACAAAGTCTGAACTGAGCATGGAGATACTACGTAAGACCAAAATGACTCGGAAGAAAATAATGCATTTGGCAAACTGCCTTTGTATGTCTTCTAGAACTAGTTGACTTACTCATATGACGTTTTAAGCCTCGAATGAGGAGATGGAAGGAAATGTTCAATAATTTGTAAGATATTTTTTGACTTTGTGGGTTTGTAAAATTAAACGTCTTGTTTGCAGAAATTTAAAATACTCTTTATTTCAGTAAAAAGACACTTTGGACACCCCTTGCAGGCTCTAAAATGACGTGATATACACAACACGCAGCCTTGAAGGTCTCTCATTGCTTTACCGCAAGTAAACAAGTGAAAGAATGCACTTGCGGTACTGCACACAAACAATTAACAGCTCAACTCGCAATTCTATTAACAACTGACTGTTCCCACATCTTGCTGCTTATTTATACCTGATCCATTGTTTCTCGAAAGCTACCGATGTTTCACGGCCTTTCACGACGGCCAGAGAACGAAAGAATTAGCCAGACATCACTGTCTCTCTCTCTGCTTCTGTCTCGGCAAGCGCCTAGCCGGCCGGCAGCAGCACGATAATGCCTCAGCGACAATACCTTAGATCTGTAAATTTATGTCTTAACAATAAACCAAAAATCTTAGCCATTGCCGGAAATGAGAATGAAATTTTGTTGAATATTGCATTTCTAAGATTCTCAACTTTCCCATTCTCCTACACAATTTCACATTCTAGAATTTGAATGCATATTTGTTTTGTTTCTGTTTTTCACTGAGATAGTCTATAGCATAAGTCACATATTTGAAGAAAAAGAGTAATACATTTTTTTATTTGTGCTCAAAGCTATGCTTGTTTTTTTCATATTATTAACTTTCTGACATTAATTGGTTCCATAGTTGCAGTGCTAGTGGATACAATTATGATATGTATTTACACATGGTTATGTCCATTAACCATCCTGAAATATTTATAATTTAATTAGTTACTAAATAACCGGTTAAACACACACACACACAAACACACACACACACAAACAAACACACACACACAAACACACATACAAAGCACACTTGCATTTATATGTCGGGCTCTGGATATATCAAGAATCCTTGTTTAAAAAACATCTTTGAGCTCACTCTGGAATTGAAATCACTACCCTCACTCAGATGGTAGGATCTACAATGATAAGGCTACCGCACTCTGGTAACAATTCTGTTGAAAAGTTTCAATACAGCAGTATACATATATTTCAATAACTGGTTGTGCTCAAGGTGCCCTATAAATATAATTAAAAAGAAACTCAAGTAAACGGATGAAAGTTGGAAGGAGCAAGTCGGAAAAGAGGTGGGGTAAATGGAAGCCATAAACACGACACTTTTGTTTGGTGCGTGAGTCACGCTATGTCATGCGGCACTTGTAGACGAGGACTCTGAGGTAATAACAAAAATCCATCACTTTTGCTAGTGGCCTGTGTCTCGCCACAACTCCGGTCTCAAGTAGCAATCATCACTTATTTCGTCAGCTTTCTGCACTTGACTGCAGCGCAAAACATCCACTTTTTTCCCTTATTAAACATAATTAAAACTTCTTAATGTCTCGGACCCTATTTATAATAAGAGAGGCACTTATAGCACCCAAAACTTCAACATAGTTCACAATTTAAATATATGTTTTCCTGAATTAGAACAGTTAGGTCTATTGCATCCAGAACTCCCATTTGATTTAGTTTAACCGAGTTAAACATTTCCAGAAATGGTAATATTAGTTATTTTCTTGTAGTTGGAATAGAATAATACAGTAGCCTTAAGCAAAAAGCAAATCTGTTAAGAGATCGTTGCTATGGAATAGATTTGAATTTACTTTCTCTTGGCATTATCTGGAGATAAAAGAATATCTATAGAATTGTCAACACCATACAAATGCATCTATATAAATTGTAGTACGCTTTAGGAAATGTACATTTTTGTGCAGTAATATTTTGTTCATTTCTTATAGTTAACCAGTTATACAAATGCCTATAATGAAAAAGATGTCAGAGGCTGTTGAGAATAAAATCAGATATGTATTTAATTTCTCATTAAAAGTATTTTTAAAGTGTGGTATTTTAATTAAAACCTTTAGAACTTTTTTTAAGAAAACCAAAATATTCGAAAAGTACTAAGTCCAAATACACATTAGAGTGGGTGGATTTTTTTTTATGATTATTATGTCCATCCTTAGAATATACCTCCATATCAAGTTTGGTATTTGAAGCTTCACCAACTAAGTACAAGATATGCGAAAAGAAGTGTGAGTGATATTATTTAAAAAGACAAGGTATAGTGGGAAGCTGGAATGCTCATTCTAGAATGCTCTTTTTGTTTTGATAAATGTATTTAGTATTTAATTAACATTTTATTTTTATTTTCACAGAAATTTTTTTACAAAAATTATTTTTCGGGAGTAAGGAGACCCAAATCATTTTCAGTGACATATACCTTTTGGGAGGATTTGCTTCTACTTGTTACTGCACATAAACTGATACAAAGTAAGAACCAGTTTAAGAAAAAAAATATATATTCTCTCGAGCATAACTCAAAAACACAACGTAAGATAAATACCCAATTTGGTATTTTCTAAAAAGACAATACGAATATTTGGAAGTTCCGCCCTTAGCTACTTTTTTCATTGAAGCTTTCCTTGTTCTTGTTATTTTTCGAAATTGTTCTAAAGACGTTGGTATAACAGAAAAACTGTAAGAGATGAAAGAAGTGCATATTTATCTAAAGACAGTTTCTGCAAAAGCTAACCTCATTTTATATTATTAATCATTTACATTTTATTCCATGACAAGAGTTTCAATTTTTAAATAATTTACTTATGTAATTACTCAATTATATACAAATAAAGGAATTTAAAGACTAGCATACATTGACCTGCTTTTAAAACTCCACCATCAGTTCGTCTCCCTTTTAGACCTTCCACGAGATAAGTAATGAAAATATTTATGCAAAGGAATTCGTAAACATATAAGCTGTTATAATAACAACTTGCAGATGAGTGTGCCAAAAGAAAAATTATGAGAATGTAATAGTTCAGAGTTCTACTACAAGTATTTTATTGCGGTCTCAGAATAATCAGAAGACATTACTCTCTCTGAAGTAAATATTATGACTGTGATTGTCTTGTCCCTGTGGAGAGGGACACATCAGCACACTGCGACCCAACGTAAACCTATTGTGACTACCACTCAGCCGGAGCAAATAAAAGGAAGGAAAATACTGGCCGGCAGATGGCTGCACCCGAGCAATCTACATAGACTTGCAGAAGTCCCAAACAATTCCACATATAATCACAAGGCGTAACACAAGCGTTGCAAAGCAAAAGCATCCGCACCATCTATAATCTGTCTCAAGCAAGTTTAATCCTACTGTAAACATCTGAGTGGGGAGACAGAGACAGAGATATTGGGAGCGTTACACCCCTCATTTAAGGACAGTACTGTAAGCAGTTTTCTGATCACTGCTCTGTTTTTTTTTTTTTTTTTTTTTTTTTTTTTTTTTTTTTTTTTTTTTTGTAATTTACGTCCTCCAACGTTAAGTCATATCGGGCGATGAATGAAATGGGTGAAATGGTACTCAAATGAACCCGAGGTCCTTAGAGCTTTGATTTACCTGACATTCGTCTTTCAGGATAAGAGAAACCCCGGAAAAACCTTATCCAGGTAACTCACCCTGACCGAGATTCGAACTCAGGACCCCTTGAACGCGATGCAGACACGCTACCACCCCGTTACCAAGGCGGGCTCACTGCTCTCTGCGAGCTCATTTCGGAGAGAGAGAGAGAGAACTATGCAAATGTTTAGATTCTTATAAACGCAATAGTTTCATATTTTATCTTTCTGCTTCATATACCACAAAGATGTGTTCTGGGCTCGTGAGTCCCGAAAGGAATATTTACAACAGACATTATAATAATAGTATGCTATATAGACTAGACAGAAGACAGGTGAAATTATACACATTATTATGTTAAATAATACACATTATTATGTTAAATTAAGCTGCATTTTATTTAACAATTACTAAAGGTCACTGCTAATATATAATATTTTTGCATTACCATACCAGGCAGCTCTGTCACAACGAGTTCTGTACCGAGTTGACTACTGATTAAGATGTTATTGTTCATAGTGCGGAATTGCTTCTGATTTTAACACTGAATTTTCTGCACATCTCGCGTACCTCACAAACCCAAGAATACTTATGTGTATGCAATTTAAAATCAGTAAGCTTTTCATCATGGAGCAGACCGGTGCTTCAGCCGAAATGAAACACAGTCGAGGCAAACCGTTAGAAAGTGGCGAGAGGCGAATGATCGTGGATTGTTTTGCGGTGCTTAAAGAAAGAAACCAAAAATCGTATGTAAAAAGCATTGAGAAAGAAACTGATGAACTTGGTGTTTCTGAAAGTGTTAGAATGGAGCAGCAAGTATTCTGAACTCTAAGAACACCAGGAAATCATGAAAATGCAAACAACGCGTGGGGAAATACGACGATTTTACGAGAAGTGCTATATGGAGTAAAGTTCATTATTATTTTTTTCATAAATTAATCGCCGACTCTAAATAAGGTTGTGAATGCGGTAAATTCTGACACAGACACCAAATTTTTCAGGAAGTACTCTCCATCGGTTTTTGATAGATATTGGATTGTAATTTCAAAAGCATGGACGGAAATCAGTTATAGTGGACAGAGAAGATATTGTGATGCCAAATTAAAATTTTTCTTAAGAATCCGATTAAAGGTAAATATTGTGTTCCTGCACGATTCTATTACTATTCCAATTCAGAGATTTATGTCCGATTTCACCAACAGATGTTAAAATTGACGTTAACAAATATAACGTAACAATTGTCACAGCGCTAACACTAATGTTAAATTTCTTGCACTTCACCAACCTGTTTTCTGAAAATGTTAACAAACACGTGTTAACGCCCAGAAACTTGTAAATATCTCAGATACAAAAGGCTATGGATGAGTCGTATTATTTTCTGAACGTTCTGCGATGCGCTTTTGTTTTCATTTTCATCTGCACAAGCTGAAAACGGCGGATGAACAAAATCATAAATAAAGCCCTGAGACAAATTTATCATCGATTAATTGAATTGGTGACGAATTGTAAGGATATCGTGGAAAATAAGAGGACGGATGCAGTGAATGTAAAAGAGAAAGATGTCACGGGGAAAATATTGGAAACGAATTTAATTCAAATGCATGTGTCATTACTACAAGCACCAAACAACTTGTCAGTATTACGTAAATTTAAAACGAGGTGCAAAGGACAAGTGACTTGAACGTTTCAAGACGGGAGGTGGACAGTGTATTATCCACATAATTCAGTGAATTATAAAATCGCTAAGTTATTAATACTTGAAGCATAGGCGAGATCGGCATATTCCTTTCGATGCATATTCTAACTCAGTATTATGTAAATTTAAAACGAGGAGCGAAGAAGGGCAAGTGACTTGAACGTTTCAAGACGGGAGGTTGACAATGTATTATCCACATAATTCAGTGAATTATAAAATCGCAAGGTTATTGATACTTGAAGCAAAGGCGAGATCGCCATATTCCTTTCGATGCATGTTCTAACCTCTCTTGTACTTCCGCAGTAAGCTTCATAGCAACATGTTTCGACAGTCTATACCTCCGTAAAATATTTTCTTCTGATAGCTCCTCAAAATCATTTCTCCTCATAAGCCATACTCTATTACGAATGCCATTTAGACTGTCTTAAATATAGTAAATCGACATCAACTGCTGAGTTCATGCTCGCCATCTTGACTATTTACAATTGTTAAGGACTTAACATGAGAAATTTGGCTTGTTAGTTTAACAAGAGATTTAACACGAGTGCTGACACTTATTGGTGAAATGCAATTTTTGTTTTAACTTCTGCTAAACTCGTGTTAAGTCTTAACATCTGTTGTTGAAATAGGGCATTAATAAATTAATGAGTAACCTAATTCTGTTTATTGTCTAGAAGTTAGCGCTGCTATGTATACTGCTAGTGTTGAAAAACTTATGTGTGTGCATGTAGCGTCTAGCACGTGGCTAGTTAAGTCAGCAACGCCTTGTTGTTTACAGCAGGATTAAACTAGCGTGAGACAGAGTATACACATATATGGCCAAATCACTATACCGACATCAGAATTGAAATACAACAATGAACGAAATGAACAAGAAGAGGAAGTGAAAGGAGTTCGTTGATGAAACGAGTGATGCCAATAAACGACAAAAAGGCAATGGAAAAGTGAGAGTTGTTGGTTGACAGGAAATAAACCCGCATCCTCCCGAATTCAGGCCACAGACACTATCACTCCCTGGGCCAATCTGCATATACAATATTCCTGTACCTTAGAGAACCAATATGGAAAGAGACATTCCCAAAATGTTGAAAGTAACTGAAGTGCATTTCATAGAAAGGTGACGTCACGTAGCTTGTGCGGCGCGACGTTGTCTGATCTGAGCAATGCGTGACGTGTTACTGTGAAGCGAAGAGGAGGTAACAAATGTTTTTGATTGCTGGTAAAGGGTTGGGAAATAGGCTGCAGTGCAAATATTGCGCAGTAACACGAAATGAACACACAGTAATAATAATTCGTGTGAACGTTTTATAATATCGCAGTCTAGATCCCTATGGGCCCTACCGTTAATTAAGTTTTTGCTCACGAGCATCAGCTTTAAACGTGTTAAATGCCTTCTCACTGCTGACATTAAATATACCATACTGTGAAAACTGAAGGATAATACGTATGATTGATCCAAAAATGTTGAAATGATAACAATTGTATTATATTTATAAAGGTGTTTGGGTGGGTTTCTTAAATCATCTGTTAGTGAGGAACATGCCTCAAAAGGTAAAATAATATCGTTTTAAAGCTTAGAAATTGTGTTAGATATTTTCTCATATTTGTGATCGAGGTTATGCAAATAATTTGCACCTGTTAAAACTATAATTTGCGACAGTTTTAAATGTTGTTTGAGCTTCTTAATAGTGAACCCGAAATTTTCGATAAATCTTATGGTTGAGGAAAGACCGTAAGAAATAGATGGCATGTTATGTCTTCGAAAAACGCCTCCGAAAGTTTTTTCTTGTGGAATTTCGTGTTTCATGCAGGACACCTGTATCTGAAAATAGATAAACCGTACGAAATATATGAATCAAATTATTATTTACTTTATATCAATGAGAAATATGAAGGTTTCAATAGAAAGTTCCCGAAATGCTGCATAACCTGTAGTACTCTTTAGCAGTTTCCTGTAGGACACACGTGTAACTTTGGGAGAATGTACTTTACAATTGGTAGATTACATTGCATTATTTACATCTCAGAGAAAATATTGGAAGTGTCCTCCACCAGCATCTATACATATTTGCACTCGTCTCACCATATTCCCTGAATTTTTACGGAAAGTATCCTCACCAATGTCCGTGGCCTGTTCTTGTACACTATTTTAGATACCCCGGTGAGGTTAGGTCAGGGTATCTGGGGGTCACAGACCTTTTGAGAGTGCTCGATTATCTAAAGTGCCGTGGTGTCATTAGATGTACGACACGTTGCTCCATCTTGTTGGAAATGACTTCTCAATTCGGTATCATCCAGCTACTCCACAAATATCCTGAAGATACCCATATAAACTTCAGTGTCTACAGTCGTATCAAAGAAAATGGGACCAACGATCCATAGGTGCTGGTGGAGGACACTTGCATCATTTTCTCTGAGATGTATACAGCCAATTGTGTTTTATATTCTCCCAAAGTTGCACGTGTGTCTGGTTCAAAAGTTATGACCTAGTTAAATGGATCAGGTTTATATGGATTACAGTGTATTAGAGACACCAGAAAACTACCTGAAATAAGATGAACTACCTGATGGAGGTAATCCTGCTGCTACCTCTACAAATCAAGGATTTTTTGTTTAAAAAAATAATTATTCCAAGAGAAGTTGGAGTAATACTTTCTGTAATTCCTACAAAGCCATGACCAAAAACTTATATAAGAAAGTAATCATCATAAATCATTACACAAGCATCTGTTACAGAAACCAAGTCAATGAATAACGAGCAATAAATTAAAGTTAAAATTAAATGATTAGTAAGAAACGCACTCCCTCCACACTGTCATCGCCTTCAGCGGAATCTTCAATTTAATTACATGACAACAATGATTCCTTGCGTTGAATGAAAACAAAACGAATGAGCTGAATGCTTAGAGGTCTATGAAAATATATTTTAAGATTAGATTGGATAAATTGTATAAAATGTATGAGATATTTTTTATGAAACAATACAGAATCAGTATCTGTATGAACCAGTTTTTCTTCATTGCGTATGACAAAATATGCCTAAGCCATTCTGTCTCACCGTCGTGGAAGACATTGTCAAAAGGTTTCTTGTCCATTTGATGCTGAAATTTTGGTTAAGAAGTGGCCAAATATTTTGAGGTTACTCCACAAAAAATTCCTCATTGTCGCGGCGAAAAGGCACGAAAGTTTCGGTGCCAAGAGAGAAGCGCGGTTTGTTTAAACAAAAGAGACTGCAGATAAAGACAACACACGGTTAGGTTTCACATAGATAACGAGCTTGCATAAGCAGATAAACATAGCGCTTGAGATAAAATACTTACCAAAACAAACAAACTGAGATAAATGGAAATTTCTGGTAATATCTTGATTATTCGGTTTCTTTATTGTTCTGGAAATATCTCGAATTTAGGAATGAGGTATTTAAGGAAGTGCCGACTTGCCAAGAGTGAGTGAGTCGCGAGAGGTAAGCAGAGAACAGCTGAGAGTGTTGTAAACTGAACTCTGTTTGTTATTGTCACCGACCTTGGAAGATTGTGTTGTGATATGTGATGTAATTCCGCTGCTACTGAGTGTATTTCTACGCAAATGAACATTTAGAATTTCGGCAAATTGGACTTTTAAATCTACGAAACCCACAAAGTCACATTATATTGCACATATATTTTGACATGTTATATAGAAAAAGATTTACCACAATTTATATGATTTTATTAATTAAAATTTATTCCAGTGCGTTCAGAGTTGTGTTCCTTTATTGTCAGGATACTTCACCTGTCAGAATCATGTATATGAGATTTCTTCCACAGTTAAGGTAAAGTTTATAGCACAATCGACAAATGTTAAACCGATAGATGTTTTCCGCCGGCGGCGTTTATGGCTCATCATCAACAACATGGAGAAGAAACAAAATCTCTGTGCCTCGCCATTTCCTCTGCAGGAAGAATGTAGTTCCTTTGTCTCTTTTCTTCCCTCCACAGAGCTTTATCTTATTTAAATTGCTTCTCTAGAAGTAATGAAGTTGGGCTTAATGTGTTCTTGGTTAGCTTTGTGATTTTCTACTTGTACTTTAGCTATAAAATATTGTTTTTCTTCTTCCCTTTTCTTCATAGAAATTTGCCTCTCCAAACGCTAAATGGCTTCTCTTGCCTGCGGATGGGAAAAGGTATTCTAATTGCCGAGAGTTTTTGAATAATTTATTCAAGTTGCAGATGTTGCCGCAAGGCGCAAGCATTTCGCCATATTGCTACGAAACAAAAGCATATCTTACCCGCATCTTGTTCTTATTATGCACGGTCATTTGCTTTGTTGATTTAAGATTCTCTCTCTCTTCTAAGGTAAACGCCTTCAGTAAAGTTTTCTGTTAAGTTTAAATTCATTAGACATCGTTATGAGAATAATAAAACTGGAAAGGATGAAAGATGTTCCAAATCGTTTGTGCTATAAAAAGTAACAGTGTTTATTTAATTATCTCTTTAACTCTATGCATTTACCCCTCCGTTTTCATTTTACAGTTTAAAAGAACATTTTAGAGGTTGATTAGCTTTAAAAGTGTGTTTGGTTGTACCAGAAAGTTAAAATCGATCACAACTTTTGTCAATATTGTTGTATACGAGGACTGTTCAATAAAGAATGATCATAATTTTTTACGGTCATAATTTTTCGCACTAAAATTCAATCTTATTATATGCTGTTAGCTTAATGTGAAACAAACACGCCGTAGTAGTTTCATTGTTGGAATTCATGTTTTCCGCATGATAGAACCAGGCAAGTTCAGACATGTTCAGTATCGCAGTTTTGACGTCACTCTGCATGAGATCCTCGAAGTGTAAAGACATGTTATAAGTGGTGTCGCTCTGCAAGTCTGCAGATCCTTAAATTGCAACGATGCAGTATTGATCATTTTATAAAAGGACATAATCTACGGAGTTTAACATTCTGATTTTGTGAAATAAACTCCGCTATGTTCTAAAGAAGAAAAAGTTGTTATACTTTTCTAAAACTGATTTTCGCTCCGATACTATGGCCAGAGAGAGAGAAGGCTCATTGCTCCAGAGCGCCGAGGTATAGGTCCATAAGAATTCAAGATCGTCAGAAAATGTGAGAATAATTAATCATCTACTATCCCTCGCACATTTTGCACCAAACTATATAGTTTCAGTGTAATTGGTAAGAATGCAAGTATTTTTTAAAAAAATGACATAATTTTGAGGGCCACTGCAGTTCCACTGAAGTTCTATGAAGCATTAAGTCAAACTGTAGTCATTAGAGCAAAAGGGAAAACAAGCCATTAGCTCTTTCAACTCTCCTCCAACATACATGTTAAGAGTATAACTGTTTTGCAGTGTGTTTATTTTCAGTTTCGTTGTTAAAAAGTGATCAAGTACGAGTAGAAGAAAACTGTGAACCATAGCGACTTTTAAAAACATAATTTATGGGCACAGATTATGTGAAATGAATTCTAAACATAAGACATTATCACTGGAGAACTCGAAAACAGCAAACGTACAGCTAAAGAATTAACTGTGTTGTTTAAAGAGGGGAAAATCAGATTTATAGTTTTTGAAAACATAAAAATTAAAGAAGAGTAGATAAAGCGAACAGTAGAGCATGTGAAACGCATCACAAATATGATGAGCTAAATTGTGCTTTATTCCAGTGAACCATTGCCTCAAACTCAAGCTTTAGAGACAGCAAGGAAATTAGACAAAGGAAATTTCAGTTTCCAAGTAAATATAAAAAATAAATGTTAACACTTTTACATTAAAACAGATACTCCTTTTAAGAACTCTTAACAGTAAACTTTTATTAGCGTGCAACAAAACGTCTTAACATCTCACTTCTACACATCCATTCTGTAACAGTTCTCGACAATAAGTATATTTTAAATTTCACCCTTTATCACATCTCAGTACATAAAGCTTTCGCTGACGTCTAACACCTCTCGATTCCCACTCGGAAATACGCTTTCTTTCAGCCAAAACGAAGTGTTTTGATTTTTACGGTTGCTGTGGCGAATAAATATTTTCTTATTAGCCGCGTCATTCTTAACGATTAATATAACCATACCATTATTTTTAATAATCCTTCTTTTTAAAATTTAATTTAAACAATCCAATACTCAACTATAACTTGAAAAAGTTTTAAACTTCTAATAACATCGTTATAACAACTTAATATTATTGACTTCCTCCTCTTCATGAATCATTATATATCACTATTTTACTTTTTCATACTTGATCTCGTTCACTTTCACAAACACTTCCAACTCGTTATAAGGATTTATTCTTAAATATTTTGAAATAACTTTAAAATAACAAATATAAAATTAATAACATTTTTTTGGAGTTTGAAATTAAACAACTGTCTCAAGGAAAATAAGTAAACTTTAGGTATACAAAACTTATTTAGTATGAGGAGTTACTACTGCCATTATTATAACTCTAATTATAATGGAGATTGCATTACAGCAATACTGTCATGGCCTGTCCTCTCTAACAAATTGCTAAGCAATAACTCAAGAGAGAAAATCGTTATTTATGTATATCCTAAGCCATATTCCACGATTTGGTGATCACGGTAATTTTTGTAAACTGTATTTAGTGAGCTCCTTACCCTGGGCAACAATGAAAATATTTAGAGCTTAAAAATAATGAATTTACATGTATTTCCATCTGCTGAATTCTGAAGTCACCATAAAAATGATAGATTAGCTTTTGTTTTGAAGATAAAGTGATATTTCACATTTTAGAGCGAAGATTTTAAATTTGGGGGAATTTTTTGGGAGTTGGCACACCTGTCAAATAACAAAACACAATCAGAGAGAACTTTTGGAAATTAAGTGATGCAAAAGTTAAGGAAGGCATGTTTGTCGGACCACAAATAACAGAACTTGTAAAGAATCCTTAATTTGACCAAATTTTGGAGGGGAAAGAAAAGGAAGCTTGGGAAGCCTTCAAGGGTGTTTTTCATGGATTTTTAGGCAATAAAAGAGATGACAACTACTAACTTTTGATGACAGTGCTCCTGCAAAAATACCGTAACCTTGGATGCAACATGTCCCTTAAGATCAATTTTCTCCACTCCCACCTAGACCTTTTCCCTCCTAGTTGTGGAGCTGTTAGTGATGGACATGGGGAGAGATTGCATCAGGACATTTCTGTTATGGAACAAATATATTTGGTCTGTTGGAATGAAGTAATTCTTGCGGATTACTGTTGATCTTTGTATAGGGATTCTGCGGAACTCCATCACAAGAGGCAAGCTAAAAGACGACGAAGTCAATAGGCCACCACATGATTCTCTTCAGACATGTCTATCTGCGAAGTATTTTTCCAGCAATTTAGAACTCTTAGCATGTAATTACCAGTTAAAACATCAAATGCACTTTCATTGTTGTTAGCATGCATGTAATTAAAATGTATCCTTTTCCCTCAATCCGTTAATATGTAGTACTTCCACCTTGTGTATATCATAGAAACTAGAGCTAATAAAACATATTTGTTTTTCTCAACCCAAAATTAGTACGAATTGCCTCATGAAGTGATCGAAGCATTCAAAAATTATTTTTGTTGCACAGTGCTATCAGTCTGTAATTCTTTGACAAGTTTCGGAAGAGCAACCTCAGCCTAAAAGAAAAGTATTTTATTCGATACCCCTGAAGGAGCATCCATGAGGGAAGGGTAAAGTGAGAGGTTACTTAGTGTAGCTGTAGTGAGGAGAGAAGGCAGTAGAGGGCAGGATCCCTCATAACTACGATCTCTTCGGTGGTACGGAACTTGCAGCCCGACCCGAACCAGAGGACGAGGATACAGAGAAGGCAAATTTCTTAGCATACACCTCGAAACTTCCACCGACAATTAGATCCCTCTAACAGCCAAACACAATGAAATGTAAAATCAAATGAAAATTGTCATGAAATGGAGGGAGGATAAATTTGGGAGGATATAATTATCATTGCCAGCATTTACCTAAAAACTATAGGAAATCCGAAAGAAAAAACAACGGTCGGGACGGTTGGCCAAATAGTTGAACCCACGACCTCCCAAATAAAAGCCACGCCTATTTATTCCGCTCTGTTCAACTACCAGAGTTCTTCTTAATTAAAATTTTACTCAGTTTCCTGCAGCAACAGCTGTATAGGCTCTTTATTTAATGACTCTACCGCATATACACACTCAATGAGGTACAAGAAAATTAAGTTTGGAAAAGCATGTATGTGCTTATTCTTGCTGTGCAACATAATCTCAAAGTTTTCGCCACTACGAAACTATAACGTTTAAATAATGCATTCACTAGGAAAATGTACTGCCGAGCTAACCACTTTATGAATGTGTAGAAGAAAAATATGAATGTAATTTATTCCCTCGTTATTCATATTCCAGAGCAAGTCACATGTATTACGTATGCAAAACGCTGGAAGAAATGTTTGTCGTAGATCACTTGTCAACTGATCAACTAATTATCAATACTCACCCTTGTTTCCAAGAGAGAGAAACAAGAGATTGCTTGTATTGTTTTGCTTCTTTAAAATCGGTCATTAAATCACAACTGTATCAATAAACCAATTTAAGGAATCAACAAAAACTTCACAGTTATAGATTTAATACCAGTAATGATAATAACAGTATGGTACTTTGTAATAGTCTCCCTTAAGCATACGTATGAGTGAAATTTCATGAACATTTTCAAAAAAATCACATTTTGCTCTTATTAGTGTATAGAATAGTATAAGCCTTCCTGAATTCAAAGAACACTTAGATACCATCCGCAAACTATTTTAAACGCTATAATCTAGTATGAAGGTTACCTGAATGCTAGTGTCAGATATTTCTAATTTTTTACCCCTGTTTACCTTCTATTAAAAATTTCAGCATTTTTCCATCACTTAAAATGCTCCTTGTGCAGCAGTTTTATGTGTTAGACTAATGAAACTTTCTACACACGTTCATAGAGACACAGTGAACAGAAATTGCTCTGGGTTTTACTGTGAGATGCATTTAAAGCACAATTTCTTTATTTCAAAGCACAACAATTTCAAATGTTGGGTAAAAAGCCATATTCATAGTATTAAAAATTTCTGGAGCCTTAAGTTATTGAAAGTCATAAAAATCTAGGGAAAATTTAAAAACCTTGATGTATTGGGAACCTGCTGTTAAAATATGAGACCAAAATTTAAGTTATTTTGTTGCCTGGGACATCTTAGGTGACGTAACCAAAAATAAATTTGACCACATTTTCCAAACTATTAAAGTTAAATTGACCAAAGTTGGGCTGTATCATATTTGCACTAAGTTACATCTGTGGTATTAGTTCAGGATTTCAAATTTGTAGTCATATGTATCCTTCAAAGCCTTTTGAAAAATTCAATCATAGTAGAAAATATTTTGACAGTGCAGTGAACATAATTTCAAAGCGAAGAAATAATTAATTTTAAAAACACCGAATCGCTTTGGAGATTTAACTTGGTGAATTCTGCATCTGAACTTGAAGTTGCAAGCTTCAAATGGTGTTAACTTAAGAACTAAAGCTCAACGACCTAAGTTGTGCCGTGTACTTGCTGACTTGGTTATGGAGCAAGTGGAAGCTGACCAGGATTTTTTTTTTTTTTTTTTTTTTTTTCGAAAAGTCATCTTCAGTGATGAAGCCCATTTTCGGTTGGATGGTTTTGTTAACAAGCAAAATTGCCGCTATTGGAGCAACCACAATCACATGCAGATTCAAGAACGACCACTACATCCCCAAAAGGTTACTGTGTGAGCGGATTTTGGTATGGCGGGATTATTGGTCCATATTTTTTCCAAGACGAAGATGGAGAAGCTTTTACTGTCAAGGTAGAAAGATATCATCCTCAATGGGATGGAATGGATCTTAGAAACATCTGATTCCAAAAAGATGGTGGCACATGACATACTGCTCTAGAAACAATCGATCTCTGAAGGAAAAGTTCAGAGGTTTTATTCCCCTTAGTGGTGATGTTAACCGGCCCCCGAGATCATGTGATTTAACGCCGCTGTATTACTTCATGGGGGGCTGTGTTAAATCTTGAGTTTATTCCAACAATACAGAAACAGTAAATGATCTTATGAATATCATCACGCGTGTTATTCCTGAAAATGGACTTAAACTTACGTTCTTCTGTCATTGAAAATTGGGCAACTATGTACGCGCAACCCAATGAAGTCGCGGCGGTCACTGAAATGACGTTCTCTTCCAGACGTAATGGCATTAATTATGTTTAAAAATAAAAACAGAAATACACATCTATCATTTGTAGAACGTGTTTTGTTTAGGTTCAAAGACCCTACATTTTATACTTCGTCATGAGAAAAGTAGAATGAGCTAGATGTATATAATGACACAGATATTTAATTTTTTTATATCAACCTTGTTTATAGTCGCCAACTACATGGTCATATTGCGACTTTATACAAAGTAATTACATAATATCTATGTTAACACAATAATGCATCCTGATACAACGTTCGAAAAGTTATATGAATATAACATTGTCCTAATATATAACACTAAATATAACATTGCTATAATTTATAACATTTTTAGTAGGTTTAAAATAAAGTGGAATATTAACAACAGTACAATCTTGAGAACAATAGTGATGCACTAAAAGTACAACTGAAATACTGAAATATCTTCTGTAAATTGTAGAATGTTAATGATCATTTAAGGATCATTAAGTACAGTAGAATCATTACATGGAAGCTTGTTCTTCGTCCGCCACTTTGTGGATCTGGCACATTTAATGATATGTACTGTTGTTAAAGCTGTCTGACACATCTCACATATGGGGCTGGATCCTTGGATATGATGTGTGAATGCGTGATTCAGCAATGGCCAATTCTTAGTATAGTTAGAACCACTTGTTCTTGACGTTTCAGTTGTTTAAAAGGAGGTCTTAGTATTCCGCTAGTCATTATATCATGGAGTTTGCTGTTTGAGTTGTTATACCACTGATTTTCCCAATTTATTCTGATGTATGTTTTAATATAAACAATATAATCTTGGTAAGCTATGCTTGTAATTGTTTCATCTGGAGGTAAACTGGTTGTTTCGCGGGCTACTGCATCTGCTAGTTCATTGCCATTAATTTGTCTATGTGATGGTATCCACAGTATGTTAATCTGTTTGCCTGAGTTGGTTTCTTCATTAGATAAGGTTTGTATTTCTTGAATCAGTGCAGTTTTTTATCCTTAATGGCTAGGATTGTACTCAATGAGTCAGTAATTTTCAAAAAGGAGTTAGAATTTTCGGTTTCTAAAATGAATTTCAAACTTATTTTATGGCAAATAACTCACATGAAGAAATGGAGAAATGATCAGGTAGTTTCTGTAATACTGTGTGTTTAGAGTAAACAATTGCACATCCGATTTTCCATCAATAATAGAACCATCGGTGTATATATGTAAATAATTACGATGAAGCTCTTGATATTCAAGGAAAATTTGATTATAGGTAGTATTAAATGTTTCACATGTGATGTGAGAGAGCATCTGTAAGTGGGAGACTGGTAATGAAAGCCTCTAAGGCGGTATTCCGAAATTGTAGGTTCTTTAAACTTAAGGCAATGAAGATAAGCAGATAATCTTTATATTTAATATTGTATACTGCTCTGTAATGTAAAAATATGTCTTAAGTAATCAGTTATTGTATTTTATTCAGTGCTTATAATTGAGTGACAATGTCTACATTAGTGCTATTCTGAACTTGCAGTGTCCAATTTAAGTTTTTAGTGCTTATTGCTCTAACTATAACGATACCTTCCATTGTAGACCTTTACTGAATTAGATAAACATTATTTTAATACAGTGAATCTGTGGTAACATTACTTTTAGTTGTATCCGAAGAGGCAGTGAACATCCTTAAAGGAAAGAGGAAAAAACGGAAGTAGGGAAAGCTAGCTGTAAGACTGGGGCAGATGAAGACATAGCAGAACACAAAATGCAGCAAGATAGGAGAAGAGGCAGGGTAAAGAATGGGGAGATATAAACGCTGCTTCTAAACACAGTGATGGCAAGGGAAACAAATACAAATCATTTTTATAGCAGCAGTAAAGATAAACAGTTGACATCTTGCAGAATGCTGGACACCAAGGTACGCTCTGAGAAGTTGTGGGTTCCGGCGGCCATTTAATTTTTACACTTTATTTATCTGAGTGCTCCTCTTAAATCATTTAGCATGTGCTAATGAAGATGTAAAAACAGAAATAATAAAATTCTGGAAAATTGGAAAGTCTGAAAGCAATTCCTATTCAGTTTAAAGACATAATCTACAAAATTGCATATAATTACATGAAATTGTATTCTGCCTTTGTATAGAAATCATAAAGCTATAAAACTCACTACGAGAGCGTGTTTACAATTTGAAAACATATTGGAAGACAAATTCCTTGGTAACAACACAAAGGGAATTTTGAAGATGATTTAATGTACGAGATGTTTCAACAAATGCCACAATTTTATCGGTCGTAAGAAAGCTGGAGACAATTGGTATACTCATTAGTGAGAGTGGAAAACACAGACCGTCATTGAGTGCAGAGACTGTTATACATGTTTGCAGAAGGCCATTGAATTCTCCAAACAAATCGTTGCGTCGATTGAGCCAGGAATCAGGGTATTCATGTGGAACATGTTAAAGAGCTGCGAAGAGTGCATATGTGCAAAAAACTGAAAGAAGCAGATTATGATAAACGAATTAGTTACTGTCGATGGTTTCAGTGTACTCTTATTCCACGTCCAGACATTCTCTGCCTAACGTGGTTTACAGATAAGGCAAGGTTTCCTCTGTCAGGCTACATAAACAGACAAAATACCAGATATTGGGCTGCTGTAAACCCCGAAGTGATCCACGAAACCCCACTGCATGATGAAAAGGTTGAAGTAGGTGCGCGATGTCAGCTTCCAGGATCGTTGGTCCCATTTTCTTTGATACGACTGTAGACACTGAAGTTTATATGGGTATCTTCAATACTTTGTGGAGCAGCTGGATATTATCGAATTGAGAGGTTATTTCCAGCAAGATATAGCAACGTGCCATACATCTAATAACACCATGGAACATGTAACCAGTTTCTTTGATAATCGAATAATTTCAAACAATCTGTAGCCACCCAAATCCCCTGACCTAACCTCACCGGATTTTTTCTTGTGCGGCTATATAATAATAGAGTGTACAAGAATAGGCCACGAAACGAAACGAAATAAATAACATTGGTGAAGATACTCTCCATAAAACTTGAAAGAATATGGCGAGACGAGTGCAAACATGTATAGATGCTGGTGGAGGACACTTCCAACATTTCCTCTGAGATGTAAATAGTGTAATGTAATCTTGCAATTGTGTATTATATTTTCCCAAATTTGCACGTGTGTCCTATTACTGGTTCAAAAGTTATGGCGTATTGAAATGTTTCGGATTTATATGGATCGCATGCCAGATTATAGATAGAAAGTGATATTTACAGTTAAAAAATACTGCAGGTATCTCTTTCGCATTGTCATAATAATTCCAAAATAAATTCAAATGAAGGCTTATTTTTCGTGGACTGTATTAAGCAATCAATTTCAAGTACGCATACAAAGTCAAAACATACATATTTCTATTATGAGCACACTTTTTTGTCTGAAATGCTGTGAAGATAATCGATTTTTATAAATGTATGTATATGTGTACGTTTGTGCGTATATGTGCGTGTATTATTGCTCCTGGTCAGGAATTTAAGGATAACTAGTGAAAAAAGTTTATTTTATGTGCTATAGTTATGAGATAATTTCAACTTTTGCTGGATTAAGTCATTAAACTACACGCCTCAATATTACATAGCGGCAAAAATCCGAACTAAGTATTCCACATTCTCCCCTTTCTACACTTTACGAAACCTTAACCTTTTGTCATCGACGCTACCTTACATTTTAACAACCAACCAATCAGATTTTGGCCGATATCTACACTGCACAAAAAAGTTTATGCATGTTACCAGTTAATTGTTAAACAATGTATAGTGACGGTGAAGATCGGCTTTCTAGTTCCTTAAAAAGTGAGGTTTTTTTTTCGCATGATATTCGAAGGTTTTACCATTTCCCTTTTATAGGAAGATTATGTGCAAGACTCAGAGCCATATATTAAGTAACATTGATCAATGCTGCTTTAACTTCCGCAGCAGTGTCATGAATGTGTCAAAGAGCCCGAACTGGAAACTTAAATAGCAACGTTAGATGAACTTCATTTATGACAAACCCATGGTAATGTATTCAGACTGGCCATCCGCTTCCGGGTGCTTTTTCATGAAAAAGAACAGTGCTATGCAGCCAATCAGGGTATATCAGAGGCCTGTATAAAATGGACTGAAATGTATGTAAAAGATGAGTGCGTAAATTCATATAAATGACATTTGATATAAAACAAAGAGATATAAGCCTAAAGTATATTGTTCAAGCATAGTTCTTCTGTTATCCCTATTACAACTTTCTTCAGTCAACTTGTAACTGAAGAACATAGCCACAAAATGTACTGAAAACTGTCTATTATAATCTTTCCCCACTAACATATATTCTTTCTTTCCCTTTCTCATGTCCAATGCAAATTCTAATGATAAAAGCCACATAAACAGACTGTTATAATGGATATACACACTTTTCTCTGATTTGATATAGTTATTCGGCTTCTTCTGTCAGTGTCAGATGCTCACGCATTGTTACAATATTCATAGAAGAAGTGATTCTTTAACCATACTACCTTACATATACACAGTTTTGTAGCAAGTGCAACCATATCCTTATTATGGTAACAACTATTTCGATGGAAATAAAAGAACAAAACGTGTCATATTGATATAAATTTATTTAACTTATTTTATATGGATTCTGCAAGCTGTTCATAGTAATCATTACTTTTGTCTACACTTTCGTGTGTTCAATATAAATAGTTACATATTTTATTGGAGTGAGACAGAAATACACTGAATTAAAGCTAAGGCCAGAGGCAAAAATTTTAAGAGCGGATAACTACATGGCGTCCTTTTAAATTCCATGGCCACTCCGTGGCTCAGTGGTTAGACCGCTTGGCTCTCACCAAGGCGGCCCGGGTTCGATCCCAGGCGACCGCAAAGTGAGATTGTGATGGACAACACGGCACTCCGGTTTCCCCCGCCATCTCATTCCACCGGGGCTCCATCTTCATCTCATGTATCATCGGTGCGGTGCCGTATGCAGTAAAAGCGGGCGTTTAACACTACACATTTCATTTCTTTTATTTAAATTCCACACACTATGCAATAAATCATGAGAAATAACTCAATTTGACAGCTTTTGAAACATAATATTGAGCAGTTTAATATTCAAACCAATATAACAATGCCATTTTAGAAACTCTTGGGTTACAAAAACGTAATTTGAAGTGAATGTGTGCTTAAGACATTCACTTTTTTGAGTAGTGAGCTTTTATCTGTCTCTACTGCTTTTCTTTTAATTATACCACATTATTTTTAAAAGAAAATAATTCACAGGCTGTCTCAGAATATTCAAATTCCATTTAAATATATGATGTATGGTGTTTTGATTTAAAAGCTCTCAGAATCATTATTGAGAAAATAAAGGTATTTCAAACTGGTCCTATGTTTGGGGTTTCGTAACTCTCTAGATAACTTTTGTGTAGTATTTTTGGATGACGCTGAAGAACGAATATTTGAAATTTATTGGACATATGTTTTTAATTATGATGTTGACAAAACAAAAACTTATACACATACCTTTTTCTAAAAACACGTATTTTATTCAGAGGCTTCCAAACATTGTATTTGAATTACTACGTCTGCACTTTGGGCAAAAGACAACACTTCTGTCTACTAGGTACGTGATGGAAGAAATAAAATAAATATTGCAATCTTTAAATCATGTCAATTAGATAAGGTTCTCATGAAAATATTTAAAATGTAAAATTTATGAAAGTGGCAATACTAATGAAAGTTTATTTTCTAAGAGCTCAGCATTTCTTCTCGGGAAAGTTTCTGTCAATCTTTTAAGACTCTTTTGAAAGTCAAAATTATGTAAATTAAATAAAGGGAACTTTATAGGCAGTCAGCAGAAAGGCTAAGATGAAAACCTTGGAGTAATTTCTGAAAATCTTAGTGGAACAAACCATCTATTTGTACTTGCACCTTCAGAAGTAAAAAAAGAATATTATAATGCACCAGTAAACTGAAATATATCTGTATCTCTTTGTTGCTTTATCATATGGTAAAACTCTTGGGTATCCTACAATGCAAACTGCTATTCCTCCAGTGTGCAATATAAGATCACATATATCAGAGTTATGCCGGAATACACCATAAAACAAGAAGCACAAAATAAACGCCACATGAGGTAGATGCTGTATTAATACAGATGGTAGCTGCACAGTTTGTGGGGATCAAGGGCAGTAAGTTCCAAACTTCCACCAGCAGAGGGAAGAGAGATGCCCTCTATAAAGCTTCCTTACGGTTGACAGCAGTTCTGATATCACATATGGAACATTCTTCACGCAGGATTTAGCCACAAAATTGCCCTGATTTGTAACAACCACTTCCATATTTCTTCTGCAGCTGTGTTGAATCAAGAACACAATTAGGACATCACTGGGTCTATAACACACCAGGCAAAACCAACATGTGTTACTTAATTTTATACTTTACAGTAGTGTACTGATTTTACTGTTTGTGTGTCTATAAAAACGTAAGTCAGAAACAAATGCTGGTTTAGTATTAAAGTTGGTATTTATCTCATATATTCTAAGTATCTGACCGGAAGATGTTTTAAGAAAACCAAAAACTCAAACTACCATGGAAAATGTTTCGTTATTTGGGTTTTCTGAAAAACGTTTCCAGCTTTGATTAAAATATAATATATTTGAAACATTTGCACGACACGAGAGATGCTTATCTTGAAGTTTCTAACATTCTAGGAAGTGATTATTTAACCCTTTAATGGGCGCGTTGCCCTAGGGTAACATTAGTCTGTATTCGGCATGAAATTGTTTTATTGCTTTCTTTTTTATTATAATAATGTACCGGTCTTTGTGAGTTATACACACAAAATTTTGAGTATTCTGAATTGTAAATATTATATTATATTTACAATTAAAATGTAGTTTTTAATATAAAAAGTCAAAATCCAAGCAACTGCAGATAAATGATACCCCGTCAACTTCCAAGCATGTCATTAGAGCGATTTTTTTACTTAGACCCTCCTCGTCCTTCACCACAGGCTCATTTGACTGCAGTTGCCAAGATTTGAACTCACTCGTTTGGCTTTGAATGGATGGCCAGTCCATTATTTATCGCTTTAATGATCATGACTATTCGAATCGATTGTGTTGAGGCACGTTTGTTTAGTTAGTAAATAATTCTTTATAGACAGATAAAACTTTACTGCACACAATAAGAAAAGCTCCATTAAACATACTATGTATACCAATGTGGTGGAGTTAATTATTTCCAAGATCCTTTTCTTTTCTTCTTTTTTTTAATGTACAAATGCCTAACACTTTTCTCAACTATGAAGTCCTTTCCTTTGTTTTCTTTGAGAATGCCTCTGCAAAAATTTCCAGAAAACCGATGGAGCTATGAATGCCGTTGATTCTAGAAATACAGTTACTCTGGAACTGGATAACCGCTAATTTCTAGAATATCTGGTCTATTGTAGTATCTTTGGGAACAACGACGGTGATGTTTACAAAAAGCGCAGACAGGACTTATTATACCGAAGTCAATTTTGCGACTTCAAAGAATTATGCTATAGAAACTCCACCCTTAAAAACATAACAAATTTTGTAGCGTTAAAAGAATCTCAAACCCAAACTTCTTCCCCGTAGGGGAGGGGATCCGTTCCTTTCAGCTGCCGTGGTGCGGGCGCTGCGGGCCCCTAGCACTCGTGGTACCTCTGATGTTACTAGAGGAACCTCGGGCCAAACATTCGAACCCCTCCCTGATAGAGAGTTGTTCGGATTGTGTTGGACTCGAGAGGGCAGTGGTTCCCGATACCCGTGGGTTATCGGGTACGTCTCCGGACGGGGTTGAGGGAAGCCATTAATATTCCAACGTACTAGCCAGCAGAGCTAGCAGAAGGTGTGCTAGATCACCAGACGGCCCCACCGAGGTCATATCGGTAGCCTTCCCATTTTGGAGTTGGCGCGCGTAAGTGGCGTATCCACTTCCATCCCGTCTTGAGTCCACAGGGCCAGATAGGGGGAGGGCTTGTTAATCTCTAGGTCTTGCTCTATGGAAAGCCCCATGGAGGCGCCGGGCGCCCTTTTGGGACAGCACGGTAAATCCCTGGTCAAAGGAGGCCCGGGTCCTTGGTTCTACGGGTCCAGGACTATTGGGAATAGATCCTCTGGCATTAAAGCCTAAACTTCTCCAAGTAAACTGTAACAAGATTTTTTCAACTAATAATGTGTATTATACGAACAAATGTACAAACGCTGAATTAAGCAAAGAAAAGAAAAAGCAATGAAAGGAGGCTTGGAATTTAAAGGCAGCAAACGTTCTGTAAACATTTGACATCCGCTTTATGTAAATATATACAAGAAATGCGCATTGATAGCTTAACCTTAGTAATAATACATATATCATATTAAGCTTCTATTAAAATGAATGAGTAAAACGATCACAATGCAAAACAACAGTTGAGTCCAGAGGTTCTACTCCCATTAGTCCTGGACACGTAGGACCAAGACCCGGACCTCTTTCAACCAGGGAGTATCCGAGCTGTCCCAAAAGGGCGCCCGGCGTTCTCCGTGGGGCTTTCCATAGGGCAAGAACTGGGTTACTAACAAGCCCCCCCCCCCCATCTGGTTCAAGGACGCAAGACGGGAGGAAAGTGGATAAGCCACTTACGCGCGCCAACTCCAAAATGGGAAGGCTACCGATATGACCTCGGTGGTGCCGCCTGGTGATCTAGCACCAGGCTATGCTGGCTAGTACCCAGGAATACTAATGGCTTCCCTCAACCCCGTTCACGATCTCCCACGGGTATTGGGAACCACTGCCCCCTCGAGACCAACCCAATCCGAACAACTCCCAGAAGGAGGGGCTCGAATTTTCGGCCCAAGGTTCCTCTAGTAACGTCAGAGGTACCACGAGTGCTAAAGTTTCCGCAGCGCCCGCACCACGGCAGAGGAAGGGGACGGACCCCCTTCCCTACGGGAAATGCAATACAATAATCAAGAGAAGACATTTTAAATATAGGTGGTAACGCCCGCCTCGGTAGCGTAGATGGTAGCGTATCTGCTGCACATACAAGAGGTGCCGAGTTCGAATCTATGTCAGGGTGGGTTACCTGGATAAGGTTGTTTCCGGAGTTTTTCCATATCCTGAAAGACGAATGTCAGGTAACTCTAAGCTCCATGGACCCTGGACTCATTTGAGCATCATTTCACCCATTTCATTAATCGTCCGATATGACAAGCTAGCAGGACGTAAATTAAACAAAAAATAGGTGTCGACAAACGTAACTTCTTTATGCATCCTGGTTTCATACAAAGTGATTTTAATTGTCACACCCTCATAAATACAATAAGAGAAGACTTTGTTGACATTTCACTTGAGAATTTGTGAAACAATAATACTCACATTGTGAAAAAACATTAAAAGAAGCTTACAATGTAGTATTTAGGATTTATTTTCTAGCGAACTGGTGATATTTATAACTTATATATACACACACATATATATATATATATATATATATATATATATATATATATATATATATATATATAGAGAGAGAGAGAGAGAGAGAGAGAGTGAGAGAGAGTGAGAGAGAAACATAATTAAAACTATTAATCTTTTAAGAACATAATTGTGGAGAATTTTTTAATCAGCAGCAAAAATAAAAGAAGGCAAGACATTAAAGTATATTCATTAACATGTATTTACATATAAACGGAGTGGCAGACTTGCTCTGTGATCTGCATACATCATTTGGTATTATCGTCCCTCAGGAAGAAGTTATGGAACTATAAAAGGCTATATGGAGGTAGACTGTATAGACGTGATGATATCTTAAGTTCCAGATTGGAAGACTTATCCCAATGATCCAGGGCGATTACAAGACAGTTCTCTAGCGTTCACATGGAGTACCTTTTCTTTTGAGCGAACATCAGCCGTCATTTGTCACCAAATTTAGAAGGTCTTTGATAAAGTTTGGCATGAGGGCTTAATCTTCAAACTGTATAGCATTGGACTTCCACAGTATCTGCTCACTACCATTTGTAGTTTTCTATCAGATCGCACATTTACTGTTCGCATTGGTGGCATGGAGTCCTCTCAGAGCCATATTACAGCAGGAGTTCCTCAGGGATCCATATTGGCCCCGATCTTATTTAATATCTATACCTATGATCTTCCTGACTTGGCCCCTACCACTATAGCCTTATACGCAGATGATACTATTTTTATCATTCCGACAGAGATCTCCCTGCAACTATTCACACGCTACAAACCTATCTTGACTGCCTCGTTGAATGGTTCGATACTTGGCGCATACGTCTTAACACTCAAAAGACCGCAGCTAAGATTTTTAGCTTACGTCGCATCTCCAACTCTCCCGAATTGCATATTAAGCATGAATCAATTCCCTGGCTATCTCCTACCGCCTCCGTCAAATACCTTGGAGTAATGCTGGACACTAAACTTACTTGGCGAGCCCATATTGATCGACTTATCTTGTTGGCATCAGGACGACTTTCAAAACTCGGCCCGCTACTTCACAGACACACTCCTCTTGGGATTGAATGCTCTGTGCTTCTCTACAAATCTCTTGTCCGGCCACTTATCACATATGCTTCCCAGGTATGGGGTTCGGCTAGCAACACTCATCTCCGAAGGCTACAGGTCCTGCAAAATTGATTTCTCCGCATCGCCTCGGATGCCCCTTGGTACGTAAGAAATCAACAACTGCATAAAGAACTTGGTCTCCTTCCTCTTCACCAGTACATACGTCAGATCGCCTCTTGCTTCTTCTCAAACCTGCCAGGTGTTCCAGGAGCTTTGATCTACGACATCGGCGTACGAACCCGCCAGCCCACGCGCCTGAAGAGACGACTCCCACAGGATCTCCTCCTCAGTGACTCTGAATGAAAAAAACTATGAATATTGTTTCACAATGACTGTTGTTCTTATCTCTTTGATTACATGTTTTTCTTAATTAACTAATTTCTCTTGTTTTACAGTGTTAAGAAGATAATAGGAGCCAACTTGGTTTCCTTTCATGTTATTATATAGTTCATATTCAATTAGCCAACAAGGATCTGTAAAGCATGTACTGCTGATCGATCACTGAATAAATAAAAAAAGAAGAAGAAATAGGAAAGGGAATGAAAGGAAATTATGGTAGATAAAAAATTACCTCAGTATACCCTACAGACTGTGGATAGCTACAAAAACAAACCCAGATCATAGGTTGATAGGAATCGAACTCTGGACCTCCAGAATACAGCGTCCTGTGGAATTACCTTATCTGTGTACATACTTCGCATTACATTGTACTGAAATTACAAGTGAATCGATTTTAGATGTTTCTTACATCTAAGCATCTCAGATGTTCCTTCTGGGTTCATGAAGGTAACATTTCTAAACATTTCTATGTCTGTATATGATAATTTAAGACGATTATTACCGTTATTATTGTGAGTATTTCACACATATGTCACTATCCTCGTATAGACCAATTAACTACTAGGATTCCTCCAGTACCTACCAATAGCTGATCACTAAATTGATAACTGAAAACCATGCACGATTATCGTTCAGCAATTATCTCACGTTCCATTATGTCGGGTATAACATTTAACTTCAATAATTGTCAATTTTATAATTGAAAATTTAAATAGTTAAATTAAGTTTTTCATTCTCTTACAAAACGAATATGTAACTTAAATATTTGCAGCTCTACTGTAGTTTAAAATAAGTTAAGTCTTTTTTGTTTCAAAATATAGGTTATGTTACTTTATTATTTTCTTATAATTGATCACCGGCACCAGACGACGTTAAGACCAAAGTTTCTTTCACCAGTGTTAACTTGTGCACGGCCTGTATGAACTACTAATCTTGTAAGCCGTGACTTGTGAGATTAAGTTTCATTCATGTACTGATGTAGGCCTATGTGATGTAGAGAATCAAATAACTTGATTTATTGATTTTAATAATTGGTTTTATTCGTGAAATAGTCTATAAATGCAACTCGTGGTTTTGAACTTCCTGGATAAGTTTGCAAGCATGAAGTCCCGAATCGATAATTTTAAAACCACTCGTGGCATTATCTATGATAATTCCTAATGATTATTATCGGATAACTATAATCTTGCTTACACACACTGCAGCGGCACGTGAGCACCAGCTAAGAAGGTAAACATAAAGACTCGGTTTCCTTGATAATAGACCTGAGTTACCGGTACAACTGCTTGCTATCCGCCTTCCCACGTATACATTGCAGCATTGTGGCCTTTAGCGTCGTAAATTGGGTTTTAAATTTGTACAAGGGTTCTCCTAGACTCCATCTTGGGGCTGCTACCCTCTCTTTTATAAGGGAGGGTGAATGGGCTTTTGTTAAGAGCGTGCAAGGGGTGAGAGTCAAGGATCAAAACCAGTTTAATATCAAGAGCCGAGGAGACTTATTGACCGGGTTTGTAACGTCTACATTCCTCAATTCTTCTACATTGATGGATGCCTACCTCAACAATTTTGAACTACTCATCGCATCTAATGTAATTTATGTTGTATACTGCTATAAAGAACAATTTTTACCTTATTTACCACATAACTATGGTAAGTAAGCATAACTGTATTACATCCAAAATTTAGTGCCGAGACGACGTGAAATGCAAGCTTTAAGCTCCCCTAAAGGAAAAAAGGAAACATTTCTAAAAAAAGCTCATGTGCATTATCTGTGTATGTTTGAGCACATTTTTCCTAAAGCAAAAATTATACCTATACCAAGCTTAGTATTTGGGTTCATCAGCTTTCAACAGAAAAGTCTTAAGTAAATTTCCTGCTATTCTATCTCTTCTAGAGAAAGCACTTTATAAATTTCTATTTTCTCAGAAATGACTCAAAAATGTTAATATAGCTTCATACTTTTAGAATACTTACAGATTAAATAAACCAGCTATGTTTAATTTTTGGGAATGGTATGGGAAATAATGTTCATTAGCCAGGAATATTTACAATGTTGTATAGCTGTACTAAGCGAAAAACGAAAACGTAGTACCCGAAAAAATATGGATATTTTTAAATCATACAAAACCTTTATAATAGTTTTTTATGCTCAACCATGCCAAATTTTGGTGTGTATATGACTGCTAGCAGTACATTAATGGGCTTCATTACAGCACACCTGTTCATTTAAGCATTGGCATTCGACCAATCAGAAGTGGCCCCGTAATTTTGTTAAAGATCTAGTATCGATTATTCTCGTTTCGATCGACAACAGCACTCAATGTTACCAATAACTTGTTGCCACAACAGTTAATGAAGACGTAGGAAAAACTTCATTCACAACTCATGGATTGGAGATTATCTTCTTCTTCTTCTTCACTCCATGGTTTGGGCATATCGACCGTTCCGGCTTCATAGATCTCTCCAGCGTTTCCTGGGTCGTCCTCAATCTCTTCTTCCTTTTGGATTATAGCTTTGAACTGCATTTGGATATCTTCCATCCTCCATTCTTAATATATGTTCATGCCATTGTTGCCTTCTTTCTGATATTTTGTCATGGATTGTTTCGATTTCTAATTCCTTTCTAATATCCTCGTTTCTTATTTTGTCCAATATTGTACAACCTTTAACACGTCTTAAAAATTTCATTTCTGCAGTCTGTATTTTATTTAAATCCTTTTGTGTTGGCGTCCAGGTTTCGCTTCCATATAGTAAAGTTGGAGTAGCCATTACCTTATACATTTTCATTTTTGTATCCCTTCTCACTCTGTTTATAAAAGTTCTTTGGATTGTCCCACATATTGCTCAGAATTTGTTTACTTTTTCTTCTATATCAGTATTGTTTCTAAAACTTATGTTACATCCTAAATGTTTAAAACTCGATATTTGTTCTAAAATCCTATTTTCTAAAACAATTATCATCGTACACTATAATTTCCTTTAAACGCCATAGTCTTTTTTCTTCTGATATTTTAAAATTATACTTTTTAACTATATTATTTAGAATATATATATATATATATATATATATATATATATATATATTGATTTTTGCACATGATTTTCATTCCGATGAATCAATATTTGGTCATCCGTATTAATATAAATGTTTTCTTTTATTTTGATTCTTAGGTCTACTAAAATCTTCCATTCATTTAGAATATCGTCCATATACATATACTAAAAAGAGTAGATGATAAGCTACATCCTTGTCTTAGTCCAGTAATGGTAGAAATTTGTTATGTGTGTGCGTGCATGAGGGATTTTTCTTCTTTTTCTAAAACCATAAAGAGTGAATTTGAGTTATCACTAAAATTTTCGCTTAGTTTTGCTCGCTGTATCACACAATGAAATGTGCACACGTGAACTACGTGAACAAATGCAACAAATAGGTTATATTATTATTTGTAGAGAGAGTTGAAAAAGTAATGAGAATGCAGTACATAATACCTTCTAGAATAAAATATGTTGAAAGTGAATCCAATAAGTGTACGCTACAACTGAAAAACAAAGTCCTTAAATAAACTATACTATATATATTACATAATCTTTATTTGCCTTGTTCTCAACACAACGCAATGGAGGAGAAGAGGCTGCAGTAAAATAACAAGAGTTATAAAATTATTAACACGTGTTTGGCAAGTCTTGGTTATATCTAGGGTCTCGTCTATGTATTCTGAAGGGGAAACTTAGGGAGAGAAAGAAACTCAATACAAAAGAAGAAGGGGGAGGAATAACGTGATTGTGGTGGAAGGAAACAGCGATCACAATAATGACATTTTCCTTCGGAGTTCACTTTGTCAGTTGTATATGCCTTGCGGTTAACTTGGAGACAAAAGACGGACGTAGTTTTATGTGATGGATAATAGAATGTCTGTTGTTGATATGCTTCTTGACTTGGTTGCCTTTGTGGTACAAAAAGAGTGCCTTGAGCGCCCTTCAGGTTTTGGGCACGATGTCAACAGATGTATCCTTTAAGACATAAATGCTTTGAAGGAAAAAAGTGGACCCTCAATTCTTACACGTATAATAGGTATCTGCAGCTTAGTTTCTTAAACTTATTTCCCCTTCACTATGAGAGGTCTCGCTCGAAATCCATAAGACCTGAATTTCTAATTTTCTTTGAAATGAGCAACCTGTTCATAAAAGCCAAATTTGGGCTAAATTTTGAGAGTTAAATTCGGCAAGTTCATTTTAGCATACAATCATCTTCATTTATTCAACAGATGCTGTAAACACACAGGCATCAATTGATCAGCATGTTACGTCACAAGCTCTAGCACTAAATGCTCCTTCACTTTCAACATTTAATTTTATTGCAGTTCTCAGCACACAAAATCAAGTTTTAATGTCTTCACACTCTAGAATTTTGGATTCGTTTTAATGATTCGAAATATGTTTAACTAGCGTAACTGATATCCTGTCCAATTCGTTGCTTTCTGACCACTCCCACTTATAATAACATATCAAAGAAATAATTTTGTTACTTAAAATCTGACATTCGACGGTAGAAGACTGACAAATTTTATAGTTTAATATATTAAATTTTTATAAATAGTACTTCGGCTTTCTGTGGGCACTGTACAACGAGTGTACCCGAAAGACTGGAGAATCCGGCCTCTATCAACCCGGGAGCGATGGAGAGCTCCAGGGCGGTTTCTTTGGGGCAATACCTGGAGCCTAAAAAAGAGCCCTCCTCCATCAAATCAAGACGGGTAGAAGAGGATATGTCACTTACGTGCGTCAACCCCGAGGGAAGGACTACCGAATAACCTCGGTAGGACTGCCTGCTGATCTAGCACACCTTCCACTGGCTCTGCAGTGCCAAAGCCCGGGACTATTTTAGGCAACCCTCTGCCCCTTCCGGGCGGTCGAAGCCTGGCCGGAGGTACCCAAATTCCCATTGGTATCGGGAACAAACTGCCACCTCTAGTCCAGCCCAATCCGAACAATTTCCATTCAGGAGGGGCTCGAATGTTCGGCCCGAGGTTCCTCTGGTAACGTCAGAGGTACTAGAAGGGCTAGGGATCTGCAGCGCCCGCACCACGTCAGCTGAAGGGGACGGATCCCCTCTCTTACGCGAAGCTTTCTGTGGACAGTTAGAAATGTGGCTAAAGTAGCATGTAATACCGACTTATTGGGAGCTCCTCTTTTACATTTGGGAGAAATAATGTGAGACCGAGCGCCCCGGGTTCGATTCTAGGCGACCGCTTGTGAGATTTGTGGCGGACAGCACAGCTCAGGGTCAGGTTTTCTCCGGCATCTCCGGTTCCACCCGCCATCATTCCAACAATAGCTCCATTGTCATCTTTTCTTTCATTCATTTCGCTCTCATTCTGTGACCTACTTCTCTCACTCTCATTCCAGGATTCCGGATGATCACCCATCCTGGGTTCTCTATCTGATCAGGATTTTCTGTTCCTTAAACCAAAATTTAAAGATATAAGTGATCGAGGAAAAAGAATCCATTACATCATGATAAAGGTAAAAGTAAGGAAGTTGAGGATGAAGAATAGAAGAGAAATAATCTTGTCACCACACCTTATTTGTTTATTTCCACATATTCTGCAAATCCTACATTTGTATCCTATATTGTTCCCTGAAAACTGCTGTTTTAGACACATTTTTATGCTTTTATATCACTATTCCTTGTTGCCTGCTTCGGAAAATGAGCCTGGACTCAAAACAAAAAAGGAATGATCCAGTTTTTCATTTGCTTTCACCTTATTATTTCTGTTGTCTTCTTGATTCCCTGGTGATTATCTGGGTCTACTGATGATAGCATGTTCCTTTATTATCTGTATAAGTAATTATCACACAAATAGTTTTATTTCTTACTTCATAATAATTATCATTAACTTATTGTTTATTTTTATGTTGTTTTACCAGCAGAAAACACGCCGCCATTCAGGCGTTCGTAAAGAAAATACAGCGGAAATGCCCTCCTAGACTAGATATCACACGAGGAGAGTCCGGATTGGTTTCCCGTCGTGAAGAACAGAATGTTTCTTTATTCAGGATTACTCCCTAAACTCCCTATAATCTGAAAGCAATAGTGAGCCTGCAAATGTATGAAAAGTTTGAGAAATGTAAGGGAATGTGGGGTCATTGCATGCCTTTAACTTTGAACTCATGTTAATGACTCCAGAATACCTCAACTTGCTCCAGAATCTTAAAACATCTATGTTATATTTAAGCATTACAGCAGCGTTTAACGTAATTGCCTCTCAGTAACGGTATAGAAGTTTACATAAAACATGTAAGAAGAGGGTTTGGAGCCGCCTTGGTAGCGTAGATGGTAGCGTGTCTGCCTCACGTTCAAGAGGTTCCAAGTTCGAATCTCGGTCAGGATGAGTTACCTGGATAAGGCTTTTACGGGGTGTTCCCTTATCCTTCAAGACGGATGTCGGGTAACTGTAAGCTCCATGGATCCGGGACTCATATGAGCATCATATCACCCAATTCATTCACCGTCCTGTATGACTTATAATTTGGGTACATAAATTAAAAAAAGAGTTTTTGGGAGCCATTCCTCACCCATGTGGAGTAATAGCACGCAGATTACTTGTATGACCCTCATATCATACATTGATATCATATCAAGTGTAATCTTGAAATAATACAATTCAAGAAATCCATGCCTATGGCCTCAAGGCATGTTTATTAGTAATTTAAAACAATAAAAAGCAGGTTTTCATAAATAAATTTAACTATTATTTGTAAATCCTTAAAAAGAATATTAGATATAACTATTACTATGGCATTTAAAGTTTTCTGCAGACTTGGTTGCATGAAGTCACCCAGAACACAGGATGCATCGATACCATATAGCGCTCCATTACGACCAAATTCTTGACAGAAGAGAAATACTAGATGTGTCACTTCTCTGGGACAAACTGGAGACTACGTCATGGTTCGTTTCATTATCAATTTCATCTTACGAACTACGATCTTCATGAAAGTCTCATGTTATCTTATTCCTTTTTGCCTCTATAGTTTCATTTACCCTTGCTGCTTTGACTGCGTGTCTTCTCTGAAGTTTGGACTGTTGGTCTTTTAAAAATCTGGTTGAAGGACACAGAAAGATATTGAACAGATTTCAGAAGTCGCATATGGTTTGCGACAGTATGGAGTCTCGTTATAATCTCGACTCTGGGTATAGGGATCAGCTTTCCGCCCACAGAGGAATGGACTCCTGAGTGTGTCAACGGCCCACGGCTCCGTCTGGTATACAGATGGCTCCAAGACGGTCAAAGAGACCGACGCTGGCATTTACGGGCCTAAGACTAGGCTATTGTACTCACTCGGAGGCTATTCTACAGTACTCCAGGCCGAAGTATTTTGCTATTTTGGCCTGTGTTTATTATATTTTAGGGATGCCTTGGCTGCACGGTCGGGTCAGCATCTGTTCTGACAGCCAGGCTACACTGAAGGCAATATGGGCAAGCAAAACAAGTTCTGTTACAAGAAACTTTGAATATTCGCTACTCTCTAGTTATTTCTAGATTTATTCTTTTATAATGAAGTGAAAGGAAGTGCTAACTGGTAACTTTTGTGCCAACGTGAATAAAAGTTCTGAAGTTTTACAATTACAAAACTGTGTCCTACTTTAGTCATTTTCTTAGCTACATTAAACTTAGCTGCACAAAAACTTTCTTCTCTGTCGAATTACTGTTAAACATAACAAATGTTAATATATTTCAAACAGAATCTTCTAACGTATCTGGGGAAAGTATAGGAGGCCAGAAAACAGTTAATTTTTAAAAGGCGAATGGCCTTGATAGTATGAATTGCTTGCTTTGTTGGATAATGAAAGAAAAGTTATTTAGTACTCAGCTCCAAAGCTTAGAGTACTTAGAGAATTCAAAAGAATAGCGGCTTACGTACCCCAGGCGCTTTTGAAACATGCTTTATAATTTTCCCTTTTAAAATAGTTCCTTTTTGTAAGCTTTTTTAGATATCATGATCTTCAAACTTTACGAGAAAACAAACTTACACAATATTTTAGCGAAATTCTTCCATGCAAATAGTCAAGGGTGGTGAAATTAATAGACTTCTTAGAACATATAAGTATAAACTTGGCTTATGTTAGTTATGGTCACTTAGAGATTAGAGATAGCCTATTATGTTCCATGAAGGGCAAAGGCCTCCTATACCTGGGTTAGCTGTGTTGACTCCAACACGGTGAGCGAATGTGTATTGGGTTTGTGTCGGTTTTTGTCATTTTCTCTTGTTCCTATTCGCACTTAGACACTTGCACTTGTACTCGCCTATTCCAATACTTGTACTTGTATTTTGTTGCCCATGAAACTTTGCTTTCTTCTGTCTCGAGTTGTTGTAGACCATAGCTGTCCTGCTTGTGATGTGTAAAAGTCGGCCATCTCTGTCGTGGTCTTCCTCTTCGGCGTTTTTCTGTGCGCAGGTTAGAATCCGTGATATACTAGGTCCATCTGTCGTCCTTGTAGTCACTTATGGCACTCTCGTAGGGGAGGGGATCCGTCCCCTTCAGCAGCCATGGTGCGGGCGCTGCGAACCTTTAGCACTCGTGGTACCTCTAACGTTACTAGAGGAACCTCGGGCCGAACATTCGAATGGGAGTTGTTCAGATTGGGTTGACTCCAGGTGGCAGTGTGTTCCCAACACCCGTGGGAGATCGGGTACCTCCGGCCAGCTTTTGGCCGCCCGGAGGGGGCAGAGGGTTGCCTAAGAAGTACCGGGTACTAAACTGCAGAGCTAGTAGAAGGTGTGCTAGATCACAGGCGGACCCACCGAGGTTATTCTGTAGTCTTCCCTGAGGGTATCCACTTCCACCCGTCTTGTCTTTTCGGACCAGATGGGGGGCTTGTTTAGATTCTAGGTCTTGCCCTATTGAAAGAGCCTTGGAGGCGCCAGGCGCCTTTCGAGGACAGCTCGGTCACTCCCTCGTAGAGAGGGAGGTCAGATTTCACTTTGTGAAAGGTGCCCACGTAGATACCCTCACCCGTACGTGACAAGTCACTTATGGCATGTATGTTGTGGGTCATTCAAGTTGCATCTGACACTGCTGGCAAGTTGGCTATAGTAGCTCAATGGTTAAGAGCAGCCGAACTAGATCGGAGGATCAGTGGTTCAAATCCCGGCTGCGGCATTGAATTTTTCAGTCTGACTCTACTCCATATTTCAGCCTACACACGGCTAGTGCAAAGGAATAATTTTAATCTCTATCTTTCAAATGATAATAATTAAATAATTGATAAATGGTCTATATCAAAAAATGGTTTTAACTAGATGTACACTTTTTGTGTTTTAGATTTTTGTCTATATCTTATCTGTTTAACAATAGATAAAGAAGACTTACTAGACTCGTTTAAAAAAAAATTAAACATACACACTTTATTTTCGATATACACTTTGAAAGCTTTGATCAATTTTTATAAATAAAAAATACAATGAAACATTTTTCACCTAAAGCGTAGTTGAAATAAGAGAGTTTCCATTAAAATAATGGTCTTCCACCCTAAAAATACTAAACTTAAATGAAATTTTTTATGTATAAACTGCCCGGCTTTAATTTCTGTCGTTGAGATACAGATTAACAGCCGTTTTATTCAGGGGTCCTTAGAACGTGTTTGCAGTGAAATATCTGTATTAAATTTTTGTACGAATGCAGTTCTTCCTTTACTTAATATAGGTAAGAAGTAAAGCGATGTAAATCTGATTTAAAACTATGATTACATAGGTTTGTGTGCGATGTGTATGTATGATCTTGTGGTGCTTTTCCACATATGCAGAACTACCCCTAGTCAAAGCCACGCTCGCTACAGTTTAATGGGAATACATCGTCCTATTTGGAAATGCAGTCTCCAGAGAGAGATTCTTTGCGTAAATATTTCAAAGTACTCGATCAGAGCATCGTTAATATTTGCTATCTTAATCTGATGGACCAGCGCGTACAGAACGCTTACTGGAGATTAAACAGCAGAGTCGAGCTTTGTGCACTGACTGGAACATGGCTGTGCTGAAGGTATGGCCCTTCCACCTCATTATTAACTTACCTTTGTCTGCCCCTTCTCTGCACGGATCTTTACTCGTGTCTCTTCCTCAAAGGAAAAGAAACTGTTCCAATATGTTAACTTGCACCATCACTTATTTCTGCATAGCTCCGATAAGCTATCTTTATAACATCGTATATTCCTATAAATATTAAACTTCTCATTAAAGTTATCAGAAAAATAAAAATAAAATTATTTTAAATATTAAAATGTTTAAAAGCTAAGTGCTGATCTATAAATTCCATAGCTTTCCATTTCCATAAATAGCCGAATATTGACATTGCTTTAAAGAAATATTGAAATATTGAAAACACAGATTATAGCTAACATCGAACCTTTGGCTCTCACTGGTTTATCAACATCAACTATTACGAATTTAAGACATGAACGTGAATGTGCGTCTTATCTGCCTCACTTAAAACTACAAATCCCGGAGCATTACACCACAGCAGGACACCCAACAAGTTTTGTAACCTGTTTAAAGGAAATATGTAATTTTCATGATTATTACATATATACAGACGGTTGGCGTTACCAATAATATATCTGCAGTGGGATGTGCTTTTGTTGTTTATGAAAACCAAACGGAACTCACTCCATGTTTAAATTTTCACCTGAATGTTCTGCATTCCAGTCGGAGCTCTTAGCAATTAAAGAATCTATAAAATGGTGTACTGTTAATGGGAACAGTGCCCGTATTCTTAGTGATTCACAATCAGTTCTACTCGCTATTAATGATAAACACAGTTTAAATTCATTAGCACATGAAATCAGAACCCTGCTTCAAAACCATCCAGGATATATTTGCATGGCATGGCTTTAAGGACACAGTGGAATTTTAGGTAACGAGAGAGCTGATTGCTTGGCTAAGAAGACTGCAGAATCCAATCTTCCTGTGACATACCCTTTATGTCCTATTTCTACTGTAAGGAGAAATATAAATCAACATATTCTTGAAGAATGGAACCAACAATGGCTAACAACTCCAAATGGAAGTTTAACAAAAACATTATTTTTCCCTAGTGTATATGACAGAGGGAAATGTGAATCTCTTGTACCAAATTTTGTTTTGACACAATTTTTAAGTGGACATGGGAAATTTGGTGAATACTTATCACGCTTACACTTAACATCCAACCTCGAGTGCATGTGCGGGCCAGAATTTCAAACTGTGGTTCATCTCCTTTTCTGTTGTCCCATTTTTTGGAGAGAAAGACCAGAATTAATATTCAAGCTAGACTCTCTAGGAACAGAATTTTCTGCTCTGCTCACATCTTTGCTAATGAAGCCACAACAGTATAAGTACTTCATGATGTTTATAAACTCAGTGTTTATACGTCTGAAATAGTTTAAATTAATACGCATCAAATTAAAACATCATTTCTTCCTTCTAGTATTTAAAATATTTTCGTTAAAATTGTATATTTTTATGTATTAACTCTAACCCTAATATACCACTGTGTAAAATAGGGTTCAATAAATCTGGATTAAACAAAAATATATATTGAAATCCAATTCAATAACTTATCTTGAAAATAGTTTCCAAAAGTTGTTTCAAGTAAATATTTTATTTTAAATAGTTCTAACATTTTGTATTGCAACTTTTTGCCTACTCCTTAATATATTTCACAAACGATACAATGTTGTACAAACTTTCATCATATATAACAGGTTGATAGAAATTTAAAAAAAATCAAGATATGCATGTTATTTACAAACCGATATTTAAGCCGCCCGGAATTATAATAATAAGTATTGTGGGTTTGTAAAAGTGAAAGTCTTGTAGGCAGAAATTTAAAATGCCTTTTATTACAAGTAAAACACGCTTTGTATAACCCTGACAGCAGTAGAATGACGTAGCATGCACAAACGCAGTCTACAAGGTCTCTCGTTGCTTCACCACACGAAAACAAACGAAAGAAATTACTTGTGTTACACTTCAAATAGCTGTACACACACGATTAACAACTCACTAGCAACTGACTCCGCTCTGAGCCGCACTCAGTGGATCGCTCCACGATGCAGCGGGAAATTCCAGAATATCTCTGTTTTTTTCTCTCTGTCCCTCCCTCTCTTGGCAAGCGCTCAGCGCTCGCACCACTCACTGTCCGTCTCTTTCCTTGCTTAGCAAAAACACGCCTCTACAAATTACAACAGTATGGCAACAGTCGAAGGATCCTCCTTCGCGGCAGAGGACTCCCTTCAACGACCTCTGTGCATGTTTCTTTCCTTCCTGCCCGCGCGTAGCTCTCCATCCATTTCTTTCGCACGCACCCGGCACTGGCTTATGGCGGCTCCAACAGAAAACAAAACGCGATCGGTGACAGTATTACATGCACTTAGAAAATTCCGAAGAATCTAGTTTGGAGAGAGAATTTATTGAAATCTTCATGCATCTTTTAAACATGCCTAACTTAAACACTAAGTTTGGTACTTAACAGAAATTTAGTTTTAGTGTTGTACTATATACCAGATGGCCGAACTTCTCCGTCATTAATGTAAGGAGATATCCCTTCGTGCTTTACATGAGAAGCAGAGGGAAACGGGACGGTTTCAGTTAAACATATGGCAGTGACGTGAGAGGACTTGGTTCTGCTACAAAACAAACAGAGGCAGTTCCCAAGATTGAACTAGCCTTTGTAGCCCGCTCACACAATTACCGTGCCTTTAACTGAATTTCTCCGTTGCGTTCTGCAACCGTTTTATCGCACGAAGGAATATCTGTTTATGCAAAGGGTCACCTGGAACACAATCATTCTCACCGCAGGCGAAGACATTTCTCTAAATGTTTACTCTAGATTTAGAAGGCCTTAAAAAGTGTAATTTTGGTGGAACCGCAATACGGATTCCTATAGCAGAATGTAATTTTTTTCTTTACTACTATTAAGTGGTAGAGAATATCATAAGGCGATGACTAAGTAACCTAAAAGTTCAGCCAATGTTATTAGACTACGATCGTTAATAATGAACCCACTTAATGCATAAAGTCCACTAAAGATTTCGCTTTCAAGCCGAATAAAATAATTTTTAGCAAGGGTTCTCTAAATAAAATAAATAAATATTTTATAAATAGTGGATAAATCTAAAATGCATATTCAGTCACATATTCCCAAAGCAGAACATTCAGTATGAGATAATGAGACTATAAATGGAAATTATTTATTAATAATTTGTAGATTTGTATAACGTAAATATACTTTATATAATATAAAAACAGTATATACATATATACAAAACAGTCGTGTTATACTCTGTCTTGAACTTGTGTCTGCACACAACGCTTTACTAGCTCGTAGAGTACTACGTTACGTTGATTTCGACGTTTACATTATTTGCACATTTGATGGCAGTGCTGGACATCTGCGTCCAGCTAACCTCGTAAAGCATGCGAGCACACGTATCGCGTATTACTTATAATGCTTCTTCATTTGTGGGCCAACACTTAAAACATGTTATTTTATGCGTCTTATAAAAACTCAACCGTATAATAAAGTAAAAGTTAGCTTTAGATGCCCGCCTCGGTAGTGTGGTGGTAGCATGTTCAAGAGGTCCCGAATTCGAATCTCGCTCAGGGTAAGTTACCTGGATAAGGTTTTTTCTGACGTTTTCCCTTATCCTGTAAAGACGAATGTCGGGCAACTCTACGCTCCATGGACCCCGGACTCATTTGAACATCATTTCATCCATTCCATTCATCGTCCGATATGACTTAACGTTGGAGGACGTAAATTTTATATATTCCTAACATTGTAGAGAGCCCGCCTCGGTATCGTATATGGTAGCGTGTCTGCCTCACGTTCAAGAGGTCACAAGTTCGAATCTCGGTCAGGGCTAATTATCTGAATAAGGGTTTTTCCAGGGTTTTCCCTTACCCTTAAAGACGAATGTGGGGGAGCTCTAAGCTCCATGGACCCTGGACACATTTGAACATCCTTTCACCCATTTCATTCACCGTCCGATATGACTTAACGTTGGAGGACGTAAAATTAAAAAAAAAACAATTAAAAAAATTAAAAAGAAAACATCAAAGAGAAAGGAAGGTTTGTAGTAATATTTAAGGCCCGTCTTTAATAAAGGCCGTGAACACTGATGATACTGGAAATAAAAATAGGAAATTATGTTTAGAGTTCATTCCAGGTATTTGCTAGTTTTGAGGACCGTGGGAATTCTGGGGAAGAATCGCCTCATGCAGGAGGACGGTCCTGGCGCGATTTGAACAATAAATTGCCACCCAAGTGTCCACGCTTTAAGGATTTGTGCCATTCAATTAGGAGAAAGGAGTGTTATTGGTTCAGAATTGCTAATAGGGCTACTTTGTGAATTCTACCATCATTATGTTCGTTTGTTGCTGTCGAAGCTGTTGTAGAGCCTTGGTAGTCACAACTGGATGCTTTGAACGTCCTTCGGCCGTTTGTCCAAACAGGAACCCCACCTCCACAGGTACGCATTGTGCTGTGTGTATGTGTGTGTTATCATTTTTTGTGTTTATGGATAATATTACAGAACTATGGAGCTTGCCATATGGTTGAAATGAAAATATAAGTACATACTTTGGTATGTTAAGTTGCGATAGTAGAGCCCCATTTGACTCAGCTTTTACGGCTATCTGCGAACGCCATTGACCAAGAAACCTCCTTGTAGCCGTAGCCGGACCATAAAATCCGTGCAGGGTTGGTGATAATGTCTGTTTGAAGTTGTATCTACTTGCGGAAAACAATTCACCACCCAAACCCATTTCCGCCCTCTCCCCAACAGACACAAAACAACCACCTCTAATCAAAGCCCCTAACTTCCCGTTTCTTACCACAACGGCACTCTCGTTTATCGTATGTGGGGGTTCCCCGTCCACTCGGCGGCGTTTAGATAAGGTAATGCCTTGCCTTGCCTTGCCAGGCGCGACTAAGCGAGTTTCCACCCCCGCCAACCCCAGAGGGACGTGCTAGTAATAAATTAGCCCGCGTTTGCCAGGACAAATCAATCGATTACCCAAACCGGTGTGCGGACCGGTGGGCCGGAACGACCCGAATGGACAGCCCCCACAGGAGTTAGTAGCACGAGAGGAGGGATTCGTTTTAACTTCTAACTTGTGCACAGATAGCCTTATATTTATTTCCATTCTGAGAGCACTGGTCTTTAAATGAGGCTACTTACATGCTTCCAGACTAAGTTCCATTTATATACAAATAGTCTAACATCTGAGTCATTTAAACTATCTACTTAAGTACTTATGTCTTTGAATATCACATAAAATTTAATATATTACTACTAAATACATTTAAGTAATTAATATCTTGGATCTTACTCATTCTAAAGCTTATATTGCTCAATTTATATAACTATTATGCTGATTATCTAATTTAATTAATAACTTAAAGCGAAATTTTACTGTCTAAGAAATTAAAGAGTGTATAAACTGATTATAAAGATCAATAAATATGTCAAATAAAATTATATAAGGTAAATGCCATCACATGGCACATTATGGAATTAGACATAAGACAACAAGAAAGATTACATTACATTACATTACTCCTAATGTTCTCAAACAGGCAGAGAGAGGAATTATGGAAAAATTGGAATGGGAGATATATGGAGATTAGAGGAAAGGAATACAAGCGATGTGGGTAAATTGGTAAAATGCAGAATACAAGAAATAGAAAGGCAGGAAATATGGGGAAGTCTTTAAAATCATTTCAATTTTGCAAGCAAATAAGAATAAATTGAGGACGAGAAGCATATATAGATTACTGCAATAGGCAGGAGAGAGAAGGGTTAGCTTGGATGAGAACAGGAACAATATTTCTAAGCTGGATAAGAGGTAGGGAAGAGGGAATTTGTGAATTGTGTGGGGGGAAAGAAAACCTAGTACACTATGTAACAGAATGCGAGAAGGTTGCAATGTGGATAAAAAGGTTTGGGAGGCAAAATGGGAGAAAGTAGAGAAAAGGATAGAAGCTATAAAAATGTTAACGGGAAAGGAAGAAAAGAAGGTAAGAAGTATTGGTGAGTTCTTGCAGAAAGTCCACGAAATGGGCCAGAAATGCAAAGAATATAAGAAAGGAAGATGAGGGGGAAGAATGGGGCTAAATAAGTAACGAGGAGGCAGAGGTTAAGAGCTACCTGGCAGAGCAGAAGACCAGGGTGTTATCTTAGCCAAGGTAGCCACAAATTAAGGACTTAAATGTAAAGAATATGAGAACGGAAAATGAGGGGGAAGAATGACACTAATTAAGTAACAAGGAGGCATGTAGGCTAAGAGCTACCTGGCAGAGCAGAAGACCAGGGTGTCATGTTAGCCAAGGTAGCAACAAGATAAAGTCATAAATGTAAAGAATATAAGAAAGTAAAATGAGGGGGAAGAATGGGACTAATTAATTAACAAGGAGGCATGGAGATTAAGAGCTGCCTGGCAGAGCAGAAGTCCAGGGTGTCATGTTAGCCAAGGTAGCAACAAGGTAAAGACAAATATATGTAGACAAATGCTGTAAATTGTAAAATTTTGGAATATGCACAATAAATAATTAAATTCAATTTAATTTTGGTTACAAATCTGACAGTCATTACAAATGGAAAGGAGGACATTGCGCTTGCGCACTCGTCTTGTAGTATTCACACCTTTACACATTATCTAAAGCCAACTTTTACTATATTATACGGCTGAGTTTTTATATGACGCATTAAATCACATGTTTTAAGTGTTAGCCCATATATGAATAAGCAATATAAGTAATGTACGATACGTGTGATGGCATGCTTTACGAGGGTAGCAGGACGCAGATGTCCAGCACTGCCATCAAATGTGCAAATAATTGTAAACGTCGAAGGCAACGTAACGTAGTGTTCTACGAGCTACTGAAGCATTGTCTTACAAGTGTGTGCAGACACAAGTTCAAGGCGTAGGTTATTTACTTAGGCAAGGGATAACAGTACAGTCTATGTGCTATACCTACCTATGGAAAAACGCACACGCCTCCGGCCTTTAATTATATGATTTCAGAGCATACCTTACAAACCCACCTCTGCGGTTTCGGGTAGCATGTGTGGCTTACATTCAGATTCCGAGTTCTAATCTCGGTTAGGGCGAGTCACCTGAGGGATAGATGCTAGGTAAATCTAAGCTTCATGGACCCCAGGCTCATTTCAGTATCATTTCATCCGTTTTAGTCATCGTTTAATATGAACAAAAAGGTAAAAGAAAATTAAATTCTAACTAAAATATTGTAAGCCAAATTGAGCAAAAGCTGCAGTAAAAAACTGAAGCGTTGGAAATTTCACAATCTCTCTGTGTAGTATGAGTTACCTGCAAGAACATTGGAGGATAACTTAAATATCAAGTTTGGTATTTATTCAACTGTTCCACCTTATTCTATGCTGTTCAAACGCACATGTTCATATATACAGGCATGCATAAAACTAATATGTTTTGAAATCGCGAATATCGAATTCTTGGTTCAAAAAATGAAATGAAATGTGATGATAGATGATATGAAGATGGAGAACTGGTGGAATGAGATGGTGGGGGAAACCGGAGGTCCCGAAGAAACCCCGCCCCAGCGCCATGTTGTCCACTACAATTTTAGTTTGCTGTCGCCTGGTATCGATCCCGGGCCGCCTTGGTAAGAGCCAAGCGGTCTAACCACTGAGCCACAGCGCGGCCTTCTTTTGGTTCAAAATCAACATTCCCTTTGGCTAAAAATTCTGTAGCAACTAAGTATAAGTTACAGTAATGAAAAGTAGTAAACCGTGGATATCTCGGAAATGGTTTTTAAGATCACTTTCTTCTCGGCCAGCCAGCCAGGTGAAAAGATGATTAGATATCAACGTTTCGGGAGCTTGCATCTCTCCCATCATCAGGATATTTATAAAATGTTATAACCTCAAATGAAATACTGGATATACTACAACTATAAACAAAGACAAAACACTGTCAAAATTCGCATTACTGAACAAACTGTTTTCAGTAAATTAAATGTCAGGCCAGGAGATGGCGTGAGTATAGAAAATTGTGTCAAAGAAACGTAACTACTTAACCTGATTAACAAGCTGTATTGATCTTTGCTTCTTAAATCGACGGTTTTCAAGAGGAGCTGGACTGAAATCCAGCATCACGATTAAGCGTGCTCCTTTCAGAGGAGCTCCTAGTTACTATTGCATTTTGCCAAGATGGTCCTCTCCCAAAAATTGGCTCTATGGTCCTTATCAAAACAATGCTCTGCCAGCCCAGACTTCTCAGGTTGCTTTAAACGAATGTTCCGTTCATGTTCGATTATTCTAGTAGCGATGGTCCTTCCGGTTTGTCCTATATACGGTGTCCCACATTCACATGGAATGCAATACACTCCTGGAACTTGGAAGTTCAGTTTGTCTTTCACCGATCTCAACATATGTTTAATCTTCGGAGGTGGCTTGTGGATGGTCCTGATGTTGTATTTGGCGAGAATTCTGCTGATTCTGCCCGATAGATTGCCGGTAAACGGAATGCAGACTGTAGCGGTAGGCTTGTCTGACGCTTGCTGTATTACAGGTTTCCCTTTCCTAGCTTTGGTGATCGACGCTTCATCTGTGATTATAACATTTTATAAATATCCTGATGATGGGAGAGATGTACACTCCCGAAACGTTGATATCTAATCATCTTTTCACCTGACTGGCTGCCCGAGAAGAAAGTGAGCGTATTCGTTGCCAGGAAAGCTTCAGGTCTTATTTGGTTTTTAAGATAACTGTATTTTCCATTAACTACGTTTCTACCCATTTGTTATCGTTTTTCTCTAACATAGAATTGTTCAAAGCTATTTCCTAATAAAGAACAGTTTAAGGGCTGTTTTTAGAAATAAATAATACAATATGCTTTTAATGTATCTAAAATATACGGTGTTTTAATAAACATCGTCAATTATTTTTTAAAAAATCACAGAAGAATTAGTAATGTTCCACGACAAAGAGAAGTTTCGGAATGTACTGCATATGATCATCTCGCAAACTTTTATAAAACTTCGTTTTTTATTTCAGTTGTTTTAAAACGTGTATTTTGGGTAATTTTTTTTTTCTCGAATTTTGGGTGGAATGCTAGTTATGTGGCAGAGGGGTAGAAAGAGTTTAAGGTAGTTGACAAAGAACTTGTATTGGAACACACCTATAATGAAATTCTCGTGGACCAGGGCAAAATAGTTTTGCTTTAACAGCAAAAGTGGAGTAGGATCCTATAGCAGTGTGGTGAGAGAGAGAGAGAGAGAGAGAGAGAGAGAGAGAGAGAGAGAGAGAGAGAGAGAGAGAGAGAGAGAGAGAGAGAGAGAGAGAGAGAGAGAGAGAGAGAGAGAGAGAGAGAGAGAGAGGACAGAGAATCGATTATTTGCTCGATTAATTCACAGGGATACCGAAGTACTCGATCACCGGGTAATTTAACTCCGTGTTGGGGTGAGGTGAGGGGAATCCCCGCTCTCTTGCACGTAAAACTAACCCCAAAAACCGATACCCATTAATACACCCTCCTGCACTTGCTCTTTCTCCCACTTGTGCTATTTATAAACCTGCGCCGCCGAGCGTATAGAGCTAGGTAGCCACCGTCAAACAAAAGTACACCCGAATGAAGTCTTAATCACATTACGTTAGGCTGAGCAATGTCACCCACAGCAAAGGCATGCCGCGTAGCTTTTTTACCTCCCCTTTTGCTTCTCCACCAAAGCAGAGAGAAAGGGAGACAGATGAAGAGAGAAAACCAGCTCAATGAGCGACAAATACGTCTATACAAGCGTAGAAGGATTGGATAGTGCACAATGTACTTGCGTGCAAAGGATACGAAGTCTCCTTAGAATAAGTGGGTTGTTCAATAAAGAACGATCACTTTTTTTTAAAAAAAAACGTACCTTTATTCATCCTCATAATTTTGATGGCTCTTCTCAAAATAGTCTCCCCTGAATGCGATGCACTTGTCCCAGGGTTTCTGCCTATCTTCAAAGACATGCTGGAAACCATTTTTGTGAGATCCTTCAAAATTGCCTTCACCACTGCTTCTGATGATGGATAATGCCTCCCACAAAGGCGTTACTTCAAGTTAGGGAATTGAAAAGGTCACATTGGGCTAAATCCGGACTATAGGGAGGGTTAGGGATGCACTTCACATTGATTTTTGCAAGATATTGTCGCGGCAACAGGCATAAAAGTTTCGGCACAAATAGAAAACAAACGGTGGATAATATTTCACGGTAATAAAGAGCTTGCATAAGCAGTTTACGATCGCGCGGCTAGTGTACACAAAGGAACTGATAGGCGGCTAGCGTTCAGAAAGCGCCGACAATTAACGTTAGCGCCGTTGAACAAGAGACGGATAGTTTATCACAGAGGTGAAAGACTTGCCGGCCCAGATAGGGTTTCACGATTCTGGAAGGTAATAGATTATACGGATTACGTCTTTAGATACCTTGTTTATTCCAGAAAAATCTAGTGATTGAGAGAACAGTCTGGAATTCATGAATGGGTTTATAAAAAGAAGTCATGGCTAGTAATGAGTCAGTTGTGTGTAAAACGAGAGTCAGCTGTGAAGTGTTGTAACGAAAGGTAATGTTTGTTGTCAACGACTTTGGTGCTGTAGATTGTGATATGTGATGCAATGTTGTTACGTGAGAATTGAACAGTGTATTTCAACGGAAATAAAAAACATTTAGAATTTTGGCAAATTGGACTTTTAATTCTACGAACTCACGAAGTCGCAATATTCAGCAATAACATTGGCAATATGCGGCCGCGCATTATCGTGGTGCAGCATCCAGCCTGCTTCACGGAAATGTGGTCTTTTGCGCCTGATATAGACTTGCAATATTTTCAGGAGATCCCTGTAGTATTGTCCAGTTAATGATGTGTGTACAGGTACAACATGCTGATATACCATTCCATGAATATCAAAGAATGAGATGACCATAACTTTCCCAGCAGAAGCAACCACTTTTGCTTTTTGGGGGTTGGTGATGAATGAGATTTCCACACTGAGCTTTGCTGTTTATCTCAGGATCAAAATGATGTAACTAAGTTTCACCAGCAGTGATTACGTTTCAAAGAAACTCCGGCTCTTCCGCTAACATCAACTTTAACTGCATGCAGACCTGCATGCGAATGTCCTTTTGTTCGGGAATCAACCGTCTTGGAACCCATCGCGCACAAACACGTCTCATGTGTAATGTTTCTGTCACCAATGTGTGGGTGGCACCCAAAGAAATGCTAAATATTTCAGAGAGTGATCTTAAGGTAATTCGTCGATCCTCGCTCACAATGGCAGCAGCAGTGTTGATGTGTTCTTCCGTTAGAGCAGTAACTGGAGCACCGGGTCCACCTTCCTTTGAAATTGATTGTCTCCCCTCTTTAAGCATTTTAAAGTACCTTCGAACTGTGCTGCAGGGAAGAACAGACTATCCATAGGCTTCCTGTAACATTGTATAGGCCTCAACTGAAGATTTTTTGAGACGAAAGCAGAATTTCAAAGCCGCATATTGTTCGTCGCGTGTTACCTGCATTGTAGCGGTAGGCGATACTGAACATGTCTGAACTTGTCTGGTTCTCACAGGCGGAAACCAGGAGTACCAACAATGAAACTACTACGGCGTGTTTGTTTCACATTAAGCTAACAGAATATAATAAGATTGAATTTTAGTGTGAAAAATTATGGCCCTAAAAAATTATGATCACTCTTTATTGAACAGCCTACGTATATTGTTTAGATATGTGTTTGTTTTCAATATCTGACCTGTTGTGCATTACAGGTATAGCTTAATGTACATCTATTATAAGAATTATATTACGATTACATTGCGTTTTGAAATTCTAGAAGTGATAAAAGCTTCGTCGATGGTATTTTACTATGAATCTGGTTGTAGTTGGCTTATTTGTTTGGTTTCTCACCATCTGTTCTAATGCAATCAACCACAAATAAATTTAATTTCCCTTCATCATGTATTTATATTACCAATAAAAGTATAATTCTTTTCTTCCCCTTTCTCCTTTCATGGTTTGAGCTAAGTGGTCTGTTCCGGCCTCATCAGATTTCTGCCCTGACCGTTTTCATTCATTACAGATATAATCTTGATTTTTTATTTTATCCAATTCTCTATATACTAACAATGAACAGAAGAGAGTACAACCTCTCTATATAAACGGCATTTATCGATTTGGAGAAAAGTTACAATTAACATTGACAGAAAAAGATTGTGGAAAATAACATAACGGTATGGAAACCCTACCTATTTAATAAAATGTATATAAACGTATAAAAATTGTAAACAATGACTCTTATTTTAAACCCATCTTCCCCAATAATTCGGGTGTAAATATACTATAAATCAAGGTGTAAGGCAAGGGTGCATATTTTCACCCATTCTTTTTCAGTATTTATTTGTACGATATCTTGAGTAGATGGAAAGCGGAAGAACCATCTGATATTTGTATTAAATGAACTGAAATTAAAATTTTACCTAATGGAGGCAAACTCGTAATTATACACTTACACAATTATTCGCCAGAAAAGCTTCAAGAATCAGTTTACTTATCCTATCAAATTGTAAATGAATACAACTTTAAAATCGCTATTTTTAAAACTAAAATCATGGCATTCATGGTAAATATTTAGTAAGAGCAAAAATTATATTTAAAGATAAATATCTGGAACAAGTTCAAAGTTTTAATTATACAGGCTGTGACAATGCAGACGTGTGCAAATTATATTAGACTCAATGGTGAAATTTTTAACATATACCGTTTATTTTCTATTTATTTAACAGAAATATTACAAAATATTTTTTCAACTCTTAGTATTTTTTATGCATTCCTTTAGGCTTCATTACCATTTTGATGCGTTTAGGCATGCTCTCTACAAGAGTGGAGCACTTTCCTTTATTTCTTCATCTCTGTGCCAAATGCTTATCAGGCCCTCAATAAACTGAACTTTTGTTGATATATTCCATTTTTTCAGTCTGTTTAACAATACCCCACAGATTCTCCATTGAATTTAAATCAGGGCTATTCCCCGGCCATGGTAGTACTTTAACATTGTTTTCTTTGAGGAACTCTGGGATACAGATTTTGCTCTATGGCAGGGAGCATTGTCATGAATGAACACAATATCACCATTTGGATTTACTTTGCGGAAATAGTCTTGTTTCTAATTCACCTTTATACTGTTTCTGCTACATAGATCCCGCAACTAGGTCATAGTCCATGGACAGACATACAGCTCCAGACCATTTTTAATGCTGAGGGGAAGATGCTCCTTTATCTGTCCTTCTCACATATTGGCTGCTCTCTTCACATACTTCAAACATGGATTTATCTGAGAAAATTACCTGAAACAATAAAAACCTCTATTACAGTTATAAAATTTCTCAAAGATTTTACAAAACCAGCAATGAGAGAAACAAAGTATAGGCTGTTTATTTCATTTCCATAAAATTTACATGTACACATTTTAATTTTATGCTATATACAATTTTCATACTATTTACCTCTCTCCAAAATTTCACTGGATGTTTCTGCATCTCTTTGGCCCATTCTAAACTTTTTTTTTGCCATTGCAGGTATCAGTTTAGCCTTTTTACGAGGCCTGCGTGCTGGTAAACCTGCTTCACATAATCTTCTGCGAACTACCGAGGCTGATATTTCTGTACCGTACTGCTTTAGTTGATTACTGAGGTCAATGCTGGTTGCTCTTCTATTTTGTTTTACCACCTGCACAAGTTTTCTTTGCATCGTTGGTGATAGCCTTCTTTTCCTCCCGCGTTTTCCATCCCTATATGAGGTCAACGTCTCACCGAATGCGACGAACAGATTTTTGTGATATACACAATTTCTTAGTTATTTCACGATGTGAATAAAGAGTTTCCTTCAAAAGACACTCAGTTACAGCTACTTTCCTTGGGGATAAGTCAGCAGTTTTACCCATAACCTCACTTTTGAATCAATGTGAATAGTAAGGATAAGATACACGATGTTACCTGGGTTGAGATCAGTTAATAATAAATACTGAGGATATATTAGCCATAAAACACAATAAAGGCAAATATTAACCATCTTCAGTTACTACATTCACCAAATGAAAGCAATATCACCAAACAGTTGGATAAACAGACATGAGGAAAACGGCTGCTCTTAACTCAGAGCTACCACCATATTACTATAAGTAAAACAAAAATCCCCCAGCTAATATTAAGAGAGAAATTTCATTGAATATTCTTAATATTATAGCAAGGAAAAGAATTACGACAAATTGAAATAGTTTACGGTGGTAAATAACTATTATTTTGAATGTTAAACTGAAGCAAAGTAAAAAAAAACAACATGAATGAGACTAATAATTTGCACACGTCTGTATTTATCATATTATCAAGATATTACAAATATATTGAACAGATATATAGAATGATATCTGTAACAACTAAGAGAACATTAACAGCAAATCAAATAGACATTAAAATGAAGTTTTATAAACTAATGACAGTACCGGTATACTGACATGTAGTGTCAGTGGGTCCTGGATTTTAGAGAAAGAAGATTATTGTTCCATTCAGGTGTTAGAAGTGAAATTCATCAGAAAACCTTTTCATAAAGTTATTCAATATAAACTAATGATATTAATGATATTTACAAAGCACGTCCTAAGTGCCAGAATACATTGTAACTGCTTTGTTTAATTATGTTCATAGGGTCAACTAATTTGTACATTTCACTTTATTACACAACAGTCAAAATATATCAACAAAGGATCTCTCCGTTGGTCAACCTGTGCACATTCCAATAGATACGTACCGGTCGTCATCCCCCTCCTGACATAGAAACCGATAATCTGAACCACTGTTTCAACCCTCCAGGCAACAATACTGTAAGCAGTCAGGGTTGTCCAACTATTAGAGAAGGGTTCTCTTGAACAAATTGATTCATTTTTCATCACTCAAAAAATTTCACCTCGAACGGATTCGGTAAATGATATTAGGTTTGGTAAAAGCTGCGCCAACATTCGCGATTATATACCAAAATCAAATGAACACTATTGTCTTTCAATGAATTAACACTAAGTTTTAAACATAAATCTATTTATTTAGTTCATGTGGAAGATATGAAGTTTATTTTGAGAATTTTAAATTAAAAATTGCAAAAATTTCATAAGTGCTTTTGGCATAAAGCAAGTGATAGTTCCCTTGTACGTCAAAGAATTTATCACTCTCCAAAGTTATAAAGAAAATAAAACTTGCGTTTCGAAGCATATAAGCTAATCACTAGTTTCTAAGCAGTGAGTGTCCAAAATTTTCATCAAATTAATCAAACATAATGTTGTAAAATAACAAATATGATAGCATTATTAGTGTAAATTTTAATATTTTTGTAAATGTCAAAATTCTGGATTCAGATTGGATTTCTGTAACAGGAAAATATATTACCGTTTTCTCAAATAATGTGCATTCCTCTTGAGGATTAGGAACAACTGTTAAAGGACAGGCAAAGCGACATATATTTTTAAACAATATTTCATTTTTGTTGCAGGAAAACCATGAAAATGAAAAGGAGATTTTCTCAACTAAAGGTGGTTGTTACATGGAGAACGCAGATTTAAGGTGTGTTTGAAATTTAAATTTTGTATACTTGATTTACAAATAACAAAACATCATACCATATTGTATCATATTATTTAGAATAATTAATGTTATTGTTAATGGTGATATACTTTTCTAGTTATTTGTGTAAATGTGAGCTCCTTTTATCATATAATCAATGTTTATGGCAATTTGGTATGCATTAAAGGAATTTTGCAAAAGTCCTTGCAGAAACAAGGTAAAAAATGAGTAGCTGTTTTTACTGGTAAAAAGTACTTTAAAACATACCTCTGTGGATTTTCTTTATATGTTTTAATTTACTGTAATAATAAGCTAAATAATGCAAATTCATAAACAGTATAAGTACTCTGAAACCAATTAAAATATACAACAGTAGATAAACTTAGATTTTCTGATCATCGTTGAATTAGCAAGCTTTCACATCTTTTCTTTCAAGAACCCCTACTGTCCTTTCAATATTTTACTAAATTTTCCAGCAGAGTAACTTTAACTATGTATTATGTGCCTAAAATTACTAAGTATATATAGCTAGGTCACTTCGAAAAATGACCGTAGCAAGATGTATAATTCTTTATGTTTATGTTTAACATGAATACTAAACGAAATATGATAGGGTATAGCCAGACTGAAAAATTCAATGCCATAGCAGGGATTTGAACCATGGATCTTCTGGTTTCCGTCCAGCCGCTCTAACCATTTGAGCTACTGTGGCCAACGTGCCAACATGACATTAAATTCTCCAACTGACTCGTGTTTCTCCCGGTAAACCACTTAGGAGTTCTCACAAACACATGAGACAACTACCTTAATGGCGACTTACTATGCTGTAAGTACTTTAAGGCCCAGGCTTTATTTTTCGGACCACTATTAGGTACAATTAATGGAAATTAATTGTTCTTTCACACTAGCCGTGTGTAGGACGTACTATGAAAGGGTAGAGCCAGACTGAAAAATTCAGTGCCATAGCATAGAGCGGCCGGACGGAAACCAGAAGAACCGTGGTTCAAATTCCGGCTATGGTTCAAATCCGAATGCAGAGCGTGGTTTCGATCCATGGACATCTGGGTTATGGGCCCAGCACGCTTCCAACAGACTGCACCAGAACTTTAATTAACTTCTTCCTTTACAAATACATTTCAGCATATTGAACAACGAACATTGAACATTCGTGAAAAAAAAAGACACTTGCTTTTATATAAAGGTAGAATGAACAGTTTTAGACTGTTCAACTTACACGACAGCGAACATTGAACAGTTTTAAGAATGTTCTTCGCTCTTCAGCACCGCTAGTCGAGACGGGCCCTAAACCCTCAAATGCCTCGCTCAGGGCGAGGTAGCCAGCTTCGATCTCCCAATAGAGACGGTGGCGCAGTCAAACACTAGACAAAACACAAGCCACTACCATCGCCCCTATAGGGAAGGTCAGACAATTACCTGCAATAAGCCTCTGTGCCAATCGACACAGTTTCTGTGAGGGTAAAACATAAGTAAGTGACAGAACATTAGTCTACAAAAATGCTGTCCTCTGTAGTTCCGAAAATGACATGTGGCCTTCGGGATATCCTCAATCCACCAAGCGATAACTGAAGTGAAGTCACCCAGAGGGTGCTGTCCGTTACTTCTGATGGAATAAAGAGAATAGTGATAGATATGACAGAACCTAGAGCGTTTACTGGAACTCCGAACTGCGTTGGGCCTTAGGGATGCTTCACATGAGCTAATCAAAAGTGAAGGCTGTGATAGGAGCATCCTGGAGTCCGAAATCGATGCTCAATTCGTCAACGTGAAGTGAATATCTGAAAAACGATGGGGCCACGGAACAAACTGTTATATAATTAAATATGATATAAATAAATGTTTAATAAAACTTTCTGCAAACGATTAGATAAGTTAGTACGAATTATATAGATAATTAAGTTTAAACTGTAGTTTTTATAATCTTTATAATCATATAAATTATCCTGTAGAATAGAGTGAATATAAAACAAGAGGTTTTATGTTTTTCTTCCTTCACTAGCGGTAATTGTTAATCAATTATTACTGTTTCCTGGGCGCAAAACAAATATAAATAGACACAGAATAAATGAAAATTTACAATAGAGGAACTATTTAGGTATTGAGCTATTATATCAGCACATGTCGTGACATATTATTAAAATACGGGATGATTAATGAAAGTTTTTACTGAATAAACACAATTTTTCAGAATTTTTATTTCTAGTTTCAACAGTTTAGTTTTGCCGCAAGTTAGTACGTGTGCTATCGTGACCCTTTCGCGATCTAAACACTTCAAGTGGTGGTGTAATTCTTGCAGTTATTGTTTCCTTTAAGTGCAGGTTCAAACAAAATTATGGGTATAGGTTAGATATAGATTAAAAAGCCAAGGGAGACAGCTCGTGTACTGTGACTAAACGTATACATTGTAGTTAAAACTCACCCAGGAGGAAGAGAGCCCGCCTCAGTAGCGTAGATGGTAGCATGTCTACCTCACGTTCAAGAGGTCCTGAGTTCAAATCTCGGTCAGGGTGAGTTAACTGGATGAGGTTTTTTTCGGGGTTTTCCCTTATCCTAATAAGACGAATGTCGGGTAGCTCTAAGCTCCATGAACCCTGGACCCATTTGAGCATAATTTCACCCATTCCAATCATCGTCCGATATGACTTAAAAAGTTAAAGTACGTAAATAACAAACAAACACAAACGAAAAAAAAGAGGAAGAGATTAAGGCAACCAAAGAATGCCGCGGGCCACAGCTAGAGAAGTTACGGAGGCCCCGAAATTTCTTTACTTTCCACGTTCAAATATCCCTTTTACTGCTGGAATTATATGGAGAAAGTGATGGATCAGTTCTCTAGTCAAAAGAGGGTGTAATACTTTATTGGAGCACCATCTGTCCGGTATTTGTATTTGTCACAAAATCCATTGGCACTCTTGAAATATGAACGAGAAGGTCACCGAAAGAAAAATTATGCAAAATAAATCATCTTAATTGAGTTACCATTCCAGCATTTGCCTACTGAGCATGGAATATAAGGAAAATCCCCAAAGTTACAGTAGCTCTCATCAGGCGCGCAATGCTCTGCCTTCCGAAAACGGGACTCCACATAGGAATCATCTCGCTCAATAAAGTGGGATAAGCAAAGTATGAAATAACTCACATTATGCTTCTATTTAACCCTGCACTCGGGTGGTTTTTCTCCGGGATCTCCGGTTTCCTCCGTCATCATTCCACCAATTGCTCCATTATCATTTTTCTTTTCATCTGCTTCCCACAATCTTATTCCGAGAGCAGGCTGGTCACATATCCCTGGATTCCTCTCTCTCTCTAATCAGTAATTGTGGCTCCCTCACCTGATGTTTAAAATGGCATAAGGGGAAGAGGAACATAAATGAACAGAACTGTGTCCTCTACTAAGATAAGAAGAAGAAGAAGAAGAAGAAGAAGAAGAAGAAGAAGAAGAAGAAGAAGAAGAAGAAGAAGAAGAAGAAGAAGAAGAAGAAGAAGAAGAAGAAGAAGAAGAAGAAGAAGAAGAAGAAGAAGAAGAAGAAGAAGAAGAAGAAGAAGAAGAAGAAGAAGAAGAAGAAGAAGAAGAAGAAGAAGAAGAAGAAGAAGAAGAAGAAGAAGAAGAAGAAGAAGAAGAAGAAGAAGAAGAAGAAGAAGAAGAAGAAGAAGAAGAAGAAGAAGAAGAAGAAGAAGAAGAAGAAGAAGAAGAAGAAGAAGAAGAAGAAGAAGAAGAAGAAGAAGAAGAAGAAGAAGAAGAAGAAGAAGAAGAAGAAGAAGAAGAAGAAGAAGAAGAAGAAGAAGAAGAAGAAGAAGAAGAAGAAGAAGAAGAAGAAGAAGAAGAAGAAGAAGAAGAAGAAGAAGAAGAAGAAGAAGAAGAAGAAGAAGAAGAAGAAGAAGAAGAAGAAGAAGAAGAAGAAGAAGAAGAAGAAGAAGAAGAAGAAGAAGAAGAAGAAGAAGAAGAAGAAGAAGAAGAAGAAGAAGAAGAAGAAGAAGAAGAAGAAGAAGAAGAAGAAGAAGAAGAAGAAGAAGAAGAAGAATTACTTAGGTAGGCCTTTCAGTTTTTTCCTTTTGTATCTGTTAATTAGTCCTGCGCCGTGGCGTAGTGGGCTAAGGCAGCATGCCTGGGTCTCTGGCCACGGAAAGCGGCCGGGGTTCGATCCCACCCATGTGGTGGGGATTTTAGGTCCCGGGTATAGGACCGGTGCCCACTCAGGATCGTGAGGAAAGTGGGGAGCTTACGTTATGTAAGCGGCCCTGGTCACGAAAACCAACATCCTGGCTGGGGGATGCCGAGATGCTGACCACATCTCCTCCCCGTATCGGCTGGATGATCGTCTACCTCTGCCGTGAGTAAGTGGGCGTGAGGCCGGCAGTCGGGTTGGTAGGCCTTGGCCCTCTAAGGGCTGTCACGCCATGGGTTATTATTATCTGTTAATTAAAGACTGCCCTCCTTACCTATAAGTTAATAGGTATATATTCTATTCTGTAATTAAGATATTGTATTAACTATATAGTTGCTTTGGAAGTTCAAACTGAACTCTCCAGGGCGATTTCTCACTGCCTGAGAGGTGGAGCATCTGGTTGCAAAACTCTTCTTTTTCCAAACGGTTTTATAAGAGAAAACCTATGAAAGATAAAATTAAACAACTAATGAACATTTAAAAGGGCTCATCAGGATCTCGCTCTCTTTTCCCAAAACTAAGATCATATTTTAACACAGAACGTCAGTCTCATGAAGGTGTAGTTCCCCACATTTTCTTTGACCCAGATAAATACCACTCCGTACCCGCAGCCCTTCTGCCATGCTCATTTCACCTTCAGACTTACTTTTGCTAATAAAAATTAATGCGATATTAATCATAAATTCCTATGAAAATGCCAGTTTAATCGCTGCTCGAAACCAAATTTCGAAGTGGGCACCACTTTGATATATTTTTATTATATTTACGTGAGAAATGGCAAGCAAACAGGTGTGGTGGGCTGTAGCAGCAAAGCAAACACTGCATATTCTTCAAAACAAGGTATATATTAATTAAGGCTGAAGATAAAATACTGATAATAGTTATGAAAATAGTTATAAAATTACACAAGTGATAGGAGTAGAATTTTATTTTGCAAGTAGAAATGTTTGCAAGTACGAGACTGAACGAAAATTGCAGCAATTCTTCGAGCCAAATACCATATTCCATGCAGCTCTGACGAATAAAGTACTACATAGCTAAGCGAGAAGGCGAAAAATTCCAAACACAGAGATGTTTATGTGAAGTTATCGCACATATACGGCGAGTCCAGTGTATACTCATTTCAGGTGCGATCTTGTCTTCTGGACAGCAATGTGTCACCACACATCGGCAGGCACGACAAAACACACGAGTGGGGACCCAAAAGAAACCGGACTCCGAGGGCGTTGCCACTCGTAGACGTAGTGCAGGGTTCTCACGCTAGATGGTGTTAGTAGAGACAAGAACAAAGAGTGTGTGTGTGATATTTTGTTTCCTGCTTAAATAGCTGCAACAGAGACATACTAAATGCTTCAGGAAGCTTTCCAGGAGGACGCTAAGAGCCGCACACAGGTGTTCAAGTGGATTGGGCGCTTTATACGTGGTGAGATGTGTGTTGAAGACCAAGCTCGTTCTGGACGCCCTTCACCATCGCGAAATGAGGATAACATTGAAAAGCTCCACCAAAAGATCAACGAGCATCGTCGCCAAATGATTGACCCAATTTCAGCAGTGACAGGAATCCGTTGGAGCTCGGGCCAGCGGATTTTGAGGGAGGATTTGCACATGAGACGTGTTGCTGCTAAATTTGTTCCGCGGCTTCTCACACAGGAGCACAAAACCATCCGCATGAATGTGTGTCAGGACTTGAAAACAGAGATTGCACGTGATCCAAACTTCTTGAACAAAGTCATTACAGGGGATGAGAGTTGGTGTTACGGGTATGACCCAGAAACCAAGCAAGCGTCAGCCAGTGGAGGACTCCCAACTCTCTCAGACCAAAAAAGCAAGGCAAGTGAGGTCAAATGTGCAGACAATGATCATTGTCTTCTTGTTTGATGTTCGTGGAATTGTGCATCGGAAATTCGTACCCCCTGGCCAGACTGTTAACCAGCACTTTTACTTGGATGTTTTAAGGTGTCTGTGGGAGGAAACGCCCTGAACTTTGGCGACAGGTGACTGGTTTCTGCATCACGACAACGCTCCAGCACACACGTTCTTACGAGTGACCCACTATTTGGCATCTCAGAGGTAGTCTGTCGTTCACCACGCTCCGTGTTCGCCGGACCTAACTCCGTGCGCCTTTTTCCTGTTTCTACTAATGGAAAAAACGCTAAAAGGGGAGCGTAATGGCGATGTGGAGGCGGTAACAACAGCTTCGCAAAGGGCACTGGACAATATCGAACTTAAAGGGGTCCAAACATGCTTCCAACAGTGGGAAAAGAGACTTGACAGAAGTAATTTTGTAAAAAATTTCACTAATTAAGATTTTATGAGAACAATCCGGTTTCTTTTGTGTCCCCCCTCGTATATAACGTGATTGAATATTGTGGCAAGGAGAAAGAAGAGGGAATTAAAATTGCCGCTATTTTTATTTATATTTTCAGTAACATTCATTATTATTTAACTAATAAGGGATTGGATTTCATAATAATGTCTAAAATTACATGCACATAATTTTGTATCTCTGCGCATTGTGATGTATTTCTGTTGTTTATGTTACGGCAATGACTTATTTGAATTTGTACAGATTGATCACGCTTTATAAAATGATTCAATAAGGAAAGCTTTCCATTAATGCCAGTTTTTTAATTAGAAGATTAAAATAACTGATGATTATTGGTAAAATGAATGGATTACTGAAACAATAGGAACAATGCCAATGAGATATCTTTCAGTGTCGGAACATTGCTGATATGCTTGACATTACGCCTTTGCTAGTTGAGTAAATCCCCCCCTTTTTAAGGCCGCGCCGTGGATCAGTGGTTAGACCGCTTGGCTCTCACCTAGGCGGCCCGGGTTCGATCCCAGGCGACCGCAAAGTGAGATTTGTGGTGGACAACACGGTGCTGGGGCGGGTTTTCTCCGGGATCTCCGGTTTCCCCCGCCATCTCATTCCACCGGTGCTCCATCTTCATCACATGTATCATCAGTGTCATCGCCTGCGATGCCGTATGTAGTAAAAGCGGGCTTTAAACACTACACTACACATTTTTCCCCTTTTAAGAAATTATTCCCGTTGTATAGATTGATTGCATTAGAAAATTAACTGTAATACCGTGCACATCATATAATTGCGGTAGTGATTTAATAACAAAAGTGTAGTTTGTTTTCTTTTTTTTTTGCCGTTATGGAAATTTCGGAAGATAAGACTCATTTTCATTCTTTGAAAAATATTACAATCATTATGAATCCGTGTCCGTAAAATAAGGTCTCCAATTTTATTTAATATAGAAAATATGTTTATTGTCAATGAATGTTACATTGATGGAAAGGCGGAACTTACAGCTATTTTTCAACGTAAACACCATTGTGATCGATGCACTTTGCATGCGCTGTAGCAGTTTTTGTATACCCTTGTCATAGCACTCTCCCACCAAGTTGCGCTCAACCTCTTTTTCAAATCATCGTCGGTCTGGAAATGTGTTCCACCCATTTGTGACTTCAACTCAGGAAACAGATGATAATCACTAGGTGCTAAGTCTGGACTGTAGATGAGGATGTCCCATCCGAACTGGGCCAGTAGATCTGCCGTTGCATGTGCAGTATGGGGACCCACATCGCACACACCTTGCGATAATGCAAATTTTCGGTCAAAATATTGTCAATCGTAGTCTTACTGACTTTAGGGATAAGTTCGTACAGCTCGCGAACTGTCACACGTCGATCTTTAAGCATTTCTTGCTCCGCTTTTGCAATTGTTTCGGCTGAAACCGAAGGCCGACCAGAACGCTGTTCGTCATGGACGTCTGTACGTCCGTCTTTGAACTCTCTGACCCACTATCGCACTTTTTGACGTCCATACACTGTGGCCCACAGACTTCGCATTACTGACGATGAGTTTCAGTGGGAGTAGTGCCCTTGGTACTCAAAAAACGGATCACTGCACGCAACTCGCACTTAGCGGCGGAAGTGATAGGAAGCTCCATCGCAAACAGCTGCCCTGCCAAGGCTAATGGTTGCAACGGTTTCCTTGTGGTGGGGATTTGAAGGGGTGAAACCAAGCTACACGCCAGTGTTGCCGGATCCCGCGAAATAGCGTTCCTCACGGCTCCAGCGCCTTGGAGACCTTAGTTTACCGACACGTCTCATATAATAATTGGCTAAACTTTCACGTTGGACATACGCAGCTTCCAAGTGCTCTATTTGTGTTTCGTACTTTACTGTACGCCAAATTACTAATATTTCATTCTTCTAATCGACCAGATAAGACCAGCAGCGCTGGTCCTTGAAGGTCAATACGCCTCAACGCTCTGACGAGTAATAACCTCTGTGCAAATAGTAGTTAGTATACATTAAAATATCCGCAATTTCATCTCCAGTTTGTTATTTGGTGTTCGTTGTTATTTGACCATCACAGCACCAGTGTCTTCACTTACCTACTAACATTCTACAATGTATAAAAGATTGTGGAAAACCTATATCAGTAGAATATGTGCAACAATAATTATATTAATACCATTTTGTTTAACAGTACTTATTATTATACTGTTACTTGTTTGAGGTAGCCTAGTTGATTCTGCAACTGTTATAATTTGTAATATTGGTTCCTCGTATAGAGAACAGACTATTGATAAAATCGTTAATTAAATTAATTGAGTTAGAACATTTGAATTCATGGAAGAAGCTTTTCCGAATTATTCTAATAATATCCCATTATATTAATTGATACCGGGTTTCTGCTTAATGTAAGTGCATATAATTTCCGTTGCAATAAATATGTGTAGTAACAATACACTGTAATAAAAATGTTTTTTCGCTGAGTTTTATAAGCCTCAATTCCGAGTACAAGTGGCTTGTATTGCAAGCTCTGCTTTCAGTGTCAGTTTTCTAAAGCTTTATTTTTCTGTCTACATATTTTTAAAGAATTTTCAGTCATTTTATCCTTAATTATTTGTTCTTTACTTTGGTTTCATTGTCAAAGGATTCCCAGAATATGAATCTCATCCGCGGTAACAATGAGAATGGTCCCGGCGGATTTTGAAGTGTAGACCTTCCATTCATAAGTCCGTGCATTAACGACCTTGCCAACCAAATATGTAGTAAACTGTTGCAGAACACAAGACCACCTTATCCAAGTACATGGTATTCTATAGTACCAAGCATTCTAAGCGTCGTTAGTGTTAGTGGTATTTTACAGACCAGTGTTATTGAAGGAAACATTCATCATGAAACTAACGGAAAAGATCCAAACTCTCAATCTGTCCCCAAAATCGGTGTACATGAACATGGAAGCGTCTCATACTGCCCCTCCCTTGCGCATCGTGATCCTTCTGAACGTTAGGAAAACAAAGATGGCATGCCGCAAGGATAAATAATGTACCAGCATTACATATTGTCGTGTGGAAAAACTATAAGAGTTCATGCAATGTCGTTAATATTTTATGATTTGCTCTACAACAAAACCGACATTGTCAAGTGTTTTTTTTTTTTTTTTTTTTTTTTTTTTTTTTTTTTGTAATTTACGTCCTCCAACCCTAAGTCATATCGGACGATTAGTCCAGGGTCCATGGAGCTTAGTTACCCGACATTCGCCTTTCAGGATAAGGGAAACCCCCGGAAAAACCTTATCCAGGTAACTCACCCTGAGCGAGATTCAAACTGTTTGTGGTATGTGATATATATATAGTATATGGTTAACACATGTTTGACGTTTCATAAAGCAAGCACGTTGTTTTGAATGTACTATTAAATTCAACTATCGATCATAGCTAAATTGACCGCATTTATTAGAGATGAAGTCTATGAAAATATGTATTTTCGTGAAATTACCTATTGGAGGGTTAGAAACTCTTGACAATGTCCTCTAAGGATGAAGGAGCTGTTTATACCATCAACCCATTGGTTTTCTGTTATTACATCTTTTAATTTATTAAGTATGCTTTCTAAATTTACTAACAATTAGTGTAGGACTTTTTTTATAAGAAATACATACTTTCACATCTCTTCTTTAACATATTTTATAATTAATAGGGGTATTCAAATGAAAACTGATCAGTGCGTCTACTTTGGTATTACACAAGGTGGCACCACGTAACTGCGTGTATAGTGGCACAATCTATTGGTAGAGCGACTTGCAGCGTCCACACTTCATAGCGGCAGTGTGCTTTCACGCCGAAGAGAAGGTGGTCACACAAGTTATCGTCCACTACTGCACATGAAGGCCAGTAAGCAGCACCAACGAGAAGTGATTCGATTTTTAGCGCAACTGACCGCCGAACAGCACAATACTCGAATGGTGCTGTCTTTGAGTCATATGTAACGTTATCATGAGAAGTAATACGGCTTTCTCTCGCATATTACTTGTGACGAAACATGCTATCACCATTTTGAACCGAGGAGCAAGCGTCAGAGTAAGCAGTGGAAACATGCGGATTCACCACCTCCAAAGAAATCAAATGCCGTGCACACCAGTACTGGTAAGGTCATGATGTCCTTTGACCAAAAGGGCCCACTGCCTGTCGAGTTCCTGGAATGAGAACCACCAACAATGCCCAGCGTTAGCAAGCCAGTTTACAGTTTCTAATCTTTCACTGAATTGTTAGTTCCTAACATGGTCCTTTTCTCTAATCTGTTATCTATTTTCTTTTAATTCAGTTCTCCAATTACTTATTATTTCACATTTAATTTTCTCGTCGTATGGTTTCAATATTTTCTCTTATTTTCTAATTCGTACTGCCCTTATGTTATTGCTGGTTATTATAATGTATCATTTCCTCTAATAACGTTAAAAGAATTTTGCAGTTTTTCCTTAATTGAGGGTGACTCTTTTCTGTCTAACGTTTGTATTTTGTTTGTCGATTATTTTATAATTTCTCTCCCACCTTATCTATAAATATTCTTTTCTCACTATACTCAATCTAACTTTGCCCTTAAATTACTTTTTCCCATTCCTGAATTTTTCAACTGTTTTTCCTGTCGTTTGTGGTTTCCTGTTCCCTTACTAAGCTATTGTTCATACTTCAACGATTTTCTTGTCTTTCCACTATTCAAATCTGTCAAATTTCCTGCCTGCTCTTACACTCTCCCCTTCTACACCTCCACGATTTCTACTGAATGATTTTCAATTAACATTTTCCACTTCTTAATCACGTCCACACAAATCAACTCAGGAATAAATAATTTACACTTTGTAATGCTAAAGTGTAACTGTTTTCTTTCTGCCTTCTTACTCGCCGTGCACCTGTCTGATATGTGCTACTAAAGGCATGAACTACCTCCCGTTTCATGCTTTGGGTAATCGGGTTTCCAGTCATCGCAACTCCTAATGGTCTTCAATTCGTTGCCCCGGGATGATGCACTACTTTGATAGCGGCTCCTCGTGTGCGTCACTCTTTGATGAACCTGTTGCCAGTTGTTTCAGTACTGGACTAAGATCTATTTTTCCAGAGCATGCGTGGGAGGGTGTGGAGATAAAGAACACCAGTTCAGCTTATTTACAAATGTAATGGAATTAATAACTGTTTAAAGCATATTTCCACTAATTGAAAATATGGGATTAAACTGTTTTATAACACGAGAAGCTACAACTATTTTCAAATTTCTGGCAACCAATATTTTATGGTTTAAAATAATCGTTCCCATAATAATAATAATGAGAAGTGAAAATTGTTTCAGCTGCTGAAGTGCTGCGCGAAAGTTCACTTACGGTGACAGCGTATTCTGATAAACTGGCATGGTCAATAGGCGCCCTGGATTGTCGATAATAATCACAGTAAAATACTTTTGTAAGATTGCAAAAAGGGGAGTGTCTTAAAAAATTCTAAGAATCCCAATCCCTTTCAAATTTTCAATTTTTTTCATTCAGTATTTGCACTACACTTTGGAACGTAACGTAGTTATGTTCAATCTATAGCTTTGCTATAGCTTATACTTCACGTGGCAGTAGCCTAATGACTTTTCCGGTGAAAAACTTTTAATTGCCTAGCTAACGAGTGTATGTCTGCCTTCTTAAATGTTGCATCGATTTTAATATACGAACAGCATTTATTGCAATTATTTACTTCCCTCCCCAGAATATCTGTATAACAATTTAATCTGCAACTTAATAAATTCCAGTGTCAATTCTTCGGAAAGAATATCGTTATTAGTCACTGCAGAGAAATATCTGATATGTTTCTAGCCTAGTATAAAGAAGACATCTTATTTAAAGTTTCATATAGTTCCATTAAACTAAGCAGTGAAGAAACTGCATTAACGGTTTAATCTTATGTGGATATTATTCTCTTAAAGTCAAACTATGCTAATTTTTCTTCATTTTTTTCAAATTTAACGTGTTATTATGTATAGGTGCCTGTGCTGACGATTGCTGGATCCTTTGCAAATGAATGGACTCAGTTTCCCGAAATAAAAATAGCAATAACGTCTCCATATAGTCACGTATTTGGTTGAGCGAGACTTAGGAAGTTACTTTAAACTTGTTATTCAATACTCATTTCCTGTGCCGTGATGGTGGCATAGTTTGAATTTTTTTAATATGTCTCAATTTTGCTGGCTAACAAAAAGATATACTTTGGACTATTGCATCAGCTTGCTGTTGACTCATGTCAGCCATGTACTGGCGCTGGACACATGTATAAGCATAATCTGAATTACGTATACGCTGATTGGGGCCAAAATATTTTACGAAATACAATAAAGCTTAGCTACATTGGGAAACGTGAATGTGAATCCTCTAACAGGGGAAATGCTGATTTAACTGTTAGCTGCCATTTTTGATAGGATATAATATAAGTCTGGTTAAGCCAGCGCGCGCGGTTTGTTGATTCTCCTCAGTCATCCTAGTCTGAGAGATTGATCTCAGGAAGCTGGTCATGCCAGGTTATTCTGTACGAGAGATTGTTAAGAGTGAATCTGAGACTAGACCGAGAGTCAGGAGCTACAGTTCTAAAAATGACTTGTCAGCCAGCAACTACTGGAACCATCTATGCGACGCCTCACAAGTACAGATGTATTTTTTATCTTGAAAAGCGCAGAGCGATGCGCAGTGGTATCTGGACGAGTCCACCTCAGAACGGATGCAACTGGAGGGGAGGACAGGTCAGTTGCGTACCAGTTGCGAGCAACTAAAAACGTGCAGAGCTACTCGGTAACACTACAGCTTGTTTCAAAATGTGCTTGTCTCCTGGTTCCAAGAGAGAATTTACAAATGACGCCTCCTAGCAGCACATTAGGAAATAAAGTGTTACATTTAGAAACACGAGAATTAATAACCAATATCCACAGATTTATAAAAAAAGGAACAATGGTCTGGGTCAGCTATAAGAATCTGGGGAAGGGTATCTGAGGCAACAGTTGTGTCTGAGAGCAGTTTAGGAGAGTTATTAAGGAAAGAAAAGCCATTGGTGCTAGAGTAACAACGTCCTTCTCTATGCCCAGTAAACAAAGATTAAGAACATGCACAAAATCTAATTTTGGATGTTTTAATTCAGAAGTAGTTAGGCGAACCTTGAATAATTTTTAAAGCACAGAAAAACAAAGACCAACTTTGAAGAAAGTACTTATGAACCTAAAAATTCCACTGATTTCCAAGGCAGTGTCTGAACATTAAGAAGAGTTATTTTGAAGCAGGGATCATTTGAAAAGAAAAAACACTAAGCGTGACAGACAAATTTTAATCGAACATCGCACCATCCGTGCAAAAAGGCTTAAGTATTTACGAAATATTCGGAGATATCGAAGTGAAGTTTATATAGTTTATATGGATGAAACTTATATAAATACAGCACATACTGGACCATATGCCTGGAGTGAAATACGTTATAGGGACTCTGCAGCGATATTGAAAGGCCGACAGTTGTTTATCATGTCTGCTGGCGGAGAACAGGGTTTTGTTCCAAATGCCTATGTACTATTTAAGATCCAACAAAAGCGTGGAGATTACTGCCATAGTAAGAATTACAACTTAGTTTATAAGAGCTGCAAAACTGGCTTCGAGAATGAAATTTGTTTTTAGACACCTTATGCACCGCCCTCCCCTCTCGTAATCTTACGAGTGTGACGCATTGTGGCGGTAGGTGCACTATCCCCACCACAGTTACTACTCATCCCTACCGCGCAGGATTCCTGTCAAGATAAAATAATACATCTGTATAATTGCTCCCTAATACCTAATCTTTACCCTGATTTCTTATAGATCCAGTGAGTGTCTTGTACTTGTGCTAAACATATAGAATATACTTATCAGATTAGGACTGACTTCAAATGTATCTTTCATTTAGCTCTACCATGCTATAATTCCTAGTTCCCAGTTACTACGTCTCTAATTACTGTATAGGGATGTAAGTAGATCCCCTCACCCTATACGTAACAATATCAGAACTATTTGCGATAATTAAGCAGAAAAATATTAGAAGTAAGTAGTAGCAAGGAAGTTGCAAGGTTTATATTCAAAGCTGTGAATTTTTTAATGAAGTTTAGGAGACAAATCATAAGATGAAATGCAAAATAATGATGGAAATTAAAGAGATTGCGAGCTGGCTAACATAAGAACACAGAACAAAATGAAATAGATGAACAATGCCAAATTTGGTGACTTGATAGAATAGCTCTCTAAGCAAGAATTTAAAATCATAGGTTCATTGAATAGGGCTACCGATGGAAAATTATCTGGGGGGCACAAAAAATGCGGGAGAGTTGAGCAGAACTTTGGAGTGGCTTTTAGGAGATCCCTAAGTAAGAAGGCATAAAACATCGCCTCTGACAGCATGCAAAATGTCTTTAAAATGCGAGTAAATCTTCTCTGTTGACAGTTTTCACCACATAAGTGATTATTCGATGAATAAGCCACTATAAGCTAGGTATCTAGGTCTTCAAAGGACGGTCGGCGGAACTCTCGTCGAGATCCCGGGATCAAGAGTATCTAGGATTTTCTGTAACAACCTCTATAGCCAATCAGCTTAGCTGTAACATTCCACGGTCACCTAGTCAAGTAAAGACTCCAGCTGCTAGATATGATGCTCAAGAAATTTCACTCTAGCAGTGATAAAGAATTTGGACAAGCTTCGAGAGAACTTCCGGTTGGCTTAATTCCCCCCCCCCCCTACCTCCGTCTAAACAAAAAGTACACGATGTTGAGATTAGGCAGCGCTTGGTTTTTGGCAAGGATAAATAGATCCACAATGCCCCAATGGACGGATAAAGATATAAACAGCCAAGCCGGGAGATACTTTGATTTCTGCAAGAGTTAAGAGTATACGCCACAACGCGACGGAAAATGTTCAGAAAGACTTCACAGAAAGTAGTATGTGCTGCAGAGGTGACAAAGTCATATATATAGCATTTGATAAGAAACTTGGCACTTAACATTGGGTTATTTGAGTTTCTTAAACTTTTTTTAAATTGGATCCTATGCTACCGATATACGGCATGCTCCCCGTAGGAGAGGGGATCCGCCCCCTTCAGCTGCCGTGGTGTGCACGCTGCGGACCCCTAGCACTCGTGGTCCCTCTGACGTTACTAGAGGAACCTCTGGCCGAACATTTGAGCCCCTCCCTGATTGGGAGTTGTTCGGATCGGGTTGGACTCGAGGGGGCAGTGGTTCCCGATACCCGTGGGTGATCGGGTACGTCTCCGGGCGGGGTTGAGGGAAACCATTAATATTCCCGCGTACTAGCCAGCATAGCCAGTAGAAGGTGTGCTGGATCACCAGGCGGCCTCACCGAGGTCATATCGGTAGCCTTCCCATTTTGGAGTTGGCGCGCGGAAGTGGCGTATCCACTTCCATCTCGTCTTGGGTCCACAGGACCAGATGGGGGGCTTGTTAGTCTCTAGGTCTTGCCCTATGGAAAGCTCCACGGAGGCGCCGGGCGCCCTTTTGGGACACCTCGGTAACTCCCTGGTCGAAGGAGGTCCAGGACTCTTTGGTCCTACGGGTCCAGGACTAATGGGAGTAGAACGTCTAGCATTACATACGGCATGTTGAGAGGCTTCATTTTCCCTTCCACATATCCTGCAAACATATCTACAAATGTCAATACTATACCTGGGTATTCGTGCGAAAGTCATATTACTTCATTATTTCAAGATTTGGCAGATGAGGTAGATGCAGGGGGAAGAACTGATGCAGTGGTAATTGACTTTTCTAAAGCTTTTGATGTAGTGCCACATAGTTTACTTCTTAGTAAGCTAGCTAATACAGGAATTGACAAACGCGTAGTATTATGGGTTAAACATTTTTTGAAAGGGAGAACGCAAAAAGTTAAAGTAGGTAAAGAGCTGTCCGATAGTGGAACCGTAAGTTCGGGTGTGCCGCAAGGCTCAGTACTAGGACCTTTACTGTTTCTCGTTTTTGTTAATGACATTGCTGTTAATATTAACTGCCAGATAAAGTTGTTTGCAGACGATTGTATCATTTATAATAAAATTCGTAATTTAGTGCATGAAACCGCTCTTCAGGATGATTTAAATGAAATCTGTAATGGGCTGCGGCTAACAAAATGTCAATTAATGCCAAGAAAAGTAAGTCCATTGCTTTAAGTAGAACTAAGGGCAAAATTATTGTTAACTATCACATGGGAGGGGTGCAAATTCCACAGGTGGACAGCTGCAAATACTTGGGAGTGTACCTGGTAAGTAATGTTGGATGGGACGAACAAGTAAATTCCACATCTAGGAATGCGTGGAAGGCATTACATTTCGTAATGAGAATATTGAAAAAGGGGAGCGCTAAGTCCAGGGAAATTGCCTACAAGGCCTTAGTGCGGCCGGTTATGGAATATGGAGTAGCATGCTGGGACCCGTATAGAGCTAAACAAATCGATCCATTAGAAAAAATACAGAAGAGGGCAATAAAATTCATAAAAAGAGGCAAGTATTTTGGGCCTATAAAAGGAGATGAAACTAAACGGGAGGAATTAAGAATTAGGCGTAAAAAACATAGGTTGGTAGCATTATTCAAAGCTAATGCTGGTGTAAAGGCATAGGTGGACGTTGGTGTAGGGTTAGATAATCCGGATTATTATGGACGAAACGATCATAGGTATAAAATTAAGGGTAGAAGATACAGAACCGACTTAGGAAAATTTTCTTTTGTTAATGGAACCATTGAAGAATGGAATGAATTGCCTGTAGCAGTCTTTCAGGGCTGTCCCCTGTCGCTGAAGTAATTCAGAAAAAATGTAGATATTTTATAGTTTAACTTTTAAATTATAATGGTATATAATATGTAAAAAGAGAAGTAATTAGATATGTTTTAAGTGACTAAAGTTAAAATAATATCATGTTTGTATTGTATATTGTTTTATTGTTGTAAATCTAGTATTTGTAATTTGATCTGTATTCTTAACTCTGCCACCGGGTAGTACCCAATTGCAGTGAATAAATACATACATACATATTTTGTGGCCCATGGGATAACCGTCAGCACCCCTGAGTCTAGATATAGTTACATTCAACCAAATCTTTCACTGGTTACTAATTAGTTTTCAGATTAACTCACAGAAGGATTTAGCATATTACAGGGTTTTTCCCCCCTTTAAATCATGCATAACTCAAGAAACGACTCATCTTGTATCGTATAAAAGCCTGTATGCATTGGTTTCGGTGAGCCATTAAATCTATTCCGTATCTATTTCCAGAATGCACAATAAATAATTCCAAATGAAACGCCACACACATGTTTGTTTTATTCTTGCAACGAATGCCAACCAAAATCAGTACCCTTTCGATTGTTCTCGCAATCGTCAAGGACAGGACGTTGCTTGCATCAGTCACGATTGGTTGGATAATGTATGTGATGTCAGCTGTTGCGTAGGCTTTGTGTCAGTTGTCTATCAGAGGGTGCACGCTCCGCCGCTTCTCTGCCCCATGCTCGTCACAACCCATTCAGAAATCACATTTCACATTTTCATCCTCTCAGAAAAAAAAAAAAAAATTAATTACAATATTGGATGCAACCGACAGATAGATTTCATGACTGAAGCGAAACATTAGATCTTTCTGTTGTGAGGAATGTTTATCCAGAACTGAAATTTACTTATCGGTATTTACAATGCAACATAGCCGATTAATTCATCAGTGAATAATTTAAAAAATTCGAGTACTGAACTTAGTGCAGCATAGAAGAGGACATAGTTTATTATTTTTTTAGACTTCAAATTTTAAAATAAAGTTGCTTAATAGTAAATTAAACAACTAGTGGGAAATGGGTATCATTACTACTCAAATGAGTTCTATAAGTACGAGGCATTAAGTAGTTCTGTTATGAAATGAGAGCAGTAATTATGCTCAACTCATTACTTCATACAATATTTTATCTACAATAACTTAATAATGATATTATATGATTTATTTATTGTGCATATTACAAAATTTTACAATTTACAACATTTATTTGTCGTTACCTTGCTGCTACCTTGGCTTGCATGACAATCTGGTCTTTTGCTCTGCCCAGTGGCTCTTAACCTCCATCCCTCCTTGTTACTTAATTAGTCCCTTTTCCCCCCTCCTCTTCCTTTCTAACATTTTTTACATTTCTGGCCCATTTTTCTTTTACTTTCTGCAAGAACTCACCAATACTTCTTACCTTCTTTTCCTCCCTGCCCGTTAACATTTTTATAGCTACTATCCTCTTCTCTACTTTCTCCCATTTTTCCTCCCAAACCTTTTTTCTCCACATTGCAACCTCCTCGATTTCTGTTACATAGTGTTCTATGCTTTCTTTTCCCCCACACAATTCACAAATTCCCTTTTCCCTACCTCTTACCCCTCTTAGAAATATTATTCCTGTTCTCATCCATGCTAACCCTTCTCTCTCTTGTCTATTGCAGTAATCTACATATGCTTCTCGTCCCCAATTTCATTTTATTTGCTTGTAAAATTGTAATGATTTCATATTTTCTAGACTTCACCATATTTCCTGTCTTTCTATATCCTCTATTCTGCATTTTACTAATTTACCCACATCGCATGTATTCCTTTCCTCTAATCTCCATATATCTCCCATTCCTATGTTTTCCATAATTCCTCCTATCTCTGCCCACGAACTATTTGAGTTCTCTAATCTTTTTTTGCTGTCCTATGCATAATTTCATAATTTCCCCTTCTTCTTTAAACAAACACCTATACCAACATTTTATTATTCTTTCCATTATTATTCCATTTCTTCTTGTCTTCCTAATTCTACTAAAGCTACTTCCCTAGGTGCTGACCTTAGTAAGCCTAGTAGCTCTTTACAAAACTTTCTGTAGTTTTGGTCCACCGTTTTGTTTACCTCTGTGGCCCCCCTCCCCCGCCAGATCTCTACTGTATACAACATTTTGGATTCAACTACTGCTTCGTACATTCTTTCTAACCATTTGGTTTTCATTTCTAGTTTATATTTGCATATTCTTATTCCATTCATTGCCGCCCTTCCTTTTGCTTCAATTTTTCTCCTGTGTGCTCCCGACTTTCCATTGTCATTCAACCTTACTCGTCAGTTATCAAATTCATTGACTACTTCTACCCTTTTGCCATTTAGTTCCCACTTTTCATCCTTTTTTTAGTTTAACTCCCTTCTTGAAGACAATAACTTTCGACTTACTTATGTTTATTTTTACTCCCTTATTCCCCACTCTTCACAAAATTTCTGGATTTCATTTATTGCCTTCTACAATCCTACTATCGTTATAGATCCTACCATTAAGTCATCCACATATAGCAGGCCAGGAATTTCTTTATTTGCTATTACCGGACAGTGCTGATTTCCTTCTTTAACCTTGTCTATTATCTCTCTGTAATAAGTTCAATAAAATTGAACTCATTTTGCATCCTTGTCTGAGGCCTTTTCTTTGTTCTGTCATCTCTCTAATTACATATTTTTCCCACCTTATGCAAAACTTCACCGTTTCATAGATTCTCTCTACTTCTTTTATAAATTTTCTACTTACTCCTTTCATCCTCAATTTGCTTATGTATTCATTGTGTGAACGTTAATTTATAAATAAGAGCAATATCACTTAACAAACATTATGGTACTCTGTGATTCAGCATAAGCCAAATCAAACTTTATATTATTCCTTTTATCTTAGCAAATAAGTCTACAAAAAACTATTGTGACACACTTAAGGGCACTGGGAGCTTGATAGGTTTCAAAAAATCCATTGTTTGCCTTTAATGTTAAAAAATTACAAAATTCTTCAGCTTTAAAATGATATATATAAAACATAATTTGCCAGCTGGTATTAAAGCCCTTTAATTCGTCAATTTAAATATGGCGGCGTAATGGTACGCCCACTTCCTGAGAATGGTACTTAATCTTTGATCGTGATTTCCCCAAAACCTTGATTTTTCAAACTTTAGGTGCAGGTTTCACAAAAGTTATAAAAGATATTAACACAAAATTTCTAGTGGTGGTTTGTCAATGTTCCTTGAACACATTATGCCTACATTTATATTCACTGGATTTATAAAATGGATGAAAACAAATATTCAGTCCTTGAAAATATTATATCTTTTTTACTCAAAATTAATTAATTTTTCATTTGCATAGTATAAACTATATGTGATTTTCATTTATCTGATATTATAAAACTGTAACATAGGTTATTTAGGATAAAACTTGGTGCATGTAGCTTTAAATTCCTACAAGGAAAGTGCACCTGAAATATAGGGTGCAATATTTTTTTCAGGACACACGGTGTGATTTGTGCCCCATTTGCATGGACCTATGTGAACGTAATTTTAATATTATACAGTAAATACAAACATCCTTATACAGTAATCATACCGAATTTAAATTTCTGATAATGTTTAGTTTTCTATATATTCAAATTTTAATATTGGTCAAAATTAGCCTTGTTTGGGTAAAAATAACCTCTCAGTGCCCTTAATTTATTTACGCAACAACAGACTGGTTTACTATCTCGAATAAACAGAAAGCGCCTAATTTGTTCTAAATAACAAGTGATTTTGAAAAAAAGTGTTGTATCACCAGATATTCAGGTTGCAGTTGATGCATCACTTTTGCTATGTTAGTCGAGGGTAAAATATGAAGAACAATGTTACAGCTATGTGAAACTGCTGGCAGTTACGAAGGTTTTGCATGCATTTATCCTACTCTTTCTAGTCATATTATTCTCTGCGGCGAGGTGTAATTCTCATCAAAAATAAGTTAATTAAAAGAGAGTGCTAATGAATTACATTACCTTGGTAGTATGACGATGGTTAATAAGATATTATTAAATAGGCGTGGATGCAATGTTAAATTAAAGCAGTCTCAGGTTGCAATTATACACTTCACTTATTTAAAGGTCAGCTACATTAATAACATAAAATGAAAACAGAAAAGAGAGAAAAATTTTCCCTGCAATAAGAATTGCCGCTTTCCATTGGCTATGTCGTAACTGTACTTAATTAACACTCAAAGTCGACAGCTAAATTCTAACAAATTGTCAACGATTTTCATGGATATAAAATATTTCTTGCAACACTATTGTCTCGGCAACGGGCACAAAAGTTTCGGCGCAAATAGAGTTTCACGGTAATAAAGAGCTTTCATAAGCAGTTAACGATAGCGCGGCTAGTGTACATAAAAGAGCCGGCAAATAAAGATAGCTGAGATAAAGGACTTGCCGGCACAGATAGGATTTCACGTTTGGAAGGTTCTAGTGATATCTTGATTGACAGAGAACAGTTGCTTTCTTATTTGTACCAGAAACCTCTCTAATTTATGAATGAGATATATAAGAGATTGTGACACGCCAGCGGAGAGTTGTAAAACAGTCCCGGGAGAGGTAAGCATTAAACAGCTGTGAAGTGTAACAGGAGAGTTGTAAACAGATCGCTGTTTGTCATTGTCATCGGCCTTGGTGTTGTAGATTGTGATATGTGATGTAATTCTGCTGCTGCGAAGTGTGTTTCTACGCAAATAAAAAACGTTTAAAATTTTGGCAAATTAGATTTTTAATTCTATGAACCCACAAAGTCACAATATTGTTTAATAACTTGTTATCCCAGGTTTAAGGGGAGAGGGACAGTATAAAAATGATGGCACATTTATGTAGAAACAGAAGCATGACTTTGCCCAAACAATTGACTTAATCCCCAGTAACACTTTTGTCAATATTTGTAATATATCTTCAAACACAAATCTAACTCTGTCCGTATAGATAGAAGAAATACCAAAGCCATCACAGAGCGATCAGCGCTTTTAAAATTGTGTTATATCACAATACTCTACTCAAACCGTACTCTCAAGGGCACATGTGATAAAGCTATATGTATAAATGTTTATTTGGTAATGGTAGGTACAACATTAAGCTTTTGAAAACTGGTTTGTTCAAGATTGGGTAGTGAATATCAATTTGTTTCTCCCGAATCGGTAAACATACACATCTTTACTTCCAGAACACAAAAATTAAGAAATATTGCAATTGAACAAGTATTTTTGCAATAATCAAATAGGGCACCTCTGAATTTACAAGGTAGCAAACTAAACTCACTTTCTTTTCCGTCAGCCAACGAGGTGAAAAGATGATTAGATATCAATGTATCGGGAGTGTGCATCTCTCTCATCATCAGGATATTTATAAAATGTTATAACCACAAATGAAATACTGGATATAACACAACTATAAACAAAGACAAAACACTATCAAAATTCGCTCTACTGAACAAAAGACTGTTTTCAGTAAATTAAATGCCAGGTCAGGAGATGGCGTGAGTATAGAAAATTGTGTCAAAGGAACGTAACTACTTAACTTGATTATCAAGTTGTATTGATCTTTGCTTCTTAATTCGACGGATTTCCATTTTAAGGCCGGTTTCCAAGAGGAGCTGAACTGAAACCCTCATCACGAGTGCTCCTTTCAAAGGAAATCGCCAAAGCCTCCTTAATTCTCCGCTCCCAGTAACTACTGCATTTTGCCAAGGTGATCGTCTCCCGAAAATTGGCTCTATGGTCGTTGTTAAAACAATGCTCTGCCAGCCCACACTTCTCAGGTTGCATTAAACGAATGCTCCGTTCATGTTCGAATATTAAAATTCAGTAATGCGAATTTTGGTAGTATTTTGTCTTTGTTTATAGTTTTTATATCCAGTATTTCATTTGTGGTTGTAACATTTTATAAATTCCTGATGATGAGAGAGATGTACACTCCCGAAACGTTGATATCTAATCATCTTTTCACCTGGCTGGCTACCCGAGAAGAAAGTGCGCGTATTCGTCGCCAGGAAAGTTTCAGGTCTTATTTAAACGCTTAATCTGTCACACTGCAGGCTGCGGTAGGTAAAAGCAGTCCGCCTCCCATTTGAAAGCGTATGTAATATTTTGACTCTTTGAAATTGCATCATCATATTTTATGTTTAGAACGATTGAACTGAAACTATAGGCAAGTTTATACAGTATTCTCTGACAAATTCTAGAGATTTTTTGAATCGTTGTTGTTGTGTCAGCTTTTCAGTTTATTATCTGTCACATTATACGCGTCTGTCTCGACTTTCTACACTGTGCAAATAATTTGCTCGATACAAAAAAGTGAAAACGCATATGGAAGTGGGTTCAGTAAGGAAATAAAATCTACAGAATAATTTTTTCAAATAAAGGACAATCGGTAAAAAAATAGTACAGAGTTTATAGTTGAGCATGTGATCTGAGTTCCCACACTACAGGTTTTTGTGAGCAAGATGAAGAGGTGGGTATGTGTGAAACAAACAGGAGTGAAGGATGGAAAGATAGAGTCAGACTGAAAAATTCAAATCCCGGCTATGACATTGAATTTTTCTGTCTGACTCTATCTTTCTATACTTAAGCCTACACACGGCCAGTGTGAAAGAACAATTAATTTACATTAATTGACCTAATAGTGGTTAATTATAAAGCCCGGGCTTAAAGTACTTACAGCTTAGTAAGTCGCCATTAAGGTAGTTGTCTCATGTGTTTATGAGAACTCCTAGTGGTTTACCGGGAAAAACACGAGTCGGTTGGAGAATTTAATGTCATGTCGGCACGTTGGCCATAGTAGCTCAAGGATTAGAACGGCTGGACGGCAACCAGGAGATCCGTGGTTCAAATCCCGGCTATGGCATTGAATTTTTCAGTCTGACTCTATCTTTCCATACTTAAGCATACTTTCCATACTTCACAAGGCCAGTGTGAAAGAATAATTAATTTCCAGGAGTGAAGGATGCCAGCCGTAAAGTTGCTGGCATCGATTCCCGTACTTTTATTAACTAAACTGATTAAAAGTACACAGTACTGTATTAAGAATAACTAAACATTATAGTAAAACAACTTTACTATTACTCATCTTATTCAAAATCCTTTGGGACCGGTTTCCAAGCAACTTTGCTTCATTTTCGACCTGTCAGCCTGACACGGACGACTGTATTGCCTTAGAAAATCCCCATGCTACATTTCAGAGGTCACATCAACTGAGATTTGGTGTTAATGTGTGGACCGGTGTTGTGGATAACCTCTTAATACATTTTGCCAACCTGACTCAATGCTTAAAACTTCTTATTATTTCTGCAACAAGTTTATCCTAATCTAATGGAAACAGTTCCCCTTAATATCAAACAGGACATGTGGTTTTAACTGAAGGGGGACCAGCTCACTTTGGTGCTGAAGTACGTCGTCATCTTACGGCTATCACTGGATAGGCAGAGGTGGACACTTTGGCTGGGTGGCACGCTACGTGATCTTAATCCACTTGAATTCTTTTTTTGGGAGTACATGAAGACTGTAGTGTATAAAACACCTGTTGAATCTGAAGAGTACCTTATAGTACCTTAGGGCAGCCTACTTTTGGATGAAGCGGAGAGAATTCACTAAGATAGAAAATTTATTGGGAACTCCATGCAGGACGAGGAGAGAAATTAGGAACGTATTAATTGAAGAATGGCAACATGAATGGGATCAAATTGATGTAGGAAGAAGGACACACGAAATCTTTCCTAGTATAAATAATAGGTTAAAATTAAAGGAGATCCAACCAAGACGAAGTGGAATACAATACATTTCAGCAAATGTACCGTACAAGACATACTTTAAAAAGATAGGAAAGGCAGATGAAACCATGTGCACAACCTGATGGAGGAAGATACTCCGGAACATGCTTTATTTGAATGTATAAAGTATACACAACAGCTAGAAGAAGAGAGGAAAGAATTAGCAGGAAAATGTATATGGAACATCATTAGGAAGAGAGAAGATTTTAAAATACTAGAATTTGCAGCGGAGAAGGTCTCAACAATAGTAATGGATGAATACAATCAACAAAGACAGCAGCAACGACGAGTAAGAGACAATATTCAACATAGATACCTTCCACACCGAGAAGATCTGAAGGACTTCGAGGACAGAATATGGATATCTAGCTTCAACAACCAAAGGAAGAAGAGGAACTTCACCTAGTCGAAGGATTAATAGAAGTGGTCAATCTTGGATTCAACAGAAGGATTTGAAGCGACAGAAGAAGACAACATCAACACAAGAACAAAAGGATAGATGATTTATTAGGAATGGGAAGGTAGAAGTCGTTTAGATTTTGAAAATTATAAGCTGCAATTGTAGCAATTACAATAGTTAGGTTAGATAAGATAGGTTAGATTAGATTAGCTTACCTGCAAAATGTTTGTAAATATCAATATAATTATTATGTTTTAGTAAATATAAAATTGTAATATTGTGTCTTGGTATAGCATCTAGAGGCCTAGACATAAGAAATGCAGAATAAAATAAATAAAATAAAATAGTACCTTATGGTACGAAAACTATGCGCAGCTGGCGAAATCAGAGAAATGGTTGGTCTTTGCGAGAGTAATGCAGAACTGGTACGCCGATGCACTCTTTGTGTTAATCACAATGGACGTGCTTTCCAACACTTACTATAAGATTATCTAGTCTAGTGGTTAAACGAAGCATCTCAGCCAAAAGATTTTCTTAACAAAACGTGTTTAAAAGAGTATTATCTATGAGCTCCCAGGGTTTGTGAGTCTAATTTTGGGACATTCTGTATAACTTAAAACAAACAAAATAATCGAACATTGAATTTGTTACTCATGCCATAAGAATACTTCAACCCTTGTGTAAGCTCTCCGAACATGAAAGGCATCCAGCGTAACCGCATGCCAAAGAAGATGCCTGTTCATATACCTGAGCATAAAGGTGAACCTGAAAAGAAGTGCCAAATGTGTTTCAAGGTCAGAGACAGACTAGTGAAAATGAGAAAGTGAAAACAAATCTAGGTTAAGACAATAAACTATCAAATAAGCTTGTATAAAATTCCACATTCTGAACCAAAATATGGAAGAGACTTTGAGCTCCCTGCTCTTAAGAGAGACCTTGCTTTACAGGGATTAAAGGCTATCATCATATAAGAGAGTTTTACTATGTAATTGAATCGTTTATTTCAGAAACCACTTAAGTGCGCATTTTACAACTTTCGGGAATAAAACATCGTTTTGCAGCTTAAGAATAGGTCTAGACTCCTTCAAATATCTTTTTACGAAATCAAAAACATGCTATTGAAGTAATCTATTTTTATTTTTTTTTTTTCCATTTCATTTTTTTTAAATTGCACTTAGGTGGTTTCTGCAATAAATGAGTGTATTGTGACTTTGTGTTATATCCCACTTCTTGACACCAGTGTGACTTTGTGGGTTCGTGAAATGAAAAGTCCAATTACACCACTCAACAATGTTCTTTATTTCTACCGACTTACAGTTTAACACTTGCCAATTACACAAAATTACTTGCTGCACACAGTTACAATTTACCAGTTCGTCCGTTACAACTTCACTTGTACTCGCGATTACATAAACTCCGATGCACGCACAGTCTTCTCATTCACAATCCTTTCGTTCATTAACACGTCACTGACTAACTCTTCTTACACCAAGAACTGTCCTCATTCACTAACCAACTGATTGACCAACTCAAACCAACAACTGACTGACTACACCAAAACCAACTCAACAACTCACTAACTCCGTCTGTCTGTCACATTCTTTATATAGGAATATCGCCGGTTTCTAGTGACCAGGAGAATGTTCCAGATTACGTAATTTCTGGAACCAGGTGGACAGAAAAACAGACGCACAGTTATGTTTCTTTCCGACCGCTGGCTGTCACCACTATAAGACAAACGAGGGAAAGGCGTGGCTAACCGAGCCTCCCCTGTCTTCCGTTGCCAGCTGCTCACAGGGTGTTTCAGCGCTCCCCGTTACACTGCTCCCTTCTCAAAGCTGTTCGCCCTCGAACAGCCCCATCGTAGCGTGCGAGGCGGTCCAGGTGTACCACCAGCATCTGCTCGGAGTCTCAGCCAGAAGTAGCGCTGCCGTAGTTTGTGAATCATTCGGTTCGCTCCCAGGTGTCCTCCTGAAGTACCGGCGTGCACTTCCTCCAAGATTTCCGGGACCTTACTCCGGGGAAGTACCAACTGTCCTCTCCGCGCCTTCCCATCGGGTGACTCCCATACCCGGAACAGCACGCCCACTCCGGTCTTCAACGAGTCCCATTGGGCCCAGTGCGACTTGTAGGTGGCGCTCCTCGGTGCGATGTCCTCCCAGGTCGGTCTCGTCCCTGCGTCCACTTCCCTCAAGAGTGGCCCCAAGTCTGCGTCCGCCAGCTGCTCCCTCCTCAGGCCTGCGCTATCCCAGCCTTCAGCAGGCACTGCCACAACTACTCGGACTGCTGCGGCACGCTCCTCCTCTTCCACTCTTGTGCGCTCGTGGCCGTCCTGGATCTGCGATAGGACACCTCCAATGCAATGGTCGCTGGCGTCGGTGTCCACAATGAAGGCGCCACCCGGTTGTTGAAAACCCAAAATAGGAGCACTGCACAGGGTCCCCTTCGGGTGCTGGAAAGCGTCTTCGGCGTCCTCCGTCCGCACATAAGGCCGGTTTTCCTCCGTCAGGCGGGCGAGGGGCTTTGCGATGTTGTCGGCCTTTTCCTCTAAATCATTAAGGCGGTCGTCTACTTGACCCTTCCGCTTGCCCGGGTTCGTGACGTCATTCCCCACGCCGGCCAACCGTTCCTCAAACTTGGCGGCGAGAGCCTCATTTGCCACCTTCATTTCGGTAGCCAGACCGTCATTCGCTGCTCTCATTTCCGTGGTTAACTCGGCCTTCATTTGTTCCATCTTCTCGGCGATGTTCTCCCTAGCCGTCCTGATTAGTTTCAACTCCGCGGCCAGGTTATTTCTAGTCTCCAGCACTTCCGCGGCCAGGTTATTTCTAGTCTCCAGCTTCTCTGTTAATTCGGCCTGCATTTCTTCCATCTTCCTGGTGATGTTGTCTTTAGCCGTCTTTATTTCTTGCAGTTCCGCTAAAATCTTTTCTAATGCTGCCTCCATCGTTGTAATGTTCGGTGATGTTGTTTTCCCGCTTCCTGACACCAGTGTGACTTGTGTTATCCCACTCCTGACACCAGTGTGACTTTGTGTTATATCCCACTCCTGACACCAGTGTGACTTTGTGGGTTCGTGAAATGAAAAGTCCAATTACACCACTCAACAATGTTCTTTATTTCTACCGACTTACAGTTTAACACTTGCCAATTGCATAAAATTACGTAATGCACACAATTACGATTCACCAGTCCGTCCGTTACAATTTCACTGTACTCGCGGTTACGTAAGCTCCGGTACACATTCAAAGTTACGTACAGTCTTCCGTTGCACAACCCTTTCGTTCATTAACACGTCACTGACTAACTCTTACACCAAGAACTGCGACTGTCTCCTCACTCACTGACAAAACCAACTCACTGACTGACTAAACCAAAACCAACTCAACTCACTAACTCCGTCTGTCTGTCACATTCTTTATATAGGAATATCGCCGGTTTCTAGTGACCAGGAGAATGTTCCAGATTACGTAATTTCTGGAACCAGGTGGACAGAAAAACAGACGCACAGTTATGTTTCTTTCCGACCGCTGGCTGTCACCACTATAAGACAAACGAGGGAAAGGCGTGGCTAACCGAGCCTCCCCTGTCTTCCGTTGCCAGCTGCTCACAGGGTGTTTCAGCGCTCCCCGTTACAGTATCCAAAGTGATTCTTTAAAAATTATTTTTGAAATCAAGTCAAATCATTATTTTTACCTGTCTTCATATCAAAGATAAGTAACAGACTCACTTAAGTATAAAAAAGAGTGTTTTACTAGGCACAAATCGAAAAATACAAGTAGACTACACGCTACAGTATGTCTATATACAAAGATCAGGCCTTATTCACTTATTCAGCTTCTGGCAAGTCTTCTGGCAACTCCTCGTCAGTTGTTGGCCATTGGATGATAGTGTCATAGAAGGCTTCATATCCGACTGGTTTAAGAGACCATTACTTGCATTTCAGTCATCTGAAGATTCAGATATATTTGAAATTCAATTTAAGAAATCACTAGTAGATGTTCTTTCAATTACAATAGGTATAAATCTGTGATTTGCACCACAAATCTCTGAACATTGTCCATAAAATACTCCAGGACGATTAAACCAAAATGTTGCTTGATTAAGTCGTCCTGGAGTAGCATCAGCTTTAACTCCAATTCTAGGGATAGTTCATGAGTGAATTACATCTTCTGATGTAATAAGAATTCGTGTTAAAGTATTTATTGGTAAGGTTGTTCGATTCTCAACTTCAAGTAAACGAATATTATAAGGATTTAATTCATTTTGAGGGATTATATAAGAATTAAATTCTACATCTGTGAAATCTGAATATTCATAACTTCAGTATCATTGATGTCCAATAGTTTTTAATGTTAAAGTAGGATTAGAATTTTCATCAATTAAATAAAGAATACGAAGTGAGGGTAAAGCAATAAAAATTAAAACTAAAGCAGGTAAAACTGTTCAAAGAATTTCAAGATATTGACCATCTATGACATGTCGATCTATAAATTTATTAGTTATTAAAGATAAAATTATATAACCTACTGTAGTAGCAATTCTTATTATTAAACCTTCTTTTTTGTGATTGGGACCTAAAACCAAAAATCTCACTGTGCAAAACACGATAAATTTTAAAATTTGTTATAGCCTACAAAAATGTTTCGTTAAAAGTAAAATATAAACGCTTCAAATAACCTTGGTAAAATAAAAGTGAACATACCTTCCCCAAAGGATAAGCTTTCTCTGTTGGTAGTTCCGGAGGGCTGGCAGTTTTTAGCAATGTGAAGGCAGCCGTTGTTATTCCTCCAATGAATTCGCTTGCTACCACTTTTCCCGGAGTATCCTTGTTGTAGAGAAACTGCTTGTACTTGGTCACTTTGAATGGCTGCTTATTTTCCTGCCTGATGTTTCGTCCTAATTTGGCATTTTCTTATTTGATTTGGTCCACCACTTTTTGAAAGTGAGAACATCGTCCGATGTAAGGCGATATACAGTAATTTGGCCAGACTGGTAGCTTTTAGCATGAGCTCTGTATATTCATCAGGAGTATAAATCCTGTCCATCTTTCTCAAGAGACGCTTTATGCTTCCAAAATCTGTACCACATGGGGAAAGTGAGTGGCCACGTACAGGATACTTGTGAGTTATTGTCACAGCAAGTCACAAAATACATGTCATCAAGGCTGCCAACAGTCACGAGTGAAATTTACCGCTGAAAAAACCTATGCGACGGCGCTTGGGTTCTTTCTGGAGTAAACGGATTATTTTCAAGGGTGAAAATAGCATTGCTGATATGAAACATAGCTTATATCTGCACTAAAATATGTATTAACCTTTACATTGTACACTATACCAAAAACACATATTTTTGATATTTTGTCTCTTAGGTGGTTTCAGAAATAAACGATTCAATTAACTTCGATAGCAGAGTATGCTAAATAATTGTTTAAGGAGACAAAGCTGCTGACATATTTTGTAATTAATAACTTAAAATGGTCACGCACTGTCTGTACCAAAAACGCCAGCCAGGTGGCCTGAGAGTACGGAGGTACAATTCGATTTCGCTAATGATTTCTCCATTAGATGATAACGGTGTGCCTTTTGTTGTTGAATAACTTCTAGATTAAAGAAAACGTATGGAGGTTTAAATAATCACCTACTGTAATTATGTAAGAAATAACTCTATTTAACTGATCGACGATGGTTTCATATGCTTTATTTCCAGAAACTGAAAGACTCTCGGCTGGGAAGGGGTGGTTTAGGAAGCAAGACTTTCCGACAATGATTCACATTTTTTGAGATGAATTTCATGGGATTTTCATCCGTTGTTAGTGTTAGTTATGCCCGATTTCACCAACAGATGTTAAAATCGATGTTAACAAATGTAACGTAACTATTGTAACAGCGCTAACAATGTCTTGCATTTCATCAACCTGTTTCCTGAAAATGTTAACAAACACGTGCTAACACCAAGAAACTTGTAAATATTACAGTACAGAAGGCTGTGGATGACTACGATGCGCTTTTGTTTTCATTTTCGTCTGCACTGCAGTCAGCACACAGCTAAAAAATGGCGGATAAACAAAATCATGAAGAAATGCTGTGAAACAAATTTTCATAAATGGAGAAAGGATTGTTAATTGAATTGGTGACGAAGTATAACGATATCGTGGAAAATAGGACGGATGCTGTGAATGTAAAAGAGAAAGATGTCACGTGGGAAAAAATTGGAAACAAACTTAATTCAAATGCATGTGTCATTACTACAAACGAAACGTATTACGTAAATTTAAAACGAGGTGCGAAGAAGTACAAGTGACGAGTGACTTGAACGTTCCAAGACGGAAGGTGGACAGTATGTTATCCACATTATTCAGTGAATTATAAAATAAAAAAGTTATTAATACTTGATGCAAAGGTGAGATCAGCATATTCCTTTCGATGCAGGTTCTAACTGAGTATTACGTAAATTTAAAACGTGGAGCGAAGAAGGGCAAGTTACTTGAACGCTTCAAGACGGGAGGTGGACAACGTATTATCCACATAATTCAGTGAATTATAAAATCGCAAGGTTATTAATACTTGAAACAAGGCGAGATCGCCATATTCCTTTCGATGCATGTTCTAACCTCCCTTGTACTTCCGCAGTAACCTTCATAGCAACTTGTTTCGACAGTCTATACCTCCATAAAAAATTTCTTCGGATAGTTCCTCAAAATCATTTTTCCTCATAGGCCGTACTCTATTATGAATTCCATTTAGACGGTCTTAAATATAGTAAATCGACATCAACAGCTGAGTTCATGCTCTCCATCTTGACTGTTTACAATTGTTAAGGACTTAACATCAGAAATTTGGCGTGTTAGTTTAACATGAGATTTAACAGGAGTGTTACGCTAACATCTGTTGGTGAAATCGGGCATTAGAGTTATAGGAGTAAAATCAGAGAGTTCACAATAAAAAGCATATATGTCATTGTACATTTATAAGATTAGGAGCAAGCAAATGAAATTAATTCCTCGTTAGAGTTTAAAAACTTACCCTTGCAATTTTGGACAACCAGCTAGTTAATGTATCCATTTTTCTGAAAATAAATATGGATACGTTTTGTTTGCTAACGATGCTGTCACTTTCCAGGATATCAGCGCTGCTGGTGTGCTGTAATTCTGTTTCGTGGAAGTTCATTTACATTTCGGAAATCTGATGATGAAAATGTGTTCCCATTTTCAAGCACACTTACAAGCCATTGATGCGGGCTGGTTTGAAACCCATGATTTTGGGATCAGTTGACCGGTGCCTAACCAACTGATCCACCCAGACTGAAATAGTTCTGAAAGACAAGATATATAACAGGACGAATTTTGGTAACAGATGGAGAAAAACAAGCTTTTGAAAATCTTTATATAATAGACATGCTTCACATAGTTATATAGGTGCATAACAGTACTAACCTAGTAAATTATACAGTTCATTTCTTTACCAGGTCACATTATCCTGCACTCGACTTCAAAGCATTTAGAAGTATTTCGCCCATTCACAACAATTAACCTCTTTCATCACTCATCTGTGTTTCGTTGCCGTGTAAATATTTGAGGTGATAGTCGCATCTCTTAGTAAGCAGCAGCGTTTTTGCTCTCATGGCTGTTTCTTTCATCAGAAGTGGAGCGTTATCTGGAACACACCCACATCAGCAGAGCCCACATGTGGCGCATCGCCCCTTATCGTGCCTCTTCTGCTACATTTACCTTGTGTATTTGTGTGGAGCGACCAACACAATGACATTAGCCGAGAGATGCTGTGCTCCAGATATGTTGCTGATGACAGCCGGAATAATGCGACCTATTCACAGCCTTGCCTCTTTCACTACTTTATTTTATTCAAGTAAAATGGTTAAATGACTTTCCAAGTTTGCATTACATACTCTAAAACGTTTGAAATGTAGTGGTTTAACGCCCAAATTCAGCAAATATCTTCTTCAAATGATATGACTATATTATTCATGAAGGCAAATGTTGAATAGATTGAACAAGACTAATTTAAGGTAGATTAAAGCTTTATGCTCCATTACTATTAACATTATTATGACTTTAATTTAATATTTTACCTACTTAACAAAAGACAACTTCAACGTGTAGTTGGGTAATTACGTTGTATCCTCATTTAATACATCTATTAAGCTCCATAAGCTCACAATTATCTTCTGAACACAAGTGTAACTTGTGCCAAATAATTGATAGTATATTAACAATGTATGAATAATTCATAATTTCTGATGTGGTTATAAAAATGCTCCTTTATCACATCCCTGCCAAATTCTTAATTTGAATTTACTTTATAAATATTTTATGCAACGATTCCTTTATTTTAATAATTCTAACAGAGGAAAATACATTTATGTGTGCTATTCGAGTTATTTTTAGCTTTTGCAGGGTGAGCAATAGATAGTAAACAATTGATACTTTAACTAATGCACAGTAATTTTAAATCCATTATCCATAAAGGTATCCTGAAAAATTAAATCCAATATGCTTTAAGCTATGACTTAAGTAGCGCTTTAAGTGGCATTTAAGTAGTACATTCTTCTTCTTCTTCTTCTTCTTCTTCTCCTTCTTCTTCTTCTTCTTCTTCTTCTTCTTCTTCTTCTTCTTCTTCTTCTTCTTCTTCTTCTTCTTGTACCTCACGGCTTTGGATTTTATAACACGTTCCGGTTCCAAATTGGTCTGCCCATCTTTTCTTCGGTCTTCCCTGGTTTCTTCTTCCTATAGGTTTATATTTTAAGGCTATTTTTGATATTCTGTTATTATTCATCCTCTGAACATGTTCTTTCCATTGATTTCTATTTCTTTCAATAGTGTGGTTTATTTCTTCTACCTTTAATTCTTTCCTAATATCCTAACTACGTTTTTTTATCAATTTTGGTATATCCAGCTATTGCTCTTATGAATTTCATTTCTGATGACTGTATTCTCGTGCTATTTCTTTTTGTTAGTGCCCATTTTTCTGATCCATAGATCAGTGTTGGTATTGCCATTGTTTTGTATAGTTTTATTATAGAGCCCTTTCTTGTTTTATTTTTAATGTTCTTTTTATTGTGCCTGTTATATAGTTAAATTTATTTATTTTCTCTATTATATCAGCTTCCCCTTGATACGAGACATTACATCATAAATACTTAAAGTTTTATTTCTGCTCATTTATTATGTTATCTAACACTATTTTTGATCTTACTAGATTAATTCCTTTAAATTTCATGGTGTTATATTTATTTGCTGATATTTACATTCCATATGCTGTAGCAATTTTATCTAGACTATACAGCATTTTCTGCAGGTCATCTACATTTGTGGCCATTATTATTTGATCATCTGCATACAACATAGTTTTAAATTTAGCTCCTGATACATTAATGCCTCCATTGACTTTATTCGACCAAATCCTTACTATTTCGTCAATATACAAATTAGAAAGTGCGGTTGATAAAGGACAACCTTGTCTTACGCCACCATTAACTATTACTGGTTCTCTTTTATTTATTTTTGTTTTTGTGTCAATGTACATACTTTTTATAACTTCAATTAGTTGTAAAGGCATGCCTCTATTATTTAAAATTTTCCACAGTATCATTCGTGATACTTTGTCAAAAGCTTTATAATAGTCAATAAATAGTAAGTGCGTCTCTAAATTTTGTTCTCGTCGTTTTTCTATTATTTGTTTAAGAGTAAAAGCATTGTCAATGGTGCTTCTTCCTTTTCTAAAACCAGTTTGTTCTTCTAGGAGTATTGCATCTGTTATTTTGTTTAACCGAGTACTTAATATTTTTGCACATATTTTGTAGGCAGCACACAATATACTAATCCCTCTATAATTTTTAGGTCTTTTTCTTTTCCCTTTCTTAAATTTTGATATTACTTTAGCTATCTTCCATTCTTGCGGTATTTCTTTTGTTTCCCAACACTTGTTATATAGATACAGTAATCTGTCATGTAATTCTTTAGGAGCATATTTAATTAATTCTAAATTAATATTATCTATTCCGCAGGCTTTCCTATTTCTACTTTTAGCTATACTTTCCAATAATTCTTCTACTTCTAACCGGTCTACTTCTGCTCTGTATAATTTATCTATTTTTTCACGTATATAGCTATGAAATATAAAATTTTTTTTACCAAATTGTCATTTTAAACTTTAATTCAATTTATTTTACAGTTTATACTACTGAAACTTCTTAATAATATACAAATAACATTCCATAGGAAAATAAAAGAGAAAAAACAAATAAGAAGGAGAAAAAGAGAGACTTAAATACATACTCAGCATCCACTTGCTGAGGATGTGAAAAAACTTTCACGAAATCACGATCCTGTTCAATTTATAAGAGGATGCTGAGGATGTGAAAAAAGTTTCACCAAATCGAGATCCTGTTCAATTTATAAGAAAAGTTTCATCATTTCTCATAATATAAGTGAAGTTTTAAGTTAAAAATTATTATATTTGTATATAGTTGTTGGCTTCACTGTTAAAATCTTCATATTTTACGTATTTATTGTCTAAATTCTTATTTAGCACATTGGTCATTTTCAAAACTAATAAGTACTACTGTAAATAATAATTGCATACATTTTATTTGATTATTATCAAAACAGGACTTTTCTCTAATGTTGATGCCATTAATAAAGAAACAATTGTTTTGATATTTAAATATTTACAACGTATAAAATACATAGCTCTTTTACATTAATATCTACAAGGGTGGGTCAAAGAGAAATGTCTCCTATTTTTTCTCTTTTAATTGCCAAGAAAATTGAATCAATTTATATAGCTTGAAAAGTACAACATTGACGATTAATTTATCACTATTCAATATAATCTCCATCCTTTTACACAGTTTTGGTCCACCTTTTAACTAGAGCATGTATTCCAGTGTGGTAAAACACACAGTCTTGCTTCCTAAGCCATTGATGCACGGACGTTTTCACAGCCTCCTCATCTTCAAAATGAATCCCCCGATGAGCTTCCTTTAGTGGCTCGAGCAGATGGAAGCCTGATAGTGCCAGGTCAGGGCTGTATGGGGGGGGTGAGGTAAGACTTGCCATCCCAATTTCTCAATTTCTGAAGTGGTGTAATGGCTGGTGTGTGATCCTGCATTGTCATGCAAAAGAAGAACATCCACCATAGTTTTTGTTGGGCGAACTCGGCGAAGACGTACTTTCAGCTTTTTGAGAGTTCTGACGTATTGGACAGAATTTATTGTGCATCCCTACTCCAAAATCAATCATAAGCACATCCTCTGCATCCCAAAACACTGTTGGCATAACTTTCCCTGCCAACTACTGAATTTCGACTTCTTTTTTCTTCTGTGACGTAGGGTGATGCCATTCCATTGACTGCCTCTTTGATTCAGGTTCAGAAAACAAACCCATGTTTCGTCTCCAGTAAAAATTTTTTTCCAGAAACTCCACTCTCTCCAAATTGAAGCGCTGCAAGTGTTCGGAGGCTATTGTTTTCCTTGTTTCTTTGTTTTGGGTGGTTAACATTCCTGGTACCCAACGTGAACAAACTTTTGAGTAACCCAGTTGCTGAATAATCGTCATCACACTGCCTTTACTGAGGGAGGTAATGCGACACAGTTTACCTTTTTTTACCCGGCGATCACCACGAATGATGTCATCGACTCGCTGAATGTTGCATGGAGTCACTGCAGTCACCGGCCTGCCGCTTCACTTTTCATTTGCCAATGGTGTTTGCCCTTCAGCTTCGTTACAGCGACGAACCCATCGTCTAACAGTGCTGACATTCACCGTTGCATCACCATACACATTTTTTAGCCTTTCGTGAATGTGAATAGGCGTTTCACCCTCCGCAGTCAAAAATTCAATTACAGAACGCTGTCTAATACGAATGTCGATGTCAACCATTTTGCAAGAGAATGCAGTGCTGCCACCTGTTGACTTAGGTAGTTACTACTGTTGGGGATTGGAGAAGAAGGTTTGAGGAATTGCGCCAAATTCAAAGTTTTCACATTACTTACTTATTTCAGAAAAAAATAGTAGGCATTACCTTTTGGCCCACTCTCATATATTAATATTCCACAAAATGATGGTGGTAATTCACACTAGTTTCAAAATTTAAAGAAGTTGTCAAGGACACTAAGTTATAATTTTATTTGTGAACACCAGCTGGTGAAAAATAAATACAACCAACTTATTTCATACCATCTTAACAACGCAGAACTGAGCTGACAGTGTTGTTCAATGCAACATTTCATAACTTATAATAATTTAAATGATACCTTCGGAAAGAGATAGACAGCTACAATGCTATCGGCAGTTGTGTTTCTGCCATAATCAGCTACCATGCTATAATTGAAACTTTTTACCAAGTTAAATCTGTCAGTAAAATATCAGTATTATGTTGCAAAGGGAGTAAAATTTTTAAGGTAATATAAAATTACCTTGGTTTAGCCAATTTTATTATATGTGGAGAAGACACTAAAATATAAGGGAGAAAGCCAGCAAGTGTAGCTAATCATTTATTTACAGCCACAAATGTTTCCAACTGTTGTTGGCTCTTTTCGGGATAGAAAAAAATTGTCTTACGCAGGCATTACTCGTGCATATGCTGCGGTCAGGTGCAGAAATAAATTCTTCTTCTAATATATCCAGGTTGAGTATAACTCTGGCTTGTGGGGAAATTCCCTTTTCGCCAGAAATCTAAGTTACATTAATTACCCCTTTCTGAGAGGATAATCTATATGTATAGATATGATTTTACGTAGATTCATATCTTGGGAGCATTTACACAATGGTCCACTTTATTACCAACATTTAATGCAGGCTATGCTCGCCTCGGTAGCGTACATGATAGCGTGTCTGCCTAACGTTCAAGAGGTCCCAAGTTCGAACTTTGGTCAGGATGAGTTACCTGGATAAGGGCTTTCCCTTATCGTAATAAAGAATGATCACAATTTGTTTTGTCAACGTACCTTCACTTATCCTCATAATTTTGATGGTCCTTCTCAAAATAGTCTCCCCTGAATGCGATGCACTTGTCCCAGCGTTTCTGCCAGTCTTCAAAGACATGCTGGAAACCATTTTTGAGAGATCCTTCAAAATCACCTCCGCAGCCGTCACCACTGCTTCTGATGATGGATAATGTCTCCCACGAAGGCGTTTCTTCAGGTTAGGGAATAGAAAAGAGTCACATGGGGCTAAATCCGGACTATAGGGAGGGTGAGGGATGCACTTCACGTTGAATTTTGCAAGATATTCAGCAGCATTATCGTGGTGCAGCATCCAGCCTGCTTCACGGAAATGTGGTCTTTTGCGCCTGATATAGACTTGCAATGTTTTCAGGACATCCCTGTAGTATTGTCCAGTTACTGGTGTGTGTGCAGGTACAATATGCTGATAAATCATTCCATGAATATCAAAGAATGAAATGACCATAGCTTTCCCAGCAGAAGCAACCACTTTTGCTTTTTGGGGGGTTGGTGATGAAGGAGATTTCCACACTGAGCTTTTCTCTTTGCTCTCAGGATAAAAATTATGTAGCCAAGTTTCATGAGCAGTGATTTCGTTTGTAAGGAACTCCGGATCTTCCTCTAACATCAACTTTAACTGCATGTTACCTCAATTGCAGAGATAGGCGATACTGAACATGTCTGAACTTGTCTAGTTCTCACAGGCGGGAAGTAGGAGTACCAACAATGAAGCTACTACGGCGTGTTTGTTTCACATTAAGCTAACAGAATATAATAAGATTGAATTTCAGTGCGAAAAATTATGACCGTAAAAATTATGATTATTCTTTGTTGAAGAGCCTTCTTAATTAATTAACCTTCATTATGCTTTAGATGGAACTGTTCGAGTTAACTGGTGACGCATTGAACTTTGAGAATTATAATTTGCGTAGATCCTCACAGTCCTGCTATCACTATATACAAAGAAGTTTATGAATGTTATGTGTGTGTTTTAATAAGCGATAAGCTTTCAGATATCTCCGTACATTTATCGGAAGTTGTACGTTATTCGAATAGTAAAACAGAAAGCAGCAGTTTGCTTGGCAAGGGAAAGAGCCCCACATCCCTTAACTGCGAACCAGAGAGTTATCTGTTCTTTTTCAACATTTATCACTGGGATGGTAACTATAGCGTCATCCATCACGACCCTGCTGGTTTCACGGCTCTGTGTTTGTGTCATGAGACGGAAGTTCCACGATAACGCGGAGCACAAAAGGAAGTTACGTCACACGGTAATTGAATCTGTTCCCTCGTGCTGCGGTTTGGTTTATATTGATATGTGTGAAAAATAACGCTCCGACGTTATGAACTGAAGACAGTATTGGTTCATAACCAGATATTCACGTGCACGTACTGTAAAGCGATTGACATCAGATCCCAGGCGGTATTCCCAAATGTGCTGTAAGCTCTAAACCATGTTTGAAATTCTGGGTGGGATTACAAAATTAGAAAAAGTGCAGTGCAAAGATAATAATTAGAATCAAAATTTCTTAAATAAATAAATTTAAATAAATAAGAAGTTAGGCTTAAGACAGGGGTGCAAATTGAGTCCTATACTATTTAATTTATTTATAGACGACATAATAGAGAGGGTTAAAGAAAGCAATGCCCATGGCCCAATAATAATGAACAAAGAGATCCCTGGTTTATTGTACGTATATGATTTAACAGTAAGAGCAATTTCTGTAATAGGTCTACAAAAATCAATTGAGGCAATCCATAGGTTTTTCACTAATTGGGGGCTGAGAATAAGCAGCAAAAAATAAAAAATAATGGTATTTAAAAGGGGATAGATACTGAGGAAAGGAAAGGAATGGTTCATAGGAGACCAAAAGGTAGAAATGGTAAACGAGTATGACTATTTAGGTGTAAGGATGTGTAGCAGTGGAGGATGGTCTGCACAAGTCAGAAAAGTGATAGCTAATGGCAGGGCGGCAATGTCAGGGGTAAGAATATGTAAACATAAACTGGAGATGTCAGTTAGATGGTTAGAAAGAATATATGAAGCGGTCGTTGAAGCCAGAACTATGTATGGGGCACATCAGAGATACGAACACAATTAGACCAGATGTATGCATTGTTTTGCAAAGAAATACTAGGGATGCCAAAATTGGCACCAACAGAGGTGACATTACTAGAGCTAGGTAATACAAAAAGGAGGGGAATAATAATAGAGAGAATATTGAAATTCTGGTATAAGTGTATTAAAGGGCAGAAAGGGGAATTATTGAATCTGTGCCTGAAGCAACAGAAAAGCATCAAAAATACAAATAGTTGGTGGTCGGAATTGGAAAGAATGATATTAAAGATAGGCATGGGAGATCTATGGAGAGCAGAGGAGACAAATTATAGCGGTTTTTGGAAGGAAGTGAGAAGTAGACTACAAAGCATAGATAGGCAAGAGATATGGGAAAATATAGAAGAAAAGAAATCTTTGAAATGTTATAAGCAATTAAAGACAGAATGGGTTAGGGAAAAATATATAGATCAATGTGGCAAAACTGGAAGAGAAGGCATAGCATGGATGAGGGTAGGAATATTATACTTAAAAGGGTTGAGAAGTAATGAGGTAGGGATATGTGAATTTTGTGGAGATGAAGAAAGCAATATTCAGTATCTAATAGAATGTAAGGAGCTAACAAATTACAGGAGAAAAATATGGGATAAGAAATGGGACAGTGCTAACGGGGAGGAGGGAAAAGAAAAATAGATGTATCGGAGATTTCTTATATAGGATAAGAGAAAAGTGGATTACGATAAAAGAAGAAAAGGTTAAGAAGAAAGGACACCACGCTGCTCAGGAAAACCAAAGGCTTATAGCCAGGGGACCTGAGTCAGCAAGTAAATCTTAGGTCAGTAATTTCTTGTATTTGTACAGGAGATATAATACAGTATGTAGCCCGCCACGGTGGCGTGGTGGCAGCATGTCTGCCTCACGTTCAAGAGCCTATCTTTGAAGACTGACAGAAGTGCTGGGCCAAGTGCATCGCATTCAGGGGAGACTATTTTAAGGACCATCAAATTTATGAGGATGAGTAAAGGTACGTTGTCAAAAAAAATGTGATCATTCTTTATTGAACAGCCCTCGTAATTGCTAAAATTGGAAATGGTATTTGACCTTCACTTTAAACACGAGTGAAGTTCATTATATCAGTTATAATTCAGTAAAAAGGTTTCAAGTAATTGTTGTTTGAACCCAAGGCTTATTTGTATTTGTCTTCCAACTCGAAATACGTGCTACTAAAGAATACAGATTCTACTTTCAAGCAAATGTCTTCCTAATATCTATATAATAGTCATTTTTAAAATTGTGCAATGATATCTTGTCTACCCATTGTACCTAGATTCAATTAGCCTAGTGTACTTAAGTAGAGGCATATGCAGAAGTCGGCTGGCCACCGGGCCATCAGGTCCAAACATATCTCAGTAACAGATGACAGTCTGAAATTCCTTGTGTCTATCCAACATATCTTCCAAAGTTTGTTCGTTCAGTCGATATTGAAAGTCCATGAAATCTGTAAGCAGAACACTTGTTATATCCCTGGCGTACGACATTAATTTGTCAACAGCGGATGTTGTGATTCCCCCGCAAACGAAAATAAACACAATATTTGTGTGGAATGTAGCGGCGTTGATGACACGTTGTTATTTGTTGTTATATTCCACACTCGCGTGAGACAATGAGGCCGTTATTTGGTTACATTTTATGATTAAAGTGGTTGCTCTCTATAAACTTCGGATTGAACGCCGTGCAGGATAGGCAACTTCTCCACTACACATGTGTTGCGATACTTCCTTGCCCTTAAAGCTGACATTGGCTAAATATTAACTCAAAATTCGTATATCAACTCTGAATCGATATACGTGTACTATGTATATAACAGAGAACGAAAAAATAAATCTTATGTCAATAATTACATATGTAGCTTTAAATAATATTAATGACTTCGTGAGTGTCGTTCAATGTTGTGGTAAATATCCTAATATATTTCTACTAATTTCTAAAATGTGGTCCTTGCCTTATAACTTGAAAAGCAAATTCTACATTTCACATATTTTCTAACTGTAAGTTTGTACCACTGACAATATCATGACTGCAAATAGTAACCAATCCTTCAAGATCTTAAGTGTTAATTGATTAACCATACCAGAAGTGATTCTTCTACTTATGGTCTCATATTGCTCTATATGCTAACTAAAAGTTAAGCTTATTTTTCACACATTATTATAGCTCTCCTTTTAGATACGTTAGCTACTGTGTAGCATTCATTAAGACGTCCCTTTCTCTGACGTCATGGGCATGAAAAGGTTGAAAATTTATATTACAGAATTTGACAGCTTTTATCGAAATGGGCACAAAATTAAGGCTGGTTATGCACGGAATAAACAACAAGCAGTCATTTGAGATCCATTTTATATTCAGAATATTTACTTATAGTCTCATATTGAATTACCACTAACGAACACACTATCAATTTAATACTATGTGTATCTACATATTGTATCTCAATCTAGCAAGAGATATAAATCAGAAGAAAGAAAAAGATTATCTGTTAATCCTTATAGGATTTCCTTTTGTCTATTTCAAAATGAGCAGAAATTCAGTATTTTTAGCCTTACAACATTACTGCGCATGTCAAATAAAGCTCCTTAACTTTCACATACATGAAACGGTCATATTTAAGATTGAGTTTATTATATGCCTGTAGAGAGATAATGCAAAACAATGAAGTAATGTTCCCAAGAATTTTCTTTATTGAAAAATTGGGATTTTATATTCACTAAAGTAAGTTTTAAGTTTACTTTAGGGATGAGGTATCTGTAATCTAAATATTAATATTGCCTATATATAGAACTCCACCCTATTTACATATTAGATGCATATACACTTAATAGTCAAAGACTGGATAATCATAGCAACACCTGGGGCAACACGTCGCTTCTTGGCATTCCACTATACAGAAAAATATATTTCTGAAATTCTCTAATCCATTTGGTTTCTTTTTTTCCTGCTTCTTTTTTCAAATATATCTGTAAATTAAATTTTAGTGTTTATGATTTCATCTCTGTGTCAGTTTCCCATTACAAGATTCTGGGATCTGGAACACTTTGAACGCCGATAGCGCATGCCCTCATATTGTGTTTGTGTGTGTATCTGTGTGTGTGTGTTTTAGGACAAGTGGAAGGGGAATATCCCTCAGTGTCAATTACAGCTACTGCCGACTTTTAATCCTTAAAGGGAAGAAGCATATTTCGCTATCCTGAACGTAGAATAGCGCTTGTTTAGTTTGTGGTATAATGATGTATCCTTCTTGTAATATTGGAAGCAGAATTGTTCCGTGCTTTGCCCAAATCAAGTTTCCAAATTATATCTTTATGCCAATGCAATTTTTGCTATGTTTGGGATAAGTAATCTGTATGAGCAGCTATTTTAGTAGACCGGGGCGTCTTACGCACCAATCTAATTAGTCACACGCCGGCCCACGTAGCGATGATCGTTAGAGCGTATGTCTCGAGCGTTCCGACGCAGAGAGGGTCTAGGGTTCGAGTCCCCCTTGGGCATAGGCAAATATGTGTATGTCTTGTGTATATGTGTACAACTAGAGCGAAAATATCCCTTCAATAGCCAAATGAGTTCTTTCTCAAAGGCCAAAGTTGGTCACCACTTAATTTCTATACTGCAATTGCAGTATTCCAAGCTGGAGAAAGAATATGATAGTATAGTGCAGAATAAAAGATGCAGAGGGCTTAAATTACCGATCCATTAGATCTCTTTACTTTAGTAAGTTGTAACTTGCGCAGATTTATAGGCTTTAGGTCATGCAAATATAATTGCTGCTACATATAATAAAAAGAAAATACAACTAGTTTGATGTATTATATTTCGTTTGACGTGTTTGTAATAAATTGCGATTTAACGTAATACGTGTACGCCATTCATAAATCCGTGTAGTTACATGTGTATATCTCATACTTATGCGTAGGAGAAGCAGATTTCCAATGTAGGTCACAAAACCATAGCAATGGGTCCACCTCCTTCTCATAAACCATTGATTTTCATAAAATCTTTGCTGATCTTTTACCGATACTTGACAAAGCTGTTAACTTAAGGTCTGACAACTTACTATGTGTTTCAAGTGGGATGGTGTTTGTCCTTGAGCGCTAATAGGTGAGCAACCAATCGGAGTCCTGTGGTGTTGTCGTATTGCATTCCCGCTTAGTGGTGTGTAGCGAGCGCCAACCTAATCAATCTGTATGAAATACTATTCGAGCTAAAACAAAAATTCAGATTTTGCCAAAATTGATCCATGTGTAAGGTAGGGAGTACTGTATCTAACATAACCATGAAAACTGCATATTTTAGCTCAAATAGTTTTTCTAATACAAATAAATAAACCACTATTACCTGTATTATAACACATCGCGACGTAAGCACTGTATGAATATCATTATTGGTTGGCATGGACTTATGAACGTATATTTTTAATTACTCCGAACTGAAACGTAAATGTTTCATATGCCGTAATAAAAGAATTATTTTGAATAAGCCAATTCCAGTGAGAGGAAGCAATAAATTTCCTGCTGCCCTGGCAGAACGTGTCTGGTCACATTATATCTTTGTTTATGAATGGTTCGTAATCTCTATTTACTCTAGAGAGTTAAAAGTGGTTGGTATGTATGTACATATACTTTTAATTACTCAGAACTAAAATTTAAACTACTGACATGACGTGATAAAAGAATTACTGTGAATAAGTCAAGGTGTTAAATTCGAGAAAGAGCAAACACTTCATTTCCTGTTAGCCTGTGGAATGCTGTATAGTTATGTTTATGAATGAATGCAGGATAAGAAGTGTTTATTTATTGTGGAGAGTTCAGATCCATATCATTAAATTGTTCTTTACACAACAGTAGAGTAAGAGTTAAATAGTACAATGGCTTTTTGCGGTGAAATTAGTAGCGAGTCAAAAACGTAGGTACTGCAAAGTCAGGCTCGAAGTATTATTTTTAATGTGTACACGTTCTTCAAAAAGTTATCGGAAATAGAAACTATAAATGAGTTATTGCAAGGAGTTCTTCCGTTTAAAAACACGGAAAAAGTGTATCAGCTGGATCAACTTGCAATTGAAATGGGAAAAGAGGTAATACGCCTCCCACCTTATCACTGCCAATATAATCGAACTGAGTTGGTGTGGGCTCAAATAACAAGGGGGACTGCAAACAGAAATAATACATTTTAATACTTGTAATTTTTTTCTAATGCAGAATCGTCTCAACTCTGCTACTTCCCTCAATATTGGCAGCAAAATCTCCAGAAGCTTATTTTATAATTAAGGGAGAGAAATTTCTATCGCCTGGAATAAAGGGATCATTTAGGGACGGAAAAGGTCACTCTAGAGGGGGGTATGTTGCACTTTGTAAATGCCACTACGTTGCCGATGGCTATCACGGCCTCCTGGTATGTGCACGCTACATGACTCATTTAAACTGCTATTTCTAGACACTTTTCATGGACTGAAGGTTCTGTTATTAAACGGTTTGCACTTGAAGTGTATCTCATTTGTTGCTACTGACAGACCCAATATGCGACTCATCCCCAGTGACGTCATTTGGGTTATTTTATACCGAAGCTAGTTCTATGCTGCCAACAAAGAATAGTACTTGGCAGAACAAGTAATTGACAGATCATTCAGTAATTGTTTGATACCCTCACGACACATCCAAACAGTACTATACTTATATTCATTGCTCTAACTCGAAAAATGTTAATTATTTTAAACTAACACAGGATTAAATAGAGCACACATGCTGAAATCTACTGAAATCTACACGCTGTTTCTCTTGCATTTCACGGTCAAGTGAATCCGTTTCTTTTTTTTTCTCTCTCTCTTTCCACAAAATAAATTTTAAAACCTCTATTTCGGATTCCAATAGGAACCACACAACACAAAACTGGTTTAACCTTTTTACAATAAAATATGTAAGAAAAAGTACCAGTAATTTTCCCTAATGTAGAGAATTATCTATGAGTGTCCAAAATAGATAGTCTACTATATGCAAGCGTGCCAATGCCTTTGGATTTTGACATGAATTTTATTCATTTAATGTTGAAAGAAGTCGCTTATCATATGCGTATTACACCAGCGTGAAATCGTACGGTTCACCCAGAGCTCACTCAGTTCGTCGGCCGCTGCCTTTGACGAAATCTTATAATCGTTTTACAACACAGACCCTCCTTCTCCCAGACCTTTCTGCAAGGTTGGCACCTTTCTCGATACGTCATGGGTATCGTACGAGGTTTCGTCTAAATAAATTATCTTCTGTCCATTACTGCTAAACTTCCTTAGTTTTGTGGATATATATGTATGTATGTATGTATGTATGTATGTATGTATGTATGTATGTATGTATGTATGTATGTATGTATGTATGTATGTATGTATGTATGTATGTATGTATGTATGTATGTATGTATGTATGTATGTATGTATGTATGTATGTATGTATGTATGTATGTATGTATGTATGTATGTATGTATGTATGTATGTATGTATGTATGTATGTATGTATGTATGTATGTATGTATGTATGTATGTATGTATGTATGTATGTATGTATGTATGTATGTATGTATGTATGTATGTATGTATGTATGTATGTATGTATGTATGTATGTATGTATGTATGTATGTATGTATGTATGTATGTATGTATGTATGTATGTATGTATGTATGTATGTATGTATGTATGTATGTATGTATGTATGTATGTATGTATGTATGTATGTATGTATGTATGTATGTATGTATGTATGTATGTATGTATGTATGTATGTATGTATGTATGTATGTATGTATGTATGTATGTATGTATGTATGTATGTATGTATGTATGTATGTATGTATGTATGTGTGTGTATCACCAAGGTACAATTCTACTGGATTCCATAATAACCCTTAGCTTATTCAAAGTGCGGTATTTGAAACCCAGCTCCTTTAGCAGACCATGCAAAGTGCAGTGGCCATAAGGAAAATGACAAATTTCTTGCAAACGTGCAACCAATTCGTCTAAGGTGGGCGCTCTCCCTTTTGCATAGAATCTATAAATTTCTCGGCAAATTAAATGGCATGTGAAATTATCTACTTTAGAGAAACGTTTCCTTTTGTTTTCACACTTGATCGGCGTCTTTGCTATTCCTTTCATCACAATATTTCTTACTGTATTTCTGTGAATACCCAGAATTTATCATCAGGTCATTGCACGACCCCTTACCAAGATTATTGGTCAGCACATATTTATGTGTGTTCAAAACAAGTGCTTGAATTTGCTTAGAAACAGTTCCCATTATAACTTTGTTTTTTGAGGCTTTTCCAGTAATATAACTCGGCCCAGTTATTCACACTATTGTCATCACTTTGATTATTTTCACTTTACTGAAAGTAATCTACTACTTCATTTGCATTTATCACTGCATTTCCCTCCTACGGTCTCCACATCGTGACATTCAACGAATTTCTGCACGTAATGAAACTGATCAACTGGAAGTTAGAACTTTCGCAACTGAGACTCCACATGGAGTAGACATGCGACTGTCACTTCGAGAAAATCAGGGTTGCTATTGGTCCTCAACGACAGTGTTCCATTTCTGAAGTGTGGAGATAGATTTATGACGGTCATTAGTGGGCGGGAGGGTAGTTTCCTTTGAGTGGCCAACTGCACTCGCGTTCACTAGACAGACTCTACCAGGGCGGAATGTTTGCTGTCCAGCAATCCTAGCCCACTTAGTGCGGCTTTATCTGGGCAGTATAAAAGAATTGTTTTTGTCTCAGGCGGTTGTCTTGGGCACTGGTATATCTAGCCATTTGTGAGCGCATGTGCCACGGAGGGTGTGTGCGCCCAGTACTGGCTGCGCTCTTCCGCCTGCCTGGGAGGCATCTGAGCACAGCCCGCTTGACAGGCTAGAGGGAAAGGAACAATGTTGAAGTATATGTTATACCAAGCCCAGTTCTGAGCTTGCGGGTACAGTGTCAGCAGAAAGTAGCCCTGCTCAGTTTAGGTTGCCCAGAACGATTTTGGGCAGCCGGTAACTAGGTCGGCGGCGAGGAACCCCATGGTCGTAACCCTATGGTATGCGTCCCGTAGAGGAAGGGATCCGTCCCCTTCAGCTGCCGTGGTGCGGGCGCTGCGGACCCTTAGCACTCGTGTTACCTCTAACGCTACTAGAGGAATCTCGGTCCGAACTGCCGAGCCCCTCCCGTCGGGGAGTTGTTCGGAGTGAGTTGGACTCGAGGGGGCAGTGTGTTCCCGACACCCACGGGGAATTGGTTACCTCCGGCCAGGCTACGGCCGCCCGGAGGGGGTAGAGTATTGCCTCGTAAGTCCCGGGTACTAGCCTGCAGAGCTAGTAGAAGGTGTGCTAGATCACCAGGCGGTCCCCCCGTGGTTTTCGATGGTCTTCCCTGCTGGATTGACGCGCGTAAGTGGCGTATCCACTTCCATCCCATCTTGACATTGTGCTTAGTGGGGGAGGGGCTTTTTAAGAAATCAGCTATTGCCTTATGGAAGGAGCCCCGGAGTATCCATCGCTCCCGGGTTGAAGCAGGCCAGGGTCTTAGATCCTACGGGTCCCAGACTGATTGGGTACAACCTCTGTAAATAACTGTAAATGGTACGGGATATCTCCCGCACCACGTCTACAATATATGGGACTCCGGAGTAGGTCTGAAGGATATGGGACGGGAATCTACGCCCAGTTTCGTATATAATTCGCAGCGTCCTGTTATGGACACGCTGCAGCCTGCGAATAGTGGTGGGAGCCGCTGATCCCCCAGACTGCACAGTCGTACAGAATCAGGAGTGGGATAATTGCCCGATACAGGCGTAGTTTTAGGTGTGTTGGCATTGAGGATTTAAAGATATGGTACAACTGCCTACGTTCTGCATGTCCTTGTGCGACTCTGGATGAACTAATCAGTTACTGACTATATATACATCCTGAAGTAAAATAAGTAGAATAATCCAAGAATGGTTTTATCTGTTTCAACATAAAATAAATATGAACTTCTGAAATTAAAACTAAATAAATGTTGTTGCTCAATTAAATTCACAGAAAATAGAATTATAAGTACCAGAAATAAACTTTTCAAATCGGTGCAGTGTTTGAAAAGTAAACGCTATATCTATATTTAAAATTGAATTGAATTACTTAATGTGCATATTCCCCCCAAATTTTACAGTTTACATCTTTTGGCTATATTTATTTGTCTTTACCTTGTTGCTAACTTGGCTTACGTGACACCTTTGTCTTCTGCTCTGCCAGGTAGCTCTTAACCTCCATGCCTCCTGGCCGCGCCGTGGCTCAGTGGTTAGACCGCTTGGCTCTCACCAAGGCGGCCCGGGTTCGATCCCAGGCGACCGCAAACTGAATTTTGTGGACAACACGGCGCTGGGGCGGGCTTTCTCCGGGTCCTCCGGTTTCCCCCGCCATATCATTCCAGTGGTGCTCCATCTTCATCTCATGTATCATAAGTGTCACCGCCTGCGGTGCCGTAAGTAGTAAAAGCGGGCGTTAAGCACTACACATTTCATTTCTTAATGCCTCCTTTCTTATATTCTTTATATTTCTGGCCCATTTTTCTTTTACTTTCTGCAAGAACTCACCAATACTTCTTACTTTCTTTTCCTCCCTTCCCGTTACATTTTTATTGCTATTATCCTCTTCTCCACTTTCTCCCATTTTTCCTCCCAAACCTTTCTTCTCCAAATTGCAACCTCCTCGCATTCTGTTACATAGTGTTCTATGCTTTCTTTTCCCCCACACAATTCACAAATTCCCTTTTCACTACCCCTTATCCCTCTTATAAATATTGTTCCCGTTCTCATCCAAGCTAACCCGTCTCTCTCTAGCCTATTGCAGTAATCTACATATGCTTCTCGTCCCCATTTTTGTTTAGTTGTAAAATTGTAATGATTTCATATTTTCTAAACCTCCACATATTTCCTGTCTTGCTATAACTTCTTTTCTACATTTTACCGACCCACATCGGTTGTATTTCTTTTCTCTAATATCCAGATATCTCCCATTCCTATTTTTTCCATAATTTCTCCTATCTCTGCACACTAACTACTTGAGCTCTCTAATCTTTTCTGCTGTCTCATGTATAATTTCGCCCGCCTCGGTAGCGTGGTGGTAGTCTGCCTCACGTTCAAGAGGTACCGAGTTCGAATCTCGGTCAGGGTGAGTTACCTGGATAAGTGTTTTCCGGGGTTTTCCCTTATCCTGAAAGACGAAGGTCAGGTAACTCTAAGCTCTATGGACCCTGGGATTATTTGAGCACCATTTCGCCCATTCCATTCATCGTCTGATATGACTTAACTTTGGAGACCGTAAAATTACAACAACAAAAAAATGCATAATTTCGTAATTTCTCCTTCTTCTTTGGCCAAACAACTATACCAAAATTTTATTATTCTTTCCATTATTATTCCATTTCTTCTTGTCTTTCCTAATTCTGCCAAAGCTACTTTCCTAGGTGCTGACCTTGGTAAGCCTAGTAGTTCTTTACAAAACCTTCTGTAGTTTTGGTCTACCGTTTTGTTTACCTCTGTGGCCGCCCCCCCCCCACCAGATCTCCACTGCATATAACATTTTAAATATAATAATATGCGAGTCTTCATTTGATTTTTAGAAAGTTTTATTGTAGAAGTGGGTAATTATTAGATCTGGGCATTACAGGATGCTATAGAGAATAATGTAAGTCATTCTTCTCAGTGTTTGTAGCTTCGGCTGTTTCATAAAGTACCAACGTAAATGTTGAAGTGACCGATAGTTCATTAATGGCTTAGATCTTTGTTGACCTCGTGTTCATTTCAGCATCACTTATTCATTACACGTTGGATATGAACTAAACAGAATTCTTTCCCAGGTGCTGGACCAAGGCACGCCGCGACCGCTACATCGTGCATCTCAGCCCATAATGGGCGTCGCGGTTGGGGTAGAGTAATGAAGGATGGAACGTGCTTAGCACCTAGAGTTCCTCAAGGGAGGTGAAGGCGATCTTCGCAACCTAAAGTCCCTACCATTTCCTTAGGTATCCTTCCCCATAGGTACCTTATGAGGATGATTGCGCCTCAGAACAAGCAGGAGAAAATCCCTACGGAGAATCGAACCTAGCCTACAGATTGGTTAACATCTACGCTACTACCGCGCTAAGGCGGCGACCAGTCTGATATGTCCCAGAGGTTTTAGAACGTTAAGCTACATTAAGTCTCAAAAGGCAAAAGGGAGACACCCGACAATTAAATAGCCACGGAAAGATTATGTATATAAAACTAATTTCAATTAATTAAAATGTTAAAGCTCCCCAAAATGTGCTGCTCTCACATGACCTTCTGTAAACACTCTTCTTACAAAGGGGGTTTTCTTATACCTACACTAGATTAATGCTGATGGACATTTGCAAAAATATCTAGACATTTATTTGCATGTATGATGGGGAAATGTTAACACAACGTGCTTAAGTATTAGTAAAATATTTGAAGAGCTGCTTTTAAGTTTAATAAAGAAGAAAAATAAAGTCTAAGTCTCCCATTTGAAAAAATCAGACGTATTTGAGAACTGAAACCAATAACAAAGAATAACTTGCGATATATGGGCACTACAGGAACATTTCACACGAATTATCTGCTTTAGTGACTTCTACATTCTTATGAAGAAAGATAATATCCAGTTTCTTCTGTTTAGCATTTAAACAAGTCAATCAAAGTGAAGAGGGATTCAGAAACTTCGTCCCATAAATTTCTATATATTCATTTTATTTTGAATGAAAATATCCCAAATATGTTCTACATTAATAAAAATTACTAAGGTGGTTTTTGAAAACTCAAAATTTTCGTCAGTTTCTCTATATAGAGGGCAGTGTGTTGGAGAAGATTCTTAAAATTCGTATCGCTTTCCTTACTATTTTATAGACATTTTCTTTTGGAATTAAGCTGTTTGTTCTCTCCCTCAATTTTCTATAAAGGTTATTGGATTCAGGATACATTTAAAACGGTGTAGCATGATATCTCTGTATTGACATTTTGGGTGGAATGCAATACCTTCCGCAATAACTTCAATTTTTAATGCGATATTGCTTTACATCACATCTTCTGATCTATCATCTATCAACGTCGACAGTTTTATTTGAATAACATCTTGGGTACTTTGGACTATATTTTTGTTCGAAAATACAGTTTTGGCACCAGAATACCCACCATGACCATTAAAATGTATATTCTTTTATTTCAATTTTGGAGGAGTTAATGTTGAGCTTCCATGTCAGATTTCCCTGCGCATTTACTGCTACTCTATAGTTCAGATGAAAGGGAAATGTTCACTTAACAAAACTGCCTTTCCTCTTCCAGGCTACCGTAAAATACAACTCCTCTATGAGATAGTTGAAATGAAAATGCTTAAGTGGCACACTATTTGTTCTGTTTATTAAATATCGATCAACAACAATGCTTTGAAAGCATTGTACCTCTTGGAACATAAATAAAACCATCTCTTTTATGGCATAATACAAAGTACTACAGTAGTTCACTGTATCTGCAGTGTAACTTTGGAGTAGAACAATCTGTAAGAAACAAGGGTGGAACTCTTCAGCACATGACAAAGGACTATGTGATGTACAGAGGCCGACATAAGTATTCGAACGTAAACATATATATTACTTAGATTATTTTAAAGCTACGCAGAGTAAGCATACGTAAATACAACTGCTACAAAATAAACTTCAGTCTTCCATTAAGCATATAAACTCCTAAATAGCAACTGAAATTAATTTGCACTACAAGGATGAATAAAACTGTTACTTTACATCTGGACATAAGTATTCGAACAGAGAACGGCTAGTATATAGTTATCATCCCCTTTCTTTGAATTACTGTTGATAATCGTTTGGACATTGTCTGTATGTGTTGTTTAGTGACTGCAGAGTCCATATTTCTCCATCCTGTTTGAAGAAGTTCTTTCAGATGGTCCTTGCTTCAGATGAGATGCTTCCTCACACGCTCCTTAAGTTCCTTCCAGATGTTCTCTATAGGATTTAAATCTGGAGATTGGAGCGGTGTCTTCAAAGTGTGAGGAGTGCTGTACACGATCCAAAGCCGTACAATTTCAGCAGTATGCTTCCGGTCATTGTCCTGCTGGAGCTAATAATCATGCCCTAATCCCAGCTTCTCTGCACTCTTTTTAAGATAGTTTTCAAGAATCCTCTTGTATTCAAATTTTTCCATGATCCCATTTATGAACACCAGTTCCCCAAAGCTAAATGAAGCTATACAGCCCCATACCACTACACTACTGTCACCATGTTTCACTGTAGCTATCATGTTCTTAGGTTCCCATTCTGTATTTGGCAGTCTCCACTCGTTAAGACATCTATCATTCTTGTATAAGCAGAATTTGCTCTCGTCCGACCAGAGAACCTTATCCCAGAAGTTTGTTGGTTTCGCCACATACTGTTTAGCAAATTCCACTTATTAACAACTTATTAACATATGGTTTCTTCCTATAAACGCGGGCATTGTACCCAGTACCATTTAAAACACGTTCAACTGTTCTCGTGTGAACCACAATGCCAGAATATTGCTCAAGGCATCTTCTAATCTCAGATTCAGTGACTCTCGGATTCTGCTTCACCATTTTTATTATTTGCCTCCTGTATCTGGTGCTGAGTTTAGAATTAGTGAGATTTCTAGGTTTATTTACAACGTATTTGTCCGTTTGAAGCGCTGAATTGTGCAGAACACTGTTGTTTTGCTTCTGTTAATGGTTTTCGCAATTTCAGATAGAGATTTGTTTTGTTTGTACATATTTATCACGATATTCCTGTCTGCCACCGCTGTCTCCTTACCTTTACGTCCCATATTACCTCTGAGTTACAATCGGCTGAATAACTTTGAGCACACTGTCTCGAGGCATAGCATAAACACAACTGCTATGTGGCAGGGGCGTGTAGGGTACGTGTAACCACCTTTCTCTCTGTTCGATTGGGTACGTTCGAATACTTATGTCCACCAATAAGAGGGACAATAGAATTGATAATTCTAAATATTGTTTCCGAGACACAAAGGGTTAATGTTCTCATGTTTAAAAATCAACGCTTATAAACAAATATTACAGTATTTAAAGCAGCTGCCATGTTAAATGTTATAATATTCGAATACTTTTGTCGGCCTCTGTATATTAAAGCAGGCGTTATATGAGGTGTCGTGTCCTGTCACAAGAGAACTATGACTATGCTCATACCTTTGCGTGCTTGAGAGTTTGACGACATCATCTCTACTCTATGTGGGGCCAGTGTGCCAAAAATTGGGTGCGAAGTATGGCTAGAAGTACCCGAAAATGAGTCCAGATGCATAGGAACATATAGATAATAGAGCATTATACGGAAGCGATTGTTTATCCCTAACGGGCAGCGGTCTCGCTCATTCGCCACAAATTTTCTTTCTTAAATTTTTTAATTAAACTATACATCTCTATGTCCATAGATATATACTTTTCCTTTTCCTGATTTAATCATTTTATAATTGTTTCCGTTTATTTTACTGTCTGTTTTCTGTAGTTTCACACATATACACTATACACATAAACACCCATGCCCATGGCGGGACTCGAAACCACAACCCTCTATGCGTCGGTACGCTAGAGACATATGCTCCAACGGTCATGGCTGCGAGGGCTGGCCAATGTTGACGAGGGATGTCCAACAGCTATTTGCAAGTGGCCGCATGCGGCACCTTTCAGGCTTCAATTTTGGCTGTTCTGGTTCTATTCCGCAGCAGATTTTTGGTACACATGGTTTATATACAGCAGGCATTATACCATCAAATTTTCACATACGTAACTATGTGAGCAGAGAACGTACTCAAACACCTCTAGAAACCCCCTGTAGATGGAAGAAACGGCATAGGGTAGTGTTTGGCGAATGGGCTGCTCTATAGGGAGAGACCCAATTCTTGGAATAAATGATGGTTTCGCACAAACCAGAGAGCACTGAGAAGGGTTGCTCCCCCTGCTAATGGACTCGCATCTGTAAACGTAGCAGTGTTTGTCATTTCTTTACTAAACGTGTGGGTTGCATTTCTAATAGTACAATGCCTTGGGGTCTTCTTGGTACAGTGTTTGTCCTTGTAATAGGGAACTATACTTATAATTCGGCGCTAGCTCCTCTACCCATATAATATATTAAATATTAACAAAAAGTACAGAATTGCAAGAAACTGTACTAAAACTCAACTGGTTCATAGGAAAAGCTGAGCTCCTTTTTTGTTTATATTTAGCATACAATTTAGCGAAAACCATTAGATAGTAAGCACACGTAGAATCAAGAATTTTTACAAGTTCAATTATCATTTTTATCGACTTCTTTCTGTGTATATTGTAACCGCAGTATCAGGCAGCGATTAGGAGGCGGCGAATTAATCGAAATCAGATAATTAAAAAATAACATAAATTAACAAAAATGCTTTGCTAAACTAGTATAAAAATCTTGTTATAATAATATGATATTAGAATGGACAGAGTAATGATTAAAATAGCGGTTGACTTAAAGAATAAGAAGGGAATAATGTAATTTAATATAACATATATACTATCAACCGGGCAAGAAAGAGAAAATATTCTTGTAAAAATCTGTACATTTCGGAGAGACAGGAAGGAAGGACCGTTACCTTCTTTGTGCTAGGAAAAGTTTAATGTCTGAGAACTATTATATACTTTCAGCCAGGAATGCGTCGGGACAAAGGGACTTTCAAAATGCAGTTGAGCATGAACGCTAAAGAGATTTGCTTCGCTGATTTGATAAGGGTATATACCGTTACAAACAACTCAGGGTAGGCGTTCCCCAACTCAGGGTGGACTGAACGTCAATGAGTTAGATGAGTTTTGCAAGCCAATGCGAAAATTCGAAATAAATGAGAAACCAATAACAATGTAACATTTGAGAAGGGTGAGCTAGTTTAGTCATGTGATAAAGTTAGAGAGAGGGTCAGAATAAGGTTCGAACTGAATCATGAAGTAAGAAAAACTTATTTAAATGGTGATACTACGACGGGAAGGACGTGTTCATGCGCATTAAGAAGAGATGCGAAGATTTATAAGTCTGGAATGTAGGGAAGTTAAGAATAGCGCAACCAGCGTATGTGGAAGCAGCATTAGAAGTTTATTAGAGTAAAGTAGCAGGCGTATAAAGAAGAAATAGAAACCGCGCGGAAGTAACTTTAAACAAGTAATCCATGGTTTCAAGTAAAATTGAACTTATGTTAGAAATTTTGCTAACAGATGGTCACCGATCCAAGTCGATAAGCAAATTTAGTAGGAATTAAACCAAATAATTCTGCAACAAACAAAGTGTTATTAACAACCACCAAAATCCATTTCCTACTACCATTTACCTGCGGATAAGAGAACTCATAGCTCCAATTAGAACCCAATCAATTTAACACTGGTTTGCGGGTTTGCCGCAATACGAATAGAAACTGTTATTGAGATCAATTCTATAAATACCTGCAAGTACTTATTGATCAATTTTCTATAACTTAAATTTCCAAATAATATATGTAATGCCTTTTTAGATTATAAATTCTCATGTAAACGTTCATTCTCTGACTGTTACAGTTCTGGAGATGAGCGGTATTCTTCAATGAAATTGCTAAAGTTTACAGCGTAAATAGCCCATAAGGACTTTCTTCTAAATGTCATCTTAAAGCAAGACTGTTAAAATTTTAACATATTAAGTTTTAGCATCTCTAACTCAGGCGTTTTAGAAAAGCAGAAGCAACTACATTAAAAAAACTTTGACGGGTTATATTCAACAACTATTCTTACAAAACTTGCTCTTCTGCCTACTTCTAATTAACCAAATGTGCATTTGTGTATTTGTTATAGGTGTGAAGGATACAGTAGTCCACATCAAATAGCATCTCATTAAAATTTTCTCATTTTTTTTTTATTTTTCCCAAAATGGTTCCAAAAGCTTTCTTTAAAACATTTGTATTCAAGATATTTCCATACAAGTAAATATTGCTATAAAGAAAATTTGTGTGTCTTTAATGCACAGTTTATTTCATATGTTATTTATGGTATCAGCATTTTAAAATATTCGTTGTTACTGCACCTAGAATGGTAGCCGAAGCATGTCAAAGAATTCAACATCAAAATCTAAATGAGTAATTTTGAACACAAAATGTTATCTACTCTTAAAAGACTATAAATGATGTCTCACTTTAAATATTTTGTTGGTATTTAGGAAAAATCTGCCTATTCACAGTTAAGTCTGCACAAAACCTACCTTTTTCTTTAATTTTCGTCCTCCAAATTTGTCATATCGGACGATGAATGAAGTGGGCGAAGTGATGCTCAAATCAGTCCGAGGTCCTTGAAGCTTAGAGTTACCCAACAGTTGTCTTTCAGGATAAGGGGAAACCACGGAAAGAACCTTATCCAGGTAGCTCACCCTAACCGAGATTCTAACTCGGGACCTCTTAACCGTAAGGCAGATACGCTACCATCTACGCTACCGAGGCGGTCGAAACCTACTTCCCGAAGTAAGAAGCCATGAGCAGAACAAATTCGCAGAAACATACTCGTAAACCTAAAAGTATCGCATTCTAATCCAGGATGAAAATTATTTGGAGCAATTTTATGGAGGTGGTTAGACGTGAGGGTTCTGAACTGTGCAACTCTGAAATGGATATCAATGGAAGTTTTTGTTAATTAACATTCAACTCAAGCCTGTCGTGTCATAGCAGAAGTTACAGTGACAGAGCAAAGCAAAGCTTTTTTGATAGGAACTGGACTTTCTATGATTCACAATAAACTCTTCTTACGGCCATCAGCTGCATACGCACAGATGGTGCTCGTTGAGAGTTCGCATTTCCATGCGTTAATCTAAATGATTGTAGCTGGTTTTTTTTTTTTGGGGGGGGGGTCACTTAGTCCTTGGGGAAATTATTAAGTAGGTTCTGTATTTCAAATTTCCAAGCTCATTCATTTATTCATTCTGTTTTTCTTGCTTTTCAACTACTAAAAGAATCTTCAACGAATTGCTCTTAGTACAAATGCGAATAGTAATGTTAAAGGTAACAAAGTACGAAGGCTGTTCAATAAAGAATGATCACTTTTTTGACATAATACCTTTACTCATTCTCATAATTTGGACGGTCCATCTCAAAATAGTCTCCCCTCAATGCGATGTACTTTTCTCAGCGTTTCTGCCAGTCTTCAAAGACATACTGGAAACCATTTTTTAAGAGATCCTTCAAAATCGCTTCCTGAGCCTTCACCACTGCTTCTGATGATGAATAATGCCTCCCACGAAGGCGTTTCTTCAAGTTAGGAAATAGAAAAGGTCAGATAGGGCTAAATCCGAACTATAGGGAGAGTGAGAGATGCATCTCACGTTGAGTTTTGCCAGATATTCAGCAATAACATTGGCAATATACAGCCGCACATTATCGTGGTGCAACATCCAGCCTGCTTCACAGAAATGTGGTCTTTTGCGCCTGATATGGACCTGCAATGTTTTCAGGACATCCCTGTAGTATTGTCCAGCCACTGATGTGTATGCAGGTACAACATGCTGAGAAACCATCACATTAACATCAAAGAATGAGATGACCATAACTTTTCCAGCAGAACAACCACTTTTGCTATTTTGGGGGTTAGTGATGAAGGAGATTTCGACACTGAGCTGTGCTCTTTGCTCTCAGGATCAAAATTATATAGCCAAGTTTCATCAGCAGTGATTACGTTTGTAAGAAACTCCGGATCTTCCTCTAACATACTGGACATGTCTGAATTTGCCTGGTTCTCACAGGCGGGAACCAGGAATACCAGCAATGAAACTACTACGCCGTGTTTGTTTCACATTAAGCTAACAATATATATAATAAGACTGAATTTTAGTGCGAAAAATTATGACCGTAAAAATATGATCATTCTTTATTGAACGGCTTTCGTAATAACTGCTAGTTAATTACTGGCAACCTACTTTTAAAATGTTTCGTGTGCTTAATGGTGACCTTCCTGCCAACTCTTTCCAAAGAATCTTACAATTTTTTCTCCTAAATGCTTGTTGTTATTCGAGAAAAACATTTGTAGACCTCGTTTATTACAAGTTTTGTTACAGCTTCAAGGGATACATTAGGCTTAAGTGATTGATGACTCCATTGCTATGGGATGACTAGAATGTTCTACTCTCTGTGTATAACCACTAAAATAACCTCTTGAAAATAGTTTGTCCATTTAAAATAAATAAAAAATATCTCAGTGATGTTTAACCCCATATACAACAGATCTAAACTTATTTACATAGTAAGATTTTGTCACTCCAAGTGACAATCGAAATTGCCTGAGCCAACCAAAATCAATACTTCGTAAATTATATGCAGAAGTTTCAATACATACATTTTGTTTCATATGAAAATATCTAAATCTTGAAGTATTTTAAACTATACAATTCATCTGAGTCATTTATAGATGCAAGAATAATTACAACACTTCATACAAATGGCAGATTTGTGTGCACGCTTGCTTACGTACACATACGCTTCTTTTATTCATTTCTACATTTATTTCTTCATTTATTTATGCCTTCATTCATTTCTTCATTTATTTATTTATTTCTCCATTTATTTATTTATTTCTCCATTTATTTCTTCATTTATTTATTTCTCCATTTATTTCTTCATTTATTTATTTCTTCATTTCTTCATTTCTTCATTCATTTATTCATTTATTTCTTCATTTCTTCATTCATTTCTTCATTTAGATATTTATTTACTTATCTATTTATTCATTTACTTATTTATTTCTTCATTTATTTATCTATCCATCCATCCATGTATTTATCTATTTATCTTTTTATATTTTTCTCTATTTATTTATTTATTTTTTAAATAAATATACCTAAAATAAGAAATTTAGGTAAAATATCAATAAGGAAGTCTTCACTGAACTAAGCATTTCAGCTTTCACAGCAGGTAAGTAGCTAAGTATAGAAAATATGATACTTTTTTCCACCAATCTTTTTCTCTATTTAGGGTTCTTTTAAAAGCTTAGCTAAGTAATATAAGTTAATAAAGGATTTTAACCATTTCATTAAAATTTTAAGATGTAAGTTTATAAGCGTATGGCTTATTTATTATTTATAACTTATTTATTAGTCTATGGGTGAATTCTCCAAAGGAAAATATACACCTTTTTGAGATTTGTACTGTCCAGCAACGCAAAGAAGGTCCCTGAATGGAATGTACCAACCTTACTCAGTGGGACAAGGAGAGCTAATGTGTGTGATAGGGAACACATGCTACAGAAGGAGTAGAACCGTTAAAACACATGCACCCTATTCACTCTGTACAGGAAAACCTAGAAGATTCATTCACAAAAGTAGAAGCCATCAGAATGTTTTTGAATGGTCTGTAACTGTACTGACATGGGGTGTCATAAACCTGCCCAGAGAGGGTGTGGAAACCTTCTGTAATCCCTCTACGTGTCAGCTCTTGGAGACTTTCTCTCCTGTGGAGGACAGTAGGAGCATTGCTACATATACTTTTAGTTACATCAAGGATAAGCTTTTTAGGGTACCTCCAAGATATTTTGCAGCCTACAGTTGCAAATAGACACCGGATTTTTAAGGTTGTTAGTTTACTCTCCAGTTTACTCTCACATTGCGTGCCTCCAAAATTCTAGTTCAGCTTCGTTCAAATTTTAGTCAAACTAGGTTTCATTTTGTTGCTAACCCTCCAGCACTATCCTTTAGCACTCTTTAATGATGCAGTTTAAAGACCATAAGGCCTCACCAATTAACAACAGAAGCAGCAAAAGAAGTGATCGTTTGGCATTGCGATTTGGAAAACCTATATAGTAATAATAAATTATAAATATTATGCTTATTGGCCATATAAAATATAGTAATATCATAGGATTTAAAGAACCAATCTAATGCAGATTATTATATAGGTACATTACCATTGTGTTTTAATAGGTTTTGAAGGAATTATCCATTTTCTTGACCGCCGAGAGACAAAACCGATGTTTCACATGTGAATAGAGAACATTTCAATATGGACGTCATTGAAATCGAAGACAGCAATAATTAATGGCTCGCATATCGAGGCCAATTAGTTATGGAGGCAGCGTCCATACGTCTCCACTGTTGGAACATGACCTGTCCGTCTCTTGTTATAAAATTCTTTTCGCCTATTCCTCTTTTTTGTTCAAATTATTTCTCTCCGCCCGTCTATCCACCCTTCCAAATATAAATTGCGTCATGGAAACCGGTTAATTAACTGGTTATTAATTAACAGTGGTTGGCAGTCATATATTTCCTACAAGTTGCGAACAGTGTAGTATCAACAGGCGGGCTATATGCGGTGACGCCGTCATTACAGTAGCTTTGTCCGGGGCCAGTCTTTTAATTAGCCATCCATTGTCATTTCCCCAGTGTTTTAATTAGGTGCAGCATCGATTAGCTCATTCAGCGATGTTTGACAACACGGCTCGACGCGAGGGAAGTACGCTCGTTACCCAGGACAAACTGGACGTCTTGCCACCCTCCATACACACAACGTTCCGCAGCTGCCCGCATTTCACAAGCCATGACAGATGACTTGTATCTGCAAAATCATTGAGTAAACCTACCAAAGAGTGAGCAAGAAACTAACAACTAGCGATACTAACATTCTTTCCTTATTTGGTGCGTCTATTTACATTTCTAAAGGCGCAGTTAAATCGAATTCATGACGTCCTTGGTTCATATTGGAATCCATGTCACATAACGTAGTTGATTAACCCAATTCACTCCAGAGGTAACATACGAGCTCGCATTTTGGAAGTCATAGTTTCTGTTCCTGTTGGTTGCCAACTCTGATCTTGGGCTTTCATCGTTTTCTTCTACTCGTAGCTGAATGCTTTGATGGTGTCTCTCTACCACGATTTCCCTTCCGGCGTTTCCTTTTCATTCGGTTCCTTTCCCATCTCTCAATTGTGCCTTTAGGCTTCGTGGTGTTTCCGGACAAATGGCGTGTATACTTGCTCAGAGGAAGGAGTGGTGCTTCCCGTATACGATGGTTCATCAACAGCTCCAGCAGTGAGACGGTTCTTCAAACCTGGAACTATTAGAGACTTCCGTGCCTGTAGTTCCTTCACTCCATACTTTCCTCCAAGAAAATGTTAGGCACATTCATCGTAAAGCATTAATATTCCTCTGTGTTGGTTAATTCTCACCTATATAGGCAAATGGGCTGAGTTTTTATCTTTTCCTTGCTTAATTTCTACTCAGTTTTCCCCTCATTTCATCATTTGCGGTCACACTAATATTAGGTATTATTTTTCCTATTTAGGCGTCTTATTGTTGTTACGAAGATTACATAAACATTTTGCGTAAAACTTACCAAGTTCTCCGTAGTGGCGATGTTGGGGTCCGAGAGCTCGTGTGTCGGAGCCAAAGCCCCCTGTATGTGATGGCACAGTACGAGCACGAAGCTTACAACTGGATCAACGTGCATCTTCTCTACATCCCTCTTTCCTGCACTTCTGCGGGCGGAATCTTCTCCCTTCATCCCCTTCCCACAGATATAGACACAGCAGATGTAAATATTGGACGAAATGTCGCGTTTCCCTCCTGTCTATACGAAAACAGTTCACAAAAGTCACGTGTCGCGCAGTTATCTACTTCTGTATCGCTGGCATGTAGATAACAAGGCTCTGTTTCCTCTTACTCTTCACTTGTCTTCGCTTTATGAAAATAAATCAAAAGAAACATCCGACGATAGGACATGGTTATAAGATATTACCATAATAGTAGAAACAATACCACCAATAGAGGAGATATATTACTATGATAGATATATAAAATAATAATTTACTTACAATAGAAGTCTTAATTAACAAGTGACTTACTGTCCACCAACGCAAAGCAAGTCCCTGAAAGGAATGTGCCACCCAGTGCCATTCTTGCACAGTGCGAGAGGGACAGCGAATCTTTGTGACAGAGAACGCATGCTACACAAGAGGTAGAACCGTTAAAAAACATGCACCCTGTTCTCTCTGTACACTAAAACCGAGAAGACTTATTCATAAAAGTAGAAGATGTCAGTAGGTTTTTGAATGCTCTGTAACTGAACTGGCATAGGGGTGTCATAAATGTACCCAGGGAGGGTGTGGGGAACCTTCTCTAACCTCCCTGCGTCTCAGGTCCAGGAGACTTTCTTTGCTGTGGTTTACTGTATATTGGACTTCGAGTGTTCACTTAATGGCGAAGTTCCAGGGAAGTTTTGACCTCTACAAGATATTTAGTGCCTATGCCCTAACAGGCACTCACGGAAGGGAAAGTTGAGATATAGTATTTGAGAATACTCAGGGTCGTCGGACTTGATGAGGGGTGACAAAAAATGGCACGCCCCTAAAATTTATGGATAGAAATTCTCTAATGGCGGTTCATACAGTTAAGTGTAGCGGATCTAACCAAATATCTACTCCTTCAACCCGGGAGCGATGGATAACTCCGGGTTCTTTCCATGGGGCAATACCTGATTTCTTAAAAAAGCCCCCCCCCCCATCGACAACAAAGTCAAGACGGGATGGAAGTGTATACGCCACTTACGCGCGTCGACCCCGCAGGGAAGACTACCGAAAACCTCCGGGGTCCGCCTGGTGATCTAGCACACCTTCTGCTAGCTCTGCAGGCTAGTACCCGGGACTTATGAGGCAACCCTCTACCCTCTCCTGGCGGCCGTAGCCTGGCCGGAGGTATCCAATACCCCGTGGATGTTTGGAACACACTGCCCCCTCGAGTCCAACCCAAACCGAACAACTCCCCGACGGGAGGGGCTCGGCAGTGTGGCCCGAGGTTCCTCTACTAACGTCAGAGGTACCACGAGTGCTAAGGGTCCGCCGCGCTCGCACCACGGCAGCTGAAGGGGACGGATCCCTACCCTACGGGAGGCGGTTCATACAGTTAGTTATGTGCAGAGGTTCTACTCCCATTATTCCTGGAACCGTAGGACCAAGGACCCCGGCCTCCTTCTACCCGGGAGTGGTGGATACTCCGGGTTCTTTCCATGGGGCAATACCTGATTTCTTAAAAGGCCTCCCCGCTGAGCACAACGCCAAGACGGAATAGAAGTAGATACGCCACTTACGCTTGTCAACCCCGCAGGCAAGACTACCGAAAACCTCAGTGGGGCCGCCTAGTGATCTAGCACACCTTCTACTAGCTCTGCAGCCTAGTACCCGGGACTTATTAGGCAACCCTCTACCCCCTCCGGGCGGCCGTAGCCTGGCCGGAGGTACAATTCCCCGTGGGTGTCGAGAACACACTGCCCCCTCGAGTCCAACCCAATTCGAACAACTCCCCTACGCAATCCAAATATACAATCCAATATACAATCCAAATATACATATGTGTCTGTTCCAGAGACTTTAGCAACGCAATATTCTATATTTTAACAAATGAAGTTGGTGAACTTTCCCAAAGCTTCTTCTAATGCTTGACTGGTACTTACTGTTTTGCTTACTCGAATCTCTTGCATACAGCTCCTTCATCGTTGCCATCATTCCACTGCAAGCTGGGGTCGAAGGTTTGTCCGGTCGATTATACTGGTGTATTTACCACAAAAAAGAATCTTCTGGTGTACATTCACTCACTGAAATGCAGAAAGGAAAAGCCAATAGACATCTGTTTGCCACTAGTTCCTCTCAGCGTCCAGGTGTAAAGCAATTATTTCACTGAACAACTAAACTGTCATAGATCACAAATGTATTTGTTTTAATGTTGTGTTCCTTAAGGGAACACTCCCCTACGCTGCCGCCTGGGCCACACCGCTGAGTGAGTCCTAGAATAAAACCTTTAACATATGCCTCTTTTTAATTCCTATTTAATTTTTTTAATTATTCCATTTATACCCCGCCTTTGACTGCAGTGGTCTATCGGTGGCCGTTCTCCTTTGGAACATGTCAAAGCTGTTAACTCCTAGAGGTTAGGTTGCTGGTACTTTGGATGTTTCTTTTTTAATCATTAGATCACGCACATATTCACACTCTCATTCATACTTCCAGACTCAGGAAGATGAGGAATCATCTATTGGAGAAAAATCCCCACCCCAGCCGGGACCCCTCGCACGGCAGGCAGGTGCTCTACCGACTGACATACGGGGCTAGCCCCTATTTACTCTTATTACTGGTGCGAATACCAGTAATGAAAAGATAACTGACGCACCGAGGCACTCTCGAAAATACCTATCAGGGCAAGCTTCTTTAAGGATTCTAGGATTCATTTTAAATTTCCAATTGAAGATATTTGCAGCCTGTAGCGGTTTGGCCCCAGCGATAGAAAATAAATTATACTCTATGTTTAACTAATGAGATTGGACAAAGGAAATGGTTGCAATAGTGAAGGGATTATATATCCGATGCAGGTACGAAGAGCTCTCGAAACTGGAGTGCCACGAACATGCTGTAAATATTATTGACTACGATCCAGTGAAGGATGGCAAACCACTTCTGATTGACACCGCCGCGCCGCTCCGAGTTAACGAGCACCAGGTTAAGTGGCCTGCTGCAGCTCAGTGGCGGATTTTGAGCTTTCACTATAGAATGAATCGAAAAAAGGGACTTAGACACTCCTGATCTTTATCAGAGAATATAGAAGCATCCGGCATAAAATATTAGTGACATGGTCCAATGTTCTCTTTTTAGCCACCTCACATCAACTAAACGATCAACTTTAAAATTAAAGCTCTGACTTTAAAATTGAAAACGCCAAACAAAATGTTTATGTTGGAATTACTGTATTTATATATTTTAATATTTATATTCCTAATGATTAAGTTTCGATACATTTACTATGTAAAACTTTAATCATCAAACGACTGAAAAATACTGTTTTTAATCTTTATCCATTTTAAAAGATTTTAAAATTAATATTGATTTTGAAATGTCAAACAGTTGTAAAGGAAATTAAAATGATAAAATTAGAAAGAGAAGGAAACTCCAGAACATAGTTTCTAGAAACGAATGCTCCGTTCATGTCCGTTTATTCTGGCAGCGATAGTTTAATGCAACCTGAGAAGTCTGGGCTGGCAGAGCATTGTTTTGATAACGACCATAGAGCCAATTTTCGGGAGACGATCTCCTTTGTAATATGCAACAGTTACTGGGAGCGGAGAATTATGGAGGCTTTGGTCATTTCCTCTGAAAAGAGCACGCTTAGTCGTGATGCTGGATTTCAGTTCAGCTCCTCTTAGAAACCGGTTTTAAAAATGGAAATTCGTCAACTTAAGCAGCACAGATTAATACAGCTTGATAATCAAGTTACGTATTTACGTTTCTTTGAACCAATTAATTTTCTATACTCACGCAATCTCCTGACCTGGCATTTAATTTACTGAAAACAGTCTTTTGTTCAGTAATGTGAATTTTGGTAGTGTTCTGCCTTTATTTATATTTGTGTTATATCCAGCACTTAATTTTTGGTTATACAATTTAATAAATACCCTGATGATGGGAGAGATGTAAATTAGCAAAACATCGATTTCTAATCGTCTTTGCTCCTGGCTTGCTTCCCGAGAACAACTTGAGCATATTCGTCGCCAGGAAAACTTCAGATCTTATTCTCATTATTATTATTATAATTATGAGGGGATTCAATAGGACGAAGCTAAAGAGACGCGTTCCGTGACACAATTGCAAACTTTATTTTGTTTTCCTTCTTTTTCCAAAGAGTGTATATTCACGCAAACTCTATATGTCTCTTTCTACAGTTCCCCCGCTTTACTCACACTGCCCTTCCCTCACGATTACATAACGCGTGAGAAGTGACTGACTGCACTCATGAAAACGAAGGTTCTATAATACATATTGAAGATATCTCTCAACTATGAAGAAAGCTTAACTCCATTCTGACACTCTCTGCTACCGAGATAAGGTCTATAAAGAAAGCCGTGTGTCCTTTTAGCTCCAAGTACATCGACACTAAGTGACGGCCAGCCGAGGTGCTCAATCACCGATGTCTCCAACAAGATTGTAACTAGTGAAAAGATATACAGAAGCCACTAGAAGACAAGGAAAAGCAAATCTCCAAGAATGCGCCCGCCTCGATTGCTTAGAAGGTAGCGTGTCTGCCTCACGTTCAAGAGGTCCCGAGTTTGAATCTCGGTCAGAGTGAATTACCTGGATAACGCTTTTACCGGGGGTTTCCCTTATCCTGGAAGACGAATGTCAGGTAACTCTAAGTTCCATGGACTCCGGGTTCATTTGAGTTCATTTCACGCATTTCATTCATCATCCGATATGACTTAGCTTTGGAGGACGTAAATTACAAACAAACAAACAAAATTTCCAAGAATGCAGTACGCACAAAGAGCCAATTTTTATAAACAAATGAGTGTCTGAATATCATAACGTATCATTCAAATTGAGCTTTTATTTATGGACACTAACTGCTAAGTTCATAGGATTCTGTTATAAATTAGGCGTGGAAAAAATGCTTAATTGTGCTTAGGGATCTATTTATCAGCCTTGAGGTCCTTGTAAACCTACGACATGGGACTTCCGGTTACTTTACCATCGAAGGAAGCCGTACTAAGAATATTTACGCCATCCGCAAGGTTTGAACTCACGCCTTCGGGAACCAAAGACTATAATGATACCACTAGACCACGAAGAGTTAAAAGGACATTCGTTCTTAAAAAACGTTTTGAAGTCATTAAAATGTAGCCTGTACACTAATCTTCTAGAGGGATTTTTCTCTGCAACACTTATTACTTTTAATTACTACTTAATTTGAAGACTAAGGAGAGGCTTGGATATTATTTTTTGTAATTTTTGCACACGTGATAACGAAATAAAATAGGGAAAATCGTGTGCAAAAACAGATGTTTGTCCTGGAATTGGCCAAAAAATATTCATTGACCTTCAGCAAGTTCAAAGGCAAACATTTGATCATAGCTCCCATTTTATTAACAGTATAAGTGATACAATCATTCTAAATGACGACAATGATTCTGAAGGAAGTGGGCGAGTTAGAGGGAAATTGGAGAGAGAAGATTTTCCGACTTAAATAGACTTAAGGTGTGCGGCAGGCGAGTCGAGAACGAACGCTTCCAACAATTACAAAGCGGAAGCTGTTAAGGAAACCCCAAAACTAAGACTGCATTTGTTACACGTCTTATATTTTGCAGATCACACTGTAGGATCAGTTGCATCCAATATGCTAACATCAGTGTAGCAAGAACTGCATTACCCACTGCGGTTGAGTATGAATTTTTAATAGATGCACGTTTAATATTGCAGTTTGTAAATGTGGTGGGAAAAGCTAGTGTTTATATTTTCTTGTGCTACTTCGGTCTCCAGTTCTTAGTTTATTCTGTTCCATCAAGATTCTCCCTAGTAATTCAGTACATAAGCCTTTCAACTGTCATTTTATACAGTTTACTAAGCTACGGAATTTAAATTGCAAATGAAAGTGGCCTATGCTCTCTACGTGGGCCAAAATTCATTTCATTGAACTTATAGGACTACATGAGTTAACGATTCTCTAATGTTTGCCGATTCCAATGATCCCATCAACACATTTGAGTAATGTGTTCCTGAAAAAACAGCAAAACTTTTCATGAATCCGTTAATGTCTTACTTTAGGTCTATATTTTCAAAGCCACAATGCAGAGCGAACGTGAGACAAGTCAGAACAAACCGATATGAATGCCATACAAAACTCAAAGTACCTACTTCGCAGTTCACGCTTCAGTGTGTTTAAAATATAAAGCCTTTATTTAACACTGAAATTATGTTCCTACTAAATTTATTAACAATATGGTGTCAGGAACATATCTCCGCGCTCTTCGTCTACTTAAGTTTGAGTTTTCAGGAATATTTGAGACGGAAAGTGTTTTGCCTGCTCTTTCCTGGTGTGGAATAAAAGATGTCGCGAAAAACTCTTATGTCATTTTGTCATTTACTACCATGAGAAGTGAACACTGGTAACTGACAGTGTATTGTCTGCCCAGCACAAGAAGGCAAGGCTGAGGAATGTGTAACGTAATCACCTTTGTTGTGTCTATGCTCGCCTTCCGGATATGATATGGATGCTGGGTTCACAGTGTTGTCACATCTCACCCATGCAAGAAAGCTATCACTGGTTACTGAAATAAGCATTAGACTTGGCAGCATAGATGACTCATATGCACTCTCGTACACTCATTTCCTAGTAAACAGATTCTACCATAGAAGAGAGACAGTTCAAGCCACCTGTCCATCATTGCCCGCTAGTCTTCTTGTCGTAGGCAGACAGTACTACCCCTTTCACCGATATGGACGTCATCTCACGTCCAAGTTAAAAGGCCCCAAACCGATATGGACGTGTATAAACGTCCTGCGCATACATGCATTTAATGCTCATTTAATGCCAATTATTTTAATCTTCCTATTTTACAATAAATGTAATTAGTTCTATAAGGGATATTAACGTACCCTTAAAAGTTTCTTTTTGAACTGTACTCCTCCAAACCTCGATAAACACCCAAGGGCACAGAACAAATTATTATTGATTACCTATTCTGGTATGTTCACCTCAGTGGAAGTATCTTTCCATCTTCCATTTGGATATTTCTATGGAGGTATTCTGAGGTCTCCGAATGGCTCCAGAAAGCATTCTTCTTGCTGTTCGGTTTTCTCTAAAGATGCAATCACTATTTTGAAGGAAGTCCCCATATCCCGAAATTTATTTAAGTGGGCAGCTTTTTCAGTAATTTTAAGCTCTTAAAGTGTGTAACTATTTTGCTTCAAATCATCGTATGCCCCTTTGTATCCTTGAACGCCCACTCAAAAATGAAGAAAAGTTTTTGATAGCAAACTTAATGTTCAAATTCAGCATCTTCAATAGACACAACGAAGTTGTTCAAGAAAATTCCTTTCCTTTACATGGAAGATGTTCCTTTGCGTTTTATTTTGTCAAAATGGGTACAATAATCATGTTTTGTGTTAAAGATACTTTTATAAAATGAAAATATCTAAAGCTTTCTGGGAAGTGCATGCGAACTTTATTTATTTTGAATTTCTTTTGCATATTTGCTAAACTGTAATATGTAAGCAAAATGAAGATATAGTTGAGGAATAATAAATTGTGTAAAACTAATTTTCTGTGGCTTTAATGACTCCCGGGTGTTAACCACCTCAAATGGGAAATTCTTAACCCAGAGTTGCCAAATTAATTTTTCTTCACAAGCTCCTGTTATCACGAAAGGAACACTTCAATACGGATTTTGTAATCTGTAACTATGTAAATATGTAACTATGCAATCTCTGTAATAACCTCATAAAAATATATTAGCGAACTTTTTTACAAAGGTTCGAAGAGAGTGTTGATTGAACGAATTTATTATTGTTTTCTTGTATTATACTATTACATTCGTATTTTTGTCAAGCGGGAAGGCATTATTCTCAACGCCAATGGAATTTCAGAGCCATCACATACCGATCAGTTCTAAATATTTATTGCTAAAATTGTATATTGCATTTTATTTCTATTTTTATTGCAATCTCTATTGCATTTCCCTACTCACATTTTACCTACAAGAAAATATTTAGCAAAACAATTTTTACATATTTTGTCAATTAAAATAAAGAGGAAATGAGAGTGGCCTTATGCAAGAATGCACAACGGTAATCATGTTAGGTTTTGTTATTTCATGTAGCTCTTGTTTCTAAACATGCTGTTAGCTACGGTTAAGGGTAAAACAAAAGAGCGATGCCCCTGTCAACAGCGGCTCCCCCCATCCTTGCCATGGCATTAAGTATACGTCTTCCGTCCCGCGTGCATTTTTAACCACAACTGTCCACGTATAAACCTTTTTTGTTCGTTGCTACGTGTAGCCGGAAAGGGAAATACAAGTAGTTTTGTTTAGATCTGGATTATAGAAAGGAGCCCCAATTAATAATTTGTAGCGCGGACTTGTGTAGATATCACCACATTTTGTGAGAGGGGCGGAAGGCTTATCCTCCATTCTCTCCGAGATATTTTTAAATAGGAAATGCGCAAAGCTCGCATTCGATACAAGAGAACGGATTTTCACGAGTGTTACGCGCCAAGGCTTGTTTACTTTGAATTTTTAAACATCGCATCATACGTCCGCTTCGGTACCCAAAGGATTTCCTGAAATGTTGCCGTGCAAAAACCTGAATAGATCCTGTCTCTGGGAAAGAATGAAAGAAATTGTCACTTCTCCTAACCTTTACCGTTTGTACTTCCTGGGGTGCTTGTCCTGCACTCCAATCGATTATTATGCAACAGAAATATAAAATGCATAAGTCGAAGCTGACTATGTGCACATCAGTGAAATTTATATTTATAAAGAGGATCCTGTGTTCCTTTAAAATTGCAAAAAAATACTATAATATTTATGTTCTGGAGTAGGAAAAATAATTGTTTAGGAGAATATTTTTTACTTTTTTCGCCAGGGGGGGGGCAGCTACAATTGGCAAAGTTACGGGGCCGTTCAATAAACAATGATCACAATATTTTTTTGACAACGTACCTTTACTTATCCACATAATTTTGATGGTCCTTCTCAAAATAGTCTTTCCTGAATGCCATGCACTTGTCCCAGCGTTTCTGCTAGTCTTCAAAGACATGCTGGGGACATTGTTTTGAGAGATCCTTCAAAATCGCCTCCGCAGCCTTCGCCACTTCTTCTGACGATGGATAACGCCTCCCGCGAAGGGGTTTCTTCAAGTTAGGGAATAGAAAAAAAGTCACATTGGGCTAAATATGGACTATAGGGAGGGTGAGCGATGCACTTCACGTTTATTTCTGCAAGATATTCAGCAACAACATTGGCAACATGCGGCCGCACATTAATCGTGGTGCAGCATCCAGCCATCTTCATGGAAATGTGGTCTTTTGCGCCTGATATGGACTTGCAATGTTTTCAGTACATCCCTATAGCATTGTTAAGTTACTGATGTGTGTTCAGGTACAACATGCTGATAAAGCATTTCATGAATTTCAAAGAATGAGATGACCAAAACTTTCCCAGCAGAAGCAACCACTTATGCTTCTTTGGGGTTGGTGATGAAGAGTATTTCTACACTGAGCTTAGCTGTTTGCTCTCAGGATCAAAATGATGTAGCCAAGTTTCATCAGCAGTGATTACGTTTGAAATAAACTCCGGATCTTCCTCTAACATCAACTTTAACTGCATGTTACCTCCATTTCAGCGTAAGCCGATACTGAATATGTCAGAACTTGTGTGGTTCTCACAGGCGGGAACCAAGAGTACCAACAATGAAACTACTACGGCGTGTTTGTTTCACATAGACCTAAGAGAATATAATAATATTCAATTTTAGTTCGAAAAATCATGACCGTAAAAATGATGACCATTCTTTACTGAACAGCCCTCGTAGATTGCATGTGCAAATTAATTTATGTACCTTAGGAACAAGTAACATTTTAAAAAGGTTTAGGTTAAATGTGTACCTATTCTGACATGGGAAATTACAATGATATTTGTTAATTCTATTGCTTAGATTTGGTTGTTCTCACGTAAGTCAGAGTCTGTCAATATAAGACAAAGAGTCGAATCCGGCCCGCGAACTCCATAAGTTTGCTTTGCTAAAACTATCAATATATGCAATATATGAATAAAAGGAAACAGTGCGTCTATATTAAATTAAATTACAGATGGATTTCGAACGACTATTAGTTATTTATGGGACTTGAGAAGTAAACTGATGTTTATTAGCGAATGAAAAGGTAAAGCTCATAAGGTTTTAGCGCCAAGGACTTAAAATTTCAAGAGCATGATAAACATCAAAACTTGCTGATGTCCCATACGTAATTTTATCCCGTTACCTGAGTAAATATTTACTTGAATTATGAATTATAAAAATTTTAAAAATTTTGAAAGATAGAGTCAACATGAAAAATTCATTGTCATGGCCGGAGTTTGAACTACGGATCTTTTGGTTTCCGTCCAGTCGCTCTAACCGATTGAGCTACCATGGCCAACGTGCCGTCCTGACATTAAATTCTCCATTTGACTCGTATATTTGCCTGGAAAACCACTAGGGGTTCTCGCATCCTAGATACACCGTTTCTGGCGACTTACTATTGTAAGCACTTGGGTCTCAGGCTTCATCATTTAACTCTTATTATTTTAGTTAATTGCATGGCATTGAATTTTTCATGTTCAATCTATCTTTCAAAATTCTTAGCCTATACACCGCTAGTGTGAAGAGATGATTAATTTCTATCAATTAACTAAAAGTATTAAAAATTGTTTTACAAAAGATTTAGAATCAATGCTTTTACTAGATGAGGGGGATTTGAATAGGAAAGAATCCAAACTATGGTGATGTGATGCAAAAATAACATATTTTTATCAAAATGAATGATTCAGGCAACAAAAGCTTTTTACCTGAAGAAATTCGAGAGGTTGGAATTGTTAATCATAGTTTGCTACCACAAAAGTAATTCCCTGCCTTCAACAAGAATAATTTACTAGTCATTATCGATTATAACTTGTCGGGTAGTTCAGCTTCAGTTTACACTAATAGACTCGAATTCAATTTTAACAATTGTACCACTAATATTCGCTATGCAATGAAACCAGAATAAAAAAAAATATATGGAAATAAATATTTCTTCCACACTGGCCGCGTGTAGGCTAAGGTTTGAATGAGTAGAGCCAGACTGAAAAGTTCAATGCCATAGCCGGGATTTGAACCACAGATCTCCCGCTCTCCGTGCGGTTGCTCTAACCCACTGAGCTACTATGGCAACATGCCAACATGACAGAAAATTTCCAACAGACTCGTATGTATAGACTACTAGGAGTTCTCATATGCTATGAGACACGCACCTTTTGTGACGACTTATTATGCTGTAAGTACTTAAGTCCCAGGCTTCATAGTTAAACGACTATGTTATTCAGGTAAATTGATGGAAATAATCATTTATCCCACACTAGCCGTGTGTAGGCTAAGGTTTGAATGAGCAGAGTCAGACTGAAAAATTCAATGAGACACGATGGGCAAAAGAAGCACTTCTATTCTGTTAATCACTATGTAATTTATTAATATGCAAATGTAGTTTTCAGTTCAATAACACAGAATTTTTGTAAACTAATGTGCTCCATGAGCCTCATGCCAGCGAGTTTATTGCTCTTATCTTAAATTTGTGTGTCCGTTATGAAAAGCAATACTTACTTGCTCTAATAATCTAATCTGATTTTCAATGGAACTTAATTTGATACCATTTAGTTGTTCCACATTAGTTGAAAACCTCCAATTTACACATCAACAAAGACAGTTAGGAAGAATAATGCTACTGAACTTAGTCAAAAAGCAGCATGGTGAATATAAAAAACATTGCAGCATTTAATAAAATATTAGAAAATATTTCGCTAATAGAGAAAAGGTAATTCCTTCGACGTAGCTACAAATTATATAAAATAGGCCTCAAAATGTTAACTATATAATTATGTTAGTTATAAGGATGAAACAGATACTTTAAAGTTATGTTATATTGCCTTCCAATGTTAACACAATATGGCGAATAAGTGATAGTAAGCGAAAATTTTGGTTGACATTTAGAATTCACTAAATGCGTAGACATCACGTGTCAAAGAGCTGCTGTCAGCTTTTGATAAGCTATCGTAACTTAAAGAAAATGATTGGTGGTGGACTTTAAAAACTGCAAACCTAGCCATAATTATCCTATTTAAGAAAATGCCAAAGACGGATCAAGTATCCAAATCTAACTCGCAGTACAAAGAAGTGAGATTGTGTTAATATTGTGCACCGTGTAGGTCACGAACTTCCTTCTCATTCCTTGCGTTCCCGTTCAGAAACTAACGACGAGTTGTCATTTAGACGAGTTGTCACATGGCGATATATCGCTAATCCAGTTCAAAACAAGGTCAGTGATAAAAGTCATATAAACAAATATGTCATCACTACCGCTAAATCACGTGCTATCGTGCCGTGTGCTTGAGAGCAAAGAAACCTCCTCCTTACTTCGTTTAAGAATTAACATGTATTTCATATAAATCAATTCTGTTGTGTAATATATTTAATTAAAACAGTTACGAAAATATAAATTTGACAATTCTCTTCCAACATATAAAGTTATATCACCATGTTAAATAACGAACTAATTTTTACCGCACAACAGTCTATACAACAGCAGCCAATGAGAGGCGATAAGGTCACGTGACCGTTAAGAGATACGGGGCAAACATATATGAAACAAGGATTAGTAATCCCATATAAAGACAAACAAATCTTGTAAACGGAGCCGAGAGACAGCCCCCAAGCACTTTGCCACAGTACCTACATGGCCCCTGACGGCAACAATGAGTCGAGGGCCATAAAATAGATCCCATCTATTCTTTGTATTACTAGGCTTAAAATAAACTAATGGATACGCTTAAAGCTTTAATTGGATTATGCTAATTTTCAATTATAATTTGGAAATAAAAGCCAGTTAGATTACTAAAAATGAGCAGTTATTGCATAATGAATAGAGTCAACATGAAAAATTCAATGCCATGGCCGGGATTTTAACCACGGATCTCCTGGTTTCCGTCCAGTCGCTCTAACCCATTGTACTACCATGGTCAACGTGGTAGCACGTGGTTCAAATCCCGGCCATGGCATTGAATTTTTCATGTTGACTCTATCCATCAAAAACCATAGCCTATAAACGGCTAGTGTGGAGAAATGATTAATTTCCATCAATTAACTCAAAAAAGTTATTGCATATATTGTGCAGATGCTTCGCGGAGCAATACGAAAGTATGTTTCTAAGAGGGGATCTAGTATAGTACGTGCATGATGGACCGAGTAAGACAGATCTGCAGTAACGAAATTAAGCTCGCATTCAAGAGTGCTCAGGCTCGATCCCCGATGTTTGCACGGTGACCTTGCGGTTTTGGTGGTTCTCTCTGGCGATTCTGTGCTTTTCACATCTGCTGCGATTTACATTTCATTTTTCTTTCACTCCGTTTGCTTCTTACCTTTCAGTACACTTCCAAATTTCGTAATGTAGGCAGTACTGGACGGTAGTGCAGATTGCTGTATAACGGAAAAGGTGCCCTATAGACACTCTAAGGCTGCCCTCTCTAGCCACCTGCAGGAGCAGGATGAGTCTTCGAGTTTCAAGAAAATTCCGCGCGTTTCTTAACCTGCCCATAGCTCCTGTAGATCCTTCTCTTCGTTCGGAGAAGATTTATGTCGGGGTATAATTCTCAATGTGTGAGGTGCCCTCCTTTGTTGTTATACCTACATACGTGTACGGTTGATGATGACAACAACGAATACAAAAGTGGAGGGAGCGAAACAATTAACTGTGGGACATACCAAATAATCAGCAGTATCACTCAGAACATCTTTGTTCAGGAAAATATATGGCTGAGATTGGTACGCAGGAATATCTGCTAACGGCCGCATTGTCTCCATTGTTAAACCACGAAGGGAATTTTTACAGCTAGTTCTGAAAACTAAAAACTGAAATTTAATATCTTCAATACAAGGGGTGAAGGGTAGCTATCACCAACGCAGATGATAATGTAGAACATCATGGTCCCCGCAACACGAATGTTATTACTTTCTACCAACCCCTTTCTCTTTGCCCCCCACACCCTCCTTCTCTACACAAAACAATGCGCATTTTAATATCTGTCGCAGCGCGCGGCTCTATTGTTCTCACGGTTTGAAATATTCGCCACGTCACTTCCTGCTGCCCCGCGTCCGGAAGAGGACTCCACTGTCGCATAGTTTCCGGTGTCGCGTCGCTTGGTCCGCTATACATTCTAGGTACAGACACTTTTATTTGCAAGCCACTAACTCGCTCGTGTCTGGAATTTTCTGACGTCCGGTTGGTCTGCTCAATATTTGTCACATGCTTCATCAGGTATGTACACTAAACTCCATTTCGCTAAGTCATTTGAGCCATGAAAATACAAAATAAAATGTAGACCTAACAGCGAACAACATTCCCCGAGTAGGTATATGATCCTAATGGTTATCCCAAGAGCATCTGTTCTCAGTCTAAGGAGTGCCATTGAAATGCTGCATAAATTCCTTGTTTAGGTTACTGATATCCGCCCAGTAAGGTAAAATATTACTTCTCTAAATAAAAATATTATTTAAATTATTTACATCACCTCCTTTTCTTCACCCCCGCTCTATAAGTGGCCGTTTGTAGGCTAACTTATGGAAAGATAGAATCAGACTGAACAATTCAATGCTATAGCCGGGATTTGAACCACGGATCTCCTGGTTGCCGTCATACCACTCTAACCCTTGAGATACTAAGGCCAACGTGCCGACATGACATTAAATTCTCCAACTGACTCGTGTTTTTCCCGGTAAACCACTTAGGAGTTCTCATAAACACATGAGACAACTACCTTGATGGGGACTTGCACCGTGCAGGTACTTTAAGGCCCGGGCTTTATAGTTATAGTGGTTGGACGGCAACCAGTGGTTCAAATCCCGGCTATGGCATTGAATTTTTCAGTCTGACTCTATCTTTCCATACTTTAGCCTACACACGGTCAGTGTGAAACAACAATTAATTTTCATTAATTTACCTAATAGTGGTTATCTATAAAGCCCGGGCCTTAAAGTACTTACAGCATAGTAATTCGCCATTAAGGTAGTTGTCTCATGTGTTTATGAGAACTACTAAGTGGTTTACCGGGAAAAACACGAGTCAGTTGGAGAATTTAATGTCGTGTCGGCACGATGGCCATTGTAGCTCAAGGGTTAGAGCGGCTGGACGGCAACCAGACGATCCGTGGTTCAAATCCCTGCTTTGGCATTGAATTTTTCAGTCTGACACTATCTTTCCATAAGTTCCAGCATGTCAGCATATAGATGCATAACGTTACACTTCGTTGCTTGTTTCTGCAGTTCAGCTTCTTTTTCTCCATACCTGCTTTAATTGGATACCCTTAATAACAAAAAGCTTTCATCTAATACAGCATTCATAAAATTAATGCCTCTTCATTTGTTTTACTGCCATGTATTGTTTATTTCCTCTCATTACTTAATATGTATGTAATAATAAACTATATTATACAATTACAACAGCTATATTTCATATACTTAGTTCAAAAAGTGTTCTTGGAATAGTTATTTTTAATTTTAGTTATATGTATGGCATTTGTCTTGTGCTACTTTTAACCACATTAATAATTATTATATTTATTCATAAACATCCTTGGTAATTAATACATAGCAAGCTTCGTTCTTTAATATCTGAATAGACTGAATTAATTAACAATTAAGAATAACACTTAAATACGAGGCATATAAAACTGCACTCACATAACATATAATACATGTGTCAGTTGCAAGTGTTATATAAAATTAAAAAACGTGACAAACAAGCTTAAAGTGACAAGTTGCTATCTCGATGCAATATTAACTCGCAAAAGTAATTGCAAAGTAGAAATATGAAACACGAATTATAAATATAATAATTAAACAAAATAAAGACCCCGTGTTTTATGTTAAAACACGTTGAAACGCTGTTGTTTTTCCCCCTTACTTTTTAAACGTCTTCCAAGTTAAGTCATATCGGACGATGAATGAATGTTGTGAAATGATACTCAAATCAATCCAGAGTCTATAGAGCTTAGAGTTACGAAACATTCATTTTTCAGGATAAGAGAAAACACAGGAAAAAGGGAACCTTATTTCCATAACTCAACCTGACCGAGATTAGAACCCGAGATATCCTGATTGTGAGGCAGACACACTACCAACTATGCTACCGAGGCGGGCATGATACATTGTAGTAGAATGTCTAAGATGACTTATGATTACTAAACTAAGATGCTAAGAGAATTTGGAAGAAAAATAAATCATAGCAATACAGATACATTACAGTAGCCCAAGCTCAGAAAGAGTAGAATAAGGAGAAGAATAACACAAACAAGAAAGCTTCTATTGTGAATCTTCTAAAACATATTGTCACACTAAATTATTAGTACATAATTTTAAAAGTCTCTAAATTCAGGTTACTCGTTTTGATGAGTAAATTAAATGCCAGGTCAGGAGATGACGTGAGTGTAGAAAACTAATTAGATCAAAGAAGCTTAACTACTTAACCTGATGATCAAGCTGTATATATCTGTGCTTCTTAAGCCGGCGGATTTCCATTTTAAGGCCGGTTTCTAAGAGGAGCTGAACTGAAATCCAGCATAACGATTAAGCGTGCGCCTCTCGGAGGAAACGGCTACACTAACGCCATCTCCTGACCAAACAAAGATAAATTACAAAACTGTGAGAGCAGCAGTTCATGCAAGTGTCCCTTAAGGGCACTGGGAGGTCGATAGGTTTCAAAAAATCCATTTTTTAATGTTAAAAGATTATATAATTCTTCAGCTTTAAAATGATATGTAACATAGGTTGTCAGTTGGTATTAAAGCCCTTTAATTCGACAATTTAAACATGGCGGCGTAATGATACGCTCACTTACTGAGAATTGTGCTTAATCTTTGATCGTGATTTCCCAAAACCTTCATTTTTCATACTTTAGGTACATGATTCTCGAAAACTATAAAAGATATTGAAACAAAATTTGTAGTGGTTATTTGTCAATGTTCCTTGAATACATTAGGCTAACATTTACGTTCATGTAATTTATAAAATGGATGAAAACAAATATTCAGTCCTTGAAAATATTATCTTTTTTTTTACTCAAAACTAATTAATTTTTCATGTGCATAGTATAAACTATATGTGATTTTTATTTAGCCGATATTATAAAACTGTATCTTAGGTTATTTAGGATGAAACTTGGTGCATGTAGCTTTAAATTCCTACAAGTAAAGTGCACCTGAAATACAGGGTGCAATATTTTTTTCAGGACAGACGGTGTGATTTATGCCCCTTTTGCATGGTCCTGTGTCAACGTAATTTAAATATTACACAGCAGTTAAATGCACCCGTCCGTATAGAGTAATTATACCGAATTTCAATTTTTGATAATGTTTAGTTTTCTATATATTCAAATTTTAATATTGTCTTTAAAGGTGACAGACATGCTAATAAACTGACCGGTTCACTACAGATTACATTACATTACCAATTATAAAATCTGTGTGCGGCATTCATTTAAAGGATTTCGAAATGAAATTTTCAGGTTACCCCTGGAGTTTATGTCGAAATTCTACAATAGCTTGGTAATAAATACAAATATAAGTGTCAGTCGAAATGAGGTATTAATAATTTACATATATTATGATTAAAACAATGAATACAGGGAACCAACTATATAAAACTATAAAACATTAAAGGAGAGCATTCTAAAGACCAAGAGTTCCCAATCTCATCAAAATTTTACAACAAAATGAAAGTAGCACTCCGCTATGTGACACTATAGGAAACGGCAATAAAAAGCTGTAAAATTAATGCTAGTATCCTGATTAACATAATGATTCTAAACCTTCTATACTATGAACCCTCGTATGTCGAAATAGGTAGAGTCAAATTCTCTTAACTAAGTGGAGATTTACCACCGATTTATGAAATTAAGGGGGCTCTTATTTTGCACACAGCAGGAGAGGTCAGTTTATACCTTGCCCCGCTGACATGTATTTTTTCATGTTCCCTTTCCTTCCGCTTTCCCATCTATGGAGTTGTACACATTTAAATGAAATATGAAAAAGAAGCCCCCTGAATGCAATATCAGAAAATAATAACGTAAAAATCTTATGTGTTGCACTTACTCATGGTTTCCTCTACTCTTATCTATAAACCTGAATAAATCTGAAGCATATCTCCAGCATCTATACATGTTTGCATTCGTCTCACCATATTCTGTTAAGTTTTTCGGAGAGTATCCTCGCCAATGTTACTTATTTCGGTTCAAATGGATTCCTCGAGAACATCAATTGTCCGTGGCCTATTTTTTACACTCTATTTTTAGATACACCCACAAGAAAAAATCCGGTAAGGTTAGGTCAGGGGTTCTGGGGGCTACAGACCTTCTGAGATTATTCAATTATCAAAGAAACTGGTTACAAGTTCCTTGGTGTCAGATGTACATCACGTTGTTCTATCTTGCTAGAAATAACCTTCTCTAAATTCTATATCATCCAACTGCTCCACAAATGTCTGGAAAAAACCTATAGGCTTCAGTGTCTACAGTCGTATCAAAGAAACTGGTTAGAAGTTCCTTGGTGTCAGATGTACATCACGTTGTTCCATCTTGCTGGAAATAACCTTCTCTCAATTCGATATCATCCAGCTGCTCCACAAATGTCTGGAAGATACTCATAAGCTTCAGTGTCTACAGTCGTATCAAAGAAACTGGTTAGAAGTTCCTTGGTGTCAGATGTACATCACGTTGTTCCATCTTGCTGGAAATAACCTTCTCTCAATTCGATATCATCCAGCTGCTCCACAAATGTCTGGAAGATACTCATAAGCTTCAGTGTCTACAGTCGTATCAAAGAAACTGGTTAGAAGTTCCTTGGTGTCAGATGTACATCACGTTGTTCCATCTTGCTGGAAATAACCTTCTCTCAATTCGATATCATCCAGCTGCTCCACAAATGTCTGGAAGATACTCATAAGCTTCAGTGTCTACAGTCGTATCAAAGAAACTGGTTAGAAGTTCCTTGGTGTCAGATGTACATCACGTTGTTCCATCTTGCTGGAAATAACCTTCTCTCAATTCGATATCATCCAACTGCTCCACAAATGTCTGGAAAAAACCTATAGGCTTCAGTGTCTACAGTCGTATCAAAGAAACTGGTTAGAAGTTCCTTGGTGTCAGATGTACATCACGTTGTTCCATCTTGCTGGAAATAACCTTCTCTCAATTCGGTATCATCCAGCTGCTCCACAAATGTCTGGAAGATACTCATAAGCTTCAGTGTCTACAGTCGTATCAAAGAAACTGGTTAGAAGTTCCTTGGTGTCAGATGTACATCACGTTGTTCCATCTTGCTGGAAATAACCTTCTCTCAATTCGATATCATCCAGCTGCTCCACAAATGTCTGGAAGATACTCATAAGCTTCAGTGTCTACAGTCGTATCAAAGAAACTGGTTAGAAGTTCCTTGGTGTCAGATGTACATCACGTTGTTCCATCTTGCTGGAAATAACCTTCTCTCTATTCGATATCATCCAGCTGCTCCACAAATGTCTGGAAGATACTCATAAGCTTCAGTGTCTACAGTCGTATCAAAGAAACTGGTTAGAAGTTCCTTGGTGTCAGATGTACATCACGTTGTTCCATCTTGCTGGAAATAACCTTCTCTCAATTCGATATCATCCAGCTGCTCCACAAATGTCTGGAAGATACTCATAAGCTTCAGTGTCTACAGTCGTATCAAAGAAACTGGTTAGAAGTTCCTTGGTGTCAGATGTACATCACGTTGTTCCATCTTGCTGGAAATAACCTTCTCTCAATTCGATATCATCCAGCTTCTCCACAAATGTCTGGAAGATACTCATAAGCTTCAGTGTCTACAGTCGTATCAAAGAAACTGGTTAGAAGTTCCTTGGTGTCAGATGTACATCACGTTGTTCCATCTTGCTGGAAATAACCTTCTCTCAATTCGGTATCATCCAGCTGCTCCACAAATGTCTGGAAGATACTCCTAAGCTTCAGTGTCTACAGTCGTATTAAAGAAACTGGTTAGAAGTTCCTTGGTGTCAGATGTACATCACATTGTTCCATCTTTCTAGAAATAACTTTCTCTCAATTCGATATCATCCAGCTGCTCCACAAATGTCTGGAAGATACTCATAAGCTTCAGTGTCTACAATTGCATCCATAGATGCTGTTGGAGAACACTTCCAACATTTTCTGAGATGCAAATAGTGTAATGTAATCTCCCAATTGTGTATTATATCATCCCAAAGTTGCACGAGTGTCCTGTTATAACTTCAAAGGTTTTGGCCTATTGAAATGGTTCAGCTTTATATGGATCACATTATACTTCTTGTTAACAGAGATCTCGTGGTGCATTTGCTAATTGTGTTATATATGCAAGGAAATGTGGCTTTATGCTAATCGTTACAAGTTGGTATTGAAAATCCGATCTCCTCGCATGGCCAAGTGATAAATGAGCAACTTACCCTTTGATAAAAATTATAACATTCAAATAAAGAGGAATATACTTATCTGAAATGATTCACTCAACAACAAAATGCATGTGTTTTCTGAATTTTTGAAGTTATGAGATTCCTATTTCATATGCTTTACCAGTTGCGCAGGGCATCTAAACTAAAGAAAGTCTGAGGGCATTTCTAGAGAATGCCATTATGCAGTTCATTCACAAATTCAATCTTAAATACATGGTATTTTTATCTCAATATTTTTGAGAAAATAAAAATAAAAATTTAACAAAAAATCTTCCATGTAAATAATTTAAATGAGGGAGTTTCTTAAAAATTTCAATGTCGCATTCTTGGAAAATTGTGAGCTTAAATACCAAGTTTTGTATTTAACCTATTTTTATTTTTTAAGTTTTGCAGTTCATATCTTAAAGACAATCATCCATCACTCACCAACACATCGCACAAAGTACAAACTTCGTTTTTTCTAAAACTACGTTGTTTCGGTTCAGGGGATCTCAAAATGTGTACATCCAAAGAAACTTCTGTGTCAAATTTTTGGGTCGAATGCAATACTTTCTGCATGTTTGTAGGATTACGAACATATTGCCTCTATATGCCTATTTTCCTCTTGCATCTAAAAGAAAATTAGTAATGATTTATGTAAATATTTATCTAAAATAATATGAAATAGAGAAAGGAATAACCCATTGTAGTAATAATTTGTAGAAGAGTAGAGAAAAGCATATAACTACAGTACAAATCTTTACTGTCTCTAAATATGCAGTAGGTAGAGAAGATACTGCAAATCAATATGCAGATCTCAAAGAAAATACAGGTATTGAGGATTTCTGAATAAAAAATAAAAACGAAAGAGGGTTTTAGAAAACCTTCCTCATATATAGGTGGGTGTATGGGTAGCATAACCCAAAAATAAAAATTGCCTTAAGCACTAAAGCTTAATGTCTTCCAAAAATTCATTATAAAAATGTTAAAAATTCCCACCTTAAAGTAGCCTTAAGATAGAAAGATTTAGAAATATATTTTGTCTTAAACGGCTACAACGAATGTTATTAAAATATAGTGTGTTTAAAATATTTTCACGAGAAATTAAATGAGGTGCTGAGAACCATAAGGGCCCAAAGTTTTCAGAACAATAGATGTTTGTTAAAATTAAAATTTCTAAGCAACAAGTTCCCATTACGAAGCACTACTTACGAACGTGAGGTAAAGAGTATTTTTCTTTTCTCGCCTACGGGAAGAACCCATATGGTCATGGGGGGAACTGTTTTCTCATGATACACAGACACGTGATTTTTGTCCATGGTGGAGAATCTATTTTCTCAAGTGGCGCACATATACACATACACATACATAACACATATACACCCATGCCCGAGGCAGAATTCGAACCCGCGACCCGTCTATGTGAGACGGAACGCTAGAGACATAGGCTCTAAGGACCATGGCTACGAGAGCCGGCTAAATTATGTCGTCAACAGTAGATAAAAATTGAACAGCGCAGAGCAACAGAATGATACTTCATGCTTTGGGCTTTTATTTATCGAATGTCAGTAAAATTGACAAGACAGCTTGTTATGAATGTTTTATTAAATCAAAAAGGGCCTAAAGCACAGCTACAGCTGGTTGACCACACGTTGGCAAATGTCAGGACCATGTCACATGCTAAAATCTCAAAATCGAGGATGTCGCGCTTTAGGCCCTTATGGTTCTAAGTCCCTCAAATGCATATGTTACTTTTTCTGAGAATAATGAACAGGTAAATCCTAAGAGATACACAAATATGTAGCGTTCATTAAGGCACACAACTTATATCAAACATATTTTGTGGAATTAATTATCTTGATATATTGCTCGTAATTTGAATTTTAAAGTACTTATAATTTTTTAAAACAGAAATACATTCCTTTTGTATATGTTGTCTGTGCAAAGGGAATACACGAGGGCTGTTCAATAAAGAATGATAAAAATTTTTTACGGTTATAATTTTTCGCACTAAAGTTCAAACTTATTATATTCTGTTAGCTTAAAATGAGACAAACACGCCATAGTAGTTTCATTGTTCGTACTCCTGGTTCCCGCCTGTGAGAACCAGGTAAATTTAGACATGTTCAGTATCGCCTACCGCTGCAATGGAGGTAACATGCAGTTAAAGTTGACGTTAGAGGAAGATCCGGAGTTTCTTTCAAACGTAATCACTGCTGATGAAACTTGGCTACTTCATTTTGATCCTGAGAGCAAGCAGCAAAGCTCAGTGTAGAAATCTCCTTCATCGCCAACCCCCAAAATATCAAAAGTGGTTGTTTCTGCTGGGAAAGTTATGGCCATCTCATTCTTTGATATTCATGGAATGGTTTATCAGCATGTTGTACCTACACATACATCAGTAACTGGGCAATACTACAGGGAAATCCTGAAAATATTGCAAGTCCATATCAGGCAAGTCCGTGAAGCAGGCTGGATGCTGCACCACGATAATGCGCGGCCGCATATTGCCAATGTTGTTGCTGAATATCTTGCAAAAATCAACGTTAAGTGCATTCCTCACCCTCCCTATAGTCCGGATTTATCCCCATGTGACTTTTTTTCTATTCTCTAACTTGAAGAAACGCCTTCGTGGGAGGCATTATCCATCATCAGACACAGTGGTGAAGGTTGCGGAGGCGATTTTGAAGGATCTCTCAAAAAATTGTTTCCAGCATGTCTTTGAAGACTGGCAGAAAAGCTGGGAGAGCTTCATCGCTTTCAGGGGAGACTATTTTGAGAAGGACAATCAAATTTATGATGATGAATAAAGGTACGTTGTCAAAGAAAAACTTGTGATCATTATTTATTAAACAGTCCTCGTAATGTCAAACTTATCGCACAGTGATATGCGCTTCAAAGTTCTAGCTTCGCTTAAGCCTACCGTATTCTCCTGTAAAGGTACGCAATCAAGAAATTTCTATAAATATTTACTCGATTATTAATAGTTAAAAAATTAGGGTTTTTAGAAATAAATTGTATAAAAATGGGAATAAATAGTCGTATGAGAGTAAATATTTATTTTTTCCCCTCTGTGTAAAAATAATTTTGTACTTGTAGGTTTGATAACATAATGCAAAGTGCATAAATGCATGGAGTAGTATGCATGAGGTTTGAATGAATGAAGCTGAAGTAGGTGAACGTAGCACAAATCTTGGCTATGAAGGGTTGATGGAATGCAGAAAATAGGAAATTGGACAGCTCAGCAAGAAGGGGGAGTCCCTCCGTTGGTGTACCCTCCTCTCATTTTACCGTCAACACAGGTCGTATTTATTAATTCCATCGACTTGACGCGTGTCAAAGCATTCTGATGTCTTGTGTGCCGAGGTGAAGACCCTCCCTACACTATTGCTTTTAATTAAACCCAGGCATGTCCATAGCATATTATTATGCTCTGAAAGGAATGCCGAACTACATGGGTAACTACAACACAGCCGCAACGGAACGCCGTTCGATTTGTTTGACTACTTGTTTTACTCCAGCTCCTTTTCTATTGCACAATGTAACCTCTACTTTATGGAGCTCCACTGTAACACATGGGTCTTGGATTCTAAAGGTCCAGGGTCGCTCACACCCCTTGGTTGGTTTCTAAACTACCACAACTTCCTATTCACCTAGGTTTCTGGCATCTATAGAGTCCATTATACCTTTGTAATTACATTCCGTTTCATTTTAAGAAAAAGCTATACTGAAATATAAAGACCTACGAGGGCTGTTAAATAAAGAATGATCACAATTATTTTGACAACGTATCTTAACTCATCCTCATAATTTTGATGGTCCTTCTCAAAATAGTCTCCCCTGAATGCGATGCACTTCTCCCACAATTTCTGCCAGTCTTCAAATACGTGTTGGAAACAATTTTTGAGAGATCCTTCAAAATTGCCTCCGCAGCCTTCACCAGTGCTTCTGATGATGAATAATGCCTCCCATGAAGGCGTTTCTTCAAGTTACGGAATACAAAAAGTCACATGGAGCTAAATCCGGTCTATAGGGACGATGAGAGATGTACTTCACGTTGATTTTTGCAAGATAGTGTTGCGTGTATAGGCTGAGCAAGATTTGGAAATTTTGTAATCATTATTCTGTAACATGTATTTTCTATGCCTTGAGTCTGTGCACAGTTGTGTATAAAAATCTGTATGATCAAGCGCAAATTCTACTGACTGGCAAAACATGTACTTTGGACTGTTGAATCATACATCCTGCTGGTTTAGGGAAATAATTCACAGGTGGCCTGCGACAGGTCTCAACTTGTTCTCCATGTTTTAAACAATGAATCGCACATCCTGCTGATCAAGGGAAATAATTCTTAGTCAGTCAGTAACAGGTTTAAACATGTTCTATAATGATTGCAGAATATGTTGCAAATTAACAGTTAGCGTGGGAATCGCTGAGTTGACTTTTTGGTAGGACCCCTATTTAAGCTTGGCTGAGTTAGCCCCCGGGAGAGAGACTTCACAGAGATTTCAGAGGGGACTTGCTGCCGGTCTCTGTAAGAATCAACAAGAGTTTATTTCAAAGTGCTACCACGAGTAGATCGCCAGCAGGGCGTACCAGATCGTACACCTTTTGACAGTCACAAGGTTCAAGCCATACAAACAACACTTCGCCAAAGGTAAAGTTGTATTATGTTATTATGTATTTGAATGTTACCAAAGCGCCCCTGATCTCATCCAGATGCAGGGAGTGCCCTCTAGGAACACTAGGCATCTTTGAATTATAGTTATTCAGTTCAGTTTGACTTAGATGTTTCTTTCGCTATACCCTTTCAGTAGCTCCACCCCCAGTTGCAGATTAGGTTTGTAAGTCTTTCACCCCCCCTTACAATCCTGGTCCACAATAATATTCAGCAACAACATTGGCAATATGCGGCCGCACATTATCGTGGTGCAGCTTCCAGCTTGCTTCACGGAAATGTTATCTTTTGCACCTGATATGGACTTGCAATGTTTTTAGGACATCCCTGACAGTTAATGATGTGTGTGCAGGTACAACATGCTGATGAACCATTCCATGAATATCAAAGAATGAGATGACCATAACTTTCCCGCAGAAGCAACCACTTTTGCTTTTTTTGCGGGGGTTGCTGATGAAGGAGATTTCCACACTGAGCTTTGCTGTTTGCTCTCAGGATCAAAATGCTGTAGCCAAGTATCATCAGCAGTGATTACGTTTGAAAGAAACTGCGGATCTTCCTCTAACATCAACTTTATCTGCGTGCAGACCTGCATGTGAATGCCCTTTTGTTTGGGAATCAACAGTCTTGGAACCCATCGTGCACAAACACGTTTCTGTCACCAACGTGTGTGTGGCACCCAATGAAATGTTCTCTATTTCAGAAAGCGATCTTAAGGTACTTCGTTGATCCTCTCTCACAATGACAGCAGTAGTGCTGATGTTTTCTTCCGTAGGAGCAGTAACTGGAGCACCAGGTCCCCCTTCCTCTGAAATTGATTGTCTCTCCTCTTTAAACATTTTAAACCACCTTCGAGCTGTGCTGTAGGGAAGAACAGACTCTCCATATGCCTCCTGTAACATTGTATAGGCCTCAACTGAAGATTTGTTGAGACAAAAACAGAATTTCAAAGCCGCATATTCTTCCTCGCATGTTACCTCCATAGCAGCGGTAGTCGATACTGAACTTGTCTGAACCTGTCTGGTTCTCACTGGTGGGAACCAGGAGTACCAACAGTGGAACTACTATGGCATGTTTGTTTCACATTAAGCTAACAAATGTAATAAGATTGAATTTTAGTGCAAAAATTATGACCGTAAAAAAACTGTGATCATTCTTTATTGAACAGCCCTCGTAAAAAGCGCATATTTCAGAGAAAGTTTATACGTATGTGTGTCTGTGTGTATGTTGGTGAACGCATATTGCAGAAACGAATTTTAAATAAATACGAAATTTGGTATCAAGTTTATCTTACGAAGAAGACTGTATAGAAAACCTACTATCAGAAACCACTCTTTACGATTGTAGTTGACATAGAAAGATTATCTACGTAATTCCAAAGCTAGCTTATAGTGACCGGGTTTTAAAACATTTGTTCAATTATTTCAGTTTTTTTTTTTTACTTCTTTTATATAAAACACGTGCGATTAAACTAATTCTGAAAATATTTATACCAATTAACACCAGAAAGATATTTCTTTAGTTATATTCACTGAATTTCTCTAAGCATTAAAACTATATTTTATGTAGCTTCTACAACTGTACGTTTTATAGCATGGCGAACAAGAGGAATGCAAAAGTTTAGCCTTAAAACTATACATTATACGGTCAGTTGATCCGGGAACAAGGCTGTTTACACAGATTTCTTCAGAGTAACGAACGCTATTTGGGAAATACCTTAGCATGATAAACGATCGTAGGACTGTTGCATCATCTGCCCACATCAGCACTGAGAGGTGGTAAGTCAACATTCCGAAAACACTGACCATATATGCTCAGGGTACCGCGTTTGCGGCTAATCCTATAACAAATAGCTTATCAATTGATCCGAGGATGTTACGAAGTGAATGCATCGTATTCCAGACCTCCCAGATTGAGAAAAACCTAAACCTGGTTTCGAGAATTGAACAGTAGCCTCCTACTCTGTTCAGCGTCAACAAATATGTCTTATTTACAAAACAATAGCGACTAGCTTTTGCCTAAAATTTTGAATTTATTACGTACATAACAGGTAGAACCTTCCAAGTTACTCGCTCCTCAGATGAGAACTCATTCGTCCCAGCCCCCTCTGCATTATGCAAAGTGAACATAATTTCAAAGCCGTCATATGCCGACCAGATCTTTTAAATATTTGACTATTCTATAAGCCTACATTGTTCTCCATTATATTATACTTAAAATCAAATATGTAATAAAGGCATTAAATTACGTTATAGGTGTTTATCTCAAGTTGAAATGGGAGATCAGATTTTTAAGGAAAGTTTTTTGAAGAATGAGTAGAGAAATATCATTTGAATGAAATACATCAAGCTCTTTTCTTTTCTATTATGAATCCACAGTCCAATTTTTCAACTGTAATATATCTCTGCAAATAGTATTCACTTATGTAACAATAAAACGTAATGTGTGTGACACAACAAGCAAAATGCTTATTTCAATAATTTCTCGAATCCAGTATAAATTCCTGATGCCCTTTGCTCGAATTTTAAGATAAAATTGTTTCATTCATTTATAAATCAGTTCACTATTAGGTAATTGTACCCCATATGGCCTACCTAAGAATAATTACTACTTTTACACTTTTGTGAGTGGCAATAAATTATTGCGTTTGCTTACAATATAAAGTTCATCAAACTGGACATGATGTGGAACAACTAAAATGATTACACAAGCCACAATAACAAATATAGAAAAAGATTAGTTTTGGGCATATTGAGTGTACTGTATTCCCAATATGGTCTATTTAATTTCTATTAGTATCACATTTAAAATAATGGAGACTAATGAAACTAAGAAAATGTGACTTAGAGTATGGATTATGTTTATTATCACCAGATAATTTAAACTGAACTTTCACCTCCGGCTATGGGCTGATCCTCCATCCTGGAATCTCTGATAGAGACACTTCTGATTCTCAACCCATTGCTTGCAGGCCTAGGGTTTGCGCGGTTCAGAAGGCCCTATGCTCCACTTAGGAACTACAAGAATTCATTCATTCATTTATTCATTCATTCATTCATTATATACTGAGATTCCCTATGTGACAAAGATTTTAAGGATTTTTTTGAATAGCTGCTCCTGTTGCAATTGCACAAGAGACAACAGTTACATTTTCTCTGTGTTCATTGCCAATTATGTGTACTCTGCGTGCATCATTTTTTGCAAGTACTCATGGTTCTTTGTGTAAATTCAGTCTGCAACCTTTCTCATTCAATGTTAAAAAGTCCTTCAGGATTTCCAAAAATACCGATTTCTTAAAGAAGAGTTTTAAACTTTTGAAAATGGTCTTGAACAGCTACTTTGTTTAACTTCTGTGTCCTAGGTGGATTAAGAGTTTGGGATTTTCTGATATAAGTTTCCTTGCCCACTTGCCGCTTGCAATCTGCTCAACATCAGAAAATTTATGAGTAATATTATTTTTGTTGCAGTATCTGTAGACACATAATCTTAAAATGTTAGATGTTATTGGATATCCCACTTCTACCAACCTCATTATACGTGCACAGAGTTCACCAGTTTGTTCTTCAGACAAAGTAAACTTTCGCCCCAATTTTGCTTTGATTTTACATCCAGATTTGACATAGCTACGGAAAGTTCTTCGTAGAACAGTAAATTCTTTTTCTGCTTGATAGTCCGACATTTTTTCTTAGTGGTGGCTTCCACAGCTTTTGTTGGGTCATCTAGGCTCCATCGACCGCGTATATTATCGTGATTTGAGATCATTACTACACAAAATAAATAAAACATTTATCAGTAGAAGTCTATACCCAATATGGCGTGCTATGGCTAAAATGTATACTCAATATGACCTAATAGGTCATGTTGGATCAAAATTATGAGTAACTCATTTCACACATATAGCTACAACAAGGTAAAGTTATTACATAATTTAAAACAGGATAGTTACATGAAGTAATTGACACGGTAACACGTTTGTAGAAAAATTCTAATGTATCAGTAACACAATAAGCTTACCTGCATAAAATAATAACACTTGGGCGGCAAACAAACGAATCTCGACTGTGAAATGTCTGTTAGTCACTGCACACTGGATGTAACACAGAGATAATTGAAATAGCTTACCAAACGTGAATGAGCAGCCATCTAGCAGATTACCATCATAGTTACCAAGAAATAGCTACTAGGCCATATTGAGTAGCAAGCCATATGGGGTACAGTTAGCTTGTATGTTTATAAAACATACTCTGCAAAAGAAACAGTTTAAGAATTAATTTGTTTACTTCAATTTCATATTAATAAATTTATTGATAAAGTCGTGCATCACAAAGTGAAACGCTAATGATTTAGGATTTGAAAAGACATGAAGAAAACGCTATCGAATACACTATAGGACTTAGATATTTAAATCAAAGTATACCGCATTTCATAAGAACACAAAATCAAAATCTTAGTTAACCTATGTTTCTTTCTGCTGATTTACTAAATACACTCACCTATTAGTAAAACACATGCGTTGTTGTTCTAGGTAACTTATAGCAACCAAAATAAGGATACACGAATATACGAGGGGGGACTCAAAATAAACCAGATTGTTGTCATAAAAGCTTTATTGATGAACCTTTTTACAAAATTACTTCAGTCACCTTCAAAATACTCTCCATTATATGCGGTGCACTTGTCAAGTCTCTTTTCCCACTGTTGGAAGCATGTTTGGAACTCTTCAAGTTTGATATTGTCCAGTGCCCTTTGCGAAGCTGTTTTACCGCATCCACATCGTCATAACGCTCCCCTTTTAGTGTTGTGTGTGTGTGTCGTGTGTGTGTGTGTGTGTGTGTGTGTGTGTGTGTGTGTGTGTGTGTGTGTGTGTGAGAGAGAGATGCCAAATAGTGGGTCACTCGTAAGGCCGTGTGTGCTGGAGCGTAGTCGTGATGCAGAAACCAGTCAACTGATTGCCAAAGTTCCAGGCGTTACATCCTCACATTCTCTCACAGACACCTTAAAACATCCAAGTAAAAGTGCTGGTTAACAGTCTGGCCAGGAGGTACGAATTCCCGATGCACGATTCCACGAATATCAAACAAGGCAATGATCATTGTCTTCACATTTGACATCACTTGCCTTGTTCTTTTTGGTCTGGGAGAGTTGGGAGTCCTCCACTGGCTTGACGCTTGCTTGGTTTCGGGGTCATACCCGTAACACCAACTCTCATCCCCTGTAATGACTTTGTTCAAGAAGTTTGGATCACGTGCAATCTCTGATTTCAAGTCCTGGCACACATTCATGCGGATGGTTTTGTGCTCCTGTGTGAGAAGGCGCGAAACAAATTTAGCAGCAACACGTCTCATGTGCATATCCTCCCTCAAAATCCGCTGGCACGAGCTCAAACTTATTCCTGTCGCTGCTGAAATTTGGTCGATCGTTTGGCGACATCCTCGTTGATCATTTGGCGGACCTTTTCAATATTCTCCTCATTTCGCGATGTTGAAGGGCGTCCAGAATGAGCTTGGTCTTCAACACACATCTCACCACGTTTAAAGCGTCCAAACCGCTCGAAAACCTGTGTGCGGCTCATAACGTCCTCCTGGAAAGTTTCCTGAAGCATTTGGTGTAATTCCGTTGCAGTTTCTTTAAGCAGGAAACAAAATTTCACACACACACACACACACACACACACACACACACACACACACACACACACACACACACACACACACACACACACACTTTGTTCTTTTAAAGTTGCCATAACGACTTCGCAGAGGTAACCCACCAACAGTCAGAGAAGCACAATACCACACTTGGACGTTCAGTTCTACATGACACCGTCTGCACAGCTGTTTCATGAAGGTCTCTACTAACACTAACTAGCGTGAGAACCCTGCACTACGTCTACGAGTGGCAGCGCCCTTGGAGTCTGGTTTCGTTTGTGGCCCCCCCCCTTCGTAAATGTTTCGATTTAAGACACTACAACTTGTTTATAGGATATGATTCAAAGTGTTGTGTGAGGTAAAGCATGATCAGTTGTTTATAACACGACCGACTTTATTTAACCATTGGAAAGAGTTTGTATTATATAACAATTACTTAAAATATGACGCGTTTCAACTTGTGAAAAAGTTTGACACATTATATATTTTAAGTAATCAATGGCAAGATGTGTCAATTGCAAAGACATTTTAGTACCTCAGTAACCTAGGATTCAATTTTCAATTCGCATATCACATTCCTTACAGATATAAAACATTTCAGCTATGTTTATTCATGCATTTTTCAATTTTTAGATAAAATTAGGGCTACAAATTATTTTTCTTTAGAAATAGAAGCTACATTTTCGTGTTATTTATGAAATAGAAAAAAACCACAGCTCTGTTCACATTATTGCATTAGATAAAGGAATGTTCCTTCCTTTCTCCTTCAAACCCTTCTGTCACTATACATATATCCGGATCTCTCCTCTCCCACTTTCCCCTGGCAACTACTTCCACTTTCTTCTATCCCTTTCTTTCCACCCACTTCCCCTAATCCCCATTGTGAAGAGGGCTACGCAAAGATAATACTTATATTCCATATGAAAACACCTCACACCCCAGCCCACTCTGGGGTTCCATAATAACTAATGTTACTAAAATATTTTTCTTTTCTGAAGTCGTGTATTCACCCATTTTCTGTTTATGGTATCATGGTGCAAATATATATTTCCTGTGTTTATTGTTGCTAGTCTAATCTAAATGTGTGCTTTACTGATTTTTAGATAATATCGTAATGAACTATATTAGATCCTTGACATTCCATATATTATTACAGACATAGGATACAATAGTTAATAATTAAATATTACAAATGAAATCTTACCCGAGTATTTCCTTCCTTTGTGTTGGATAAACTTAATTATGACGTAATTTGAATCAACATATTCATCATTCATACTAACCACTTTGCCATCTACAATCTATGATTTAAAGATCAATAGTATGTTCCAGTTAAAGTTAACTCATGGCGCAACAGCCCTAAAAGGGCCAAGGCCTACCAACCCGACTGCCGGCCTCACGCCCACTTACACACGGCAGAGGTGAATGATCATCCAACCGATATGGGGAGGAGATGTGGTCAGCATCTCGGCATCCCCCAGCCGGAATGTTGGTTTCCGTGACCAGGGCCGCTTACCTAGCGTAAGCTCCTCACTTTCCTCACGATGCTGAGTGGACACCGGTCCTATACCCGGGACCGAAAATCCGCACCCTATGGGTGGGGTCGAAATAAAATAAAATAGCGTTAACAATTTCTTTCAGCCTCATTCACAAAACACTGTTTTTCTCCATTTTTAAAAATGTGGGTTACCCGTTTTTCTGTGCATGTCTTCAATTTCAGGTCAAGCCGACACCACTTTGCCATCTTAACCCTTTTACCAATAGCTAAATATTTAATGGTAATATTTCTATAATTTTTCAAAACAAAGTAGATAGTTAATATGCAAGAATAGCTAATATAAAGACCCCACATAAAATTAAATGGAGTACTTAGAAAAGCTCAACAGATTCATATGAATTTCAATTGTTGCACTTGGAGCAGAAGCATGATTCAAAATTCTTCGTACACTTCTAGCATGGAATTGAGCCAATCTCCCAAATGCAATACAGGATGTTAATGACAAAAGACGATCAGAATGCTGCAGGTGAGCATTGTTGTACTGTGAATATATCCTTTCTCATTAAGGGCTGGCTAGTTGCGGTGTTGGCCGCATGGTGCCTCCTCTGGTGTTGATGGCGGTGTCAACGCTGCCTGTAATTGCTATTGACACAGCTGCATTATAATTACTTGAATTACTGCCATCATTACGAGCGGGCTGGGCGGGTAAAGCCTTTATTGCGCAATAACATGGCGGTTCTTGTCGTCATTATGGTAACAAGGGCCGAGGGACGAGGGAAAGGACGGGGGGGCCCGCATCTGTCGCATCAATAGTTGGATACAAATCGCTAATATTTGCATGGATGGTGTAACCAGAGGCGTACTCTACACACACTAACTAGCTCATCGAACATAGACGCTTTGCGTACCTACGTCACAGTCTTCACGCGTTGCTTAGTAATTGGTATTACCTACTGTACGCTTCTTCTCTGAAGGAGACCTAACGTCTTATACGAATAGAAAAATGTCATATTGGCTAACCTATACCTTAGTCATGGCACCTGCCTGCCAAACAAAGGATCCCAATTTGAACTTGGGAATTCTGCTCTAGTTAAGATTATATGCTATCCTGTCCAGAGTCCGAGGCCAATAGGTAGCATGTTCCAGAGGCAACAGGTCACCAATATGACCATTGTGGATAAAAAAGATATCAGCACAGTGTGATCCATATAAAGAATATAATACACAATTGGGAGATTACATTACACTATCTACATCTCAGAGAAAATGTTGGAAGTGTCCTCCTTATCAGCATCTATACATGTCTGCAATCGTCTCACCATATTCTCTGAAGTTTAATGGAGAGTATCCTCACCAATGTTACTCATTTCAGTTTGAATGAGTTCCTTGAGGACATCAATTGTCCGTGGCCTATTCTTGTACACTATTTTTAGATACCCCACAAGAAAAATTTCGGTGAGGTTACGCTAGGGGATCTGGGAGGCCACAGACCTTCTTCTTCTTCTTCTTCTTCTTCTTCTTCTTCTTCTTCTTCCTCTTCTTCTTCTTCTTCTTCTTCACTCCAAGGGCTAAGCAATACTGCCTGTTCCGGCTTAAAACATGTCTGACCATCGTTTTCGTGGTCTTCCCGGATGTCTCTTTCCTCTAGGTTTATAATTTATAACTCTTCTCTGGATCCTATCTCTCGGCATTCTCTCAATATGTTCTCTCCATTCATTTCTATAATTTATTATTCTTTCTTCTAAAGAACTTATTTCTAAATCTTCTCTTATTTTTTTTTTCATTTGGGATTTTATCTAAAACAGTACATTCCTTTACTGCTCTTAAAAACCTCATTTCGGCAGCCTGTATCTTGTTTTTGTCTGCTTTTGTTAATGTCCATGTTTCAGAACAAAAAAGAAAAGCAGGCACAGCCATTACTTTATAAAATTTCATCCGTGTTTCTTTTCTGGTTTTAGTTTTTAGGCTTCTATTTATTATGCCGCATATTTGATGAAACATTGGTAATTTATTTTTAAAATCATTTTCATATTTATAACTGACATATGTTCCCAAATATTTAAAACCCGTAACTTGCTCTAAGATAATATAATCAATTACTATTTTGGTTCTAACAGTATCTTTACCTCGAAACGCCATTGTTTTTGTTTTATTTGTGGAAATTTTGAAATTATAATTCTTACATAACTTCTGTAAAATTTATACTGCTCTTTGCAGCTCGTCTTCAGTTTTACTTATAATTATTTGGTCATCCGCTAATAGCATCGTCTTAAGAATAAAATTTGGTGCGAGATGAATGTCTCCGTTAATCTTAAACATCCACTCTCTAATCAGATCATCTATATAAATTATGAATAAGATAGGAGACAAACTGCAACCTGTCTTACACCTTGATTTGTATGTATCCATTTACTATACATTCCATTTCCAATATGGATGCTGATTGTTGTATCCTTATATATAGATTTAAGAACTTTAATGAGATGATTTGGGTAGCCTATTCGAGTCGTGATTTCCCACAATTGTTTCCTATTTACTCGATCAAACGCACTTTCATAATCAATAAAAGCCATATGTGTTTCCAGATTAAATTCTCTTCTTCTTTCTATTATCTGCTTAACTGTAAATGTAGCATCTGTACAGGATTGTCCTTTTCTAAAACCATCTTGTTCTTCTAAAAGTAGAACAGACCTTTTGAGATTATTCGATTATCAAAGAAACTGGTTAAAAGTTCTATGGTGCCATTGCATGTATGGCACGTTGCTCCATCTTACTGTAAATAACTTTCTCTCAATTCCATATCATCCAGTTGCTTCATAAATGTCTTGAAGATACCCATATAAACTTCAGTGTCTACAGTCGTATCAAAGAAGATGGGACCAAGGATCCCGGAAGCTGACACCACGCACCATACTCCAAATTTTTCATCATGCAGTGGGGTTTCGTGGATCACTTGGGGGCTTACAGCAGCCCAATATCTGGTGTTGTGTGTTTATCTAGACTGACAGATGAAACCATGCCTCATCTGTAAATCACGTTATGGAGAGAATGTCTGAAACCATCGACATTAACTGATTCGTTTATCATAATTTGCTTCTTTCAGTTCTTGCACCATATGCATTCTGTAAGGTCTTAATCCCGATTTCTTCGCAACTCTTTGACATGTTCTATATGAATAATCTGATTCCTGGTTCAATCGATGCAAAGATTTGTTTGGAGAATTCAATAGCCTTCTGCGAACATCTGTAACAGTCTGTGCATTCAGTGGCGGTCTATGTTTTCCACTCTCACTAATGAGTATACCAGTTGTCTCCAGCTTTCTTAAGAGCAATAAAATTGTTGCCTTTGTCGGAACATCGCGTACATTAAATTCTCTTCAAAATTCCCTTTGTGTTGTTACCAACAAATTTGTCTTCCCATATGTTTTAAAAATGTAAAAACGCTCTCGTAGCGAGTAATGCATGTTGCGCTTATGACTGCACATTTAAGACTGTCAGCTGTCAACAATTTTCAGTGTTGTCAATTCTCCCAGGGCCACTGAAATCATTAAAATGAATTTCTATATACTACGAGCTTTCAAAGTGAAATTATGGCCTACTAAATGGTTCAGGTTTATATGGATCGCACTGTATAACTAAAAGATACCGAAATACTACCTCTCAAAGGCAAAAAGTTGCTTAAGATTTAAATGAAAAATTCCCAAACGCACAGTGTTGATTATATTGACGATCCTTTCTTGTGTATTTTCTCAAATTAATATAATAATTGTGATTGGAATGCTATACCCGCGTGCTTAAGATATTTGCATGGCTACTGAAATGTATTTATGTTGATTTTCTGGTATCCTTTTATAAAGAGTTATGGGAAAACTTTTCAATTGATTAAAAAATTCATACGTTATACTTAACGTAGATATCCTAAAACATAGTATTTTAATACACATTGTCACAAAACATAAAAAATAATATCTCCTTCTAAATCAAAATTTACGATTAAGTAGCATGCAAAACAGGCATACGCACACACTCTTAAGATATGTGTATGCATACGTGTATTAATGAATATGTTAAGAATGACCAAATTTGTCATTGAAGTTAAATAATGACGAGTATATTTTCAAGTAAGTTTGCCGCCACACTTGAAGGAGCTGTTAACCTCCGGCCACTTGGTGAAATGGTGCACAGCAAGCAGATAGGTAGCGATTCCCCAAATTGCCTTAGGAAACGGTGCTCCCGCAGTTCGTTGTACATTCGGCTTCAGCCACGCGTCTGTGGTTCCGCATAATTTCCGTTGCTAGCACCATTTCCCTATGCTGATGTAACCACAAAAACCGGCCGCTCCAAGCTGCCTCCTGAGCTGCCAGCACGAGTATCTTAAGCACTTTCTTTACATTATGCATCGAAAGTGCTCCACACACATAGACTACCACACTTAAGACATCGTTAAGTCCAGGAGTCTCACTGAGGACAAAAGCTCTTTAAGATTGAGCCTCTAGCTGTGATATGCGAGAGCTGTTCAATAAAGAATGATCATATTTTTTACGGTCATAATTTTTCGCACTGAAATTCAATCTTACTATATTCTGTTAGCTTAATGTGAAACAAACACGCCGCAGTAGTTATATTGTTGGTACTCCTGGTTCCCGCCTGTGAGAACCACGCAAGTCCAAACATATTCAGTATCGCCTACCGCTGCAATAGAGGCAGCATGCAGTTAAAGTTGATGTTAGAGGAAGATCCGGAGCTTCTTTCAAACGTAATCACTGCTGGTGTAACTTGGCTACATCATTTTGATCCTGAGAGCAAACAGAAAAGCTCAGTGTGGAAATCTCCTTCATCACCAACCCCTCCAAAAAGCAAAAGTGGTTGCTTCTGCTGGAAAAGTTATGGTCATCTTATTCTTTGATATTCATGCAATGGTTTATCAGCATGTTGTACCTGCACACACATCAGTTACTGGGCAATACTACAGGGATGTCCTGAAAACATTGCAAGTTCATACCAGACGCAAAAGACCACATTTCCGTGAAGTAGGCTGGATGCTGCACAACAATAATGCGCGATCACATATTGCCAATGCTGTTGCTGAATATCTTACAAAAATCAACGTGAAGTGCATCCCTCATCCTCCCTATAGTCCGGATTTAGCCCCATGTGATTTTTTTCTATTCCCTAACTTGAAGAAACGCCTTAGTGGGAGGCATTATCCATCATCAGAAGCATTGGTGAAGCTGCGGATGCGATTTTAAAGGATCTCTCAAAAAATGGTTTCCAGCATGTCTTTGAAGACTGGCAGAAACGCTGGGACAAGTGCATCGCATTCAGGGGAGACTATTTTGAGAAGGACCATCAAAATTATGAGGATGAGTAAAGGTACGCTGTCAAAAAAGAAACTGTGATCATTCTTTATTGAGCAGCTCTCATACGTCAAGCCGTAGATTTCTACCCTCAAATTGCTCCAATGTCTAAGACATTACTATATCTAGGCTGTCCAGTTTTTATCTTCTGTAAAGATAATACTTGCACTGAGTGGACGGACATAAAACTGCAAAACTCCATCTCTCCATCTACATGCAGTGGCTACAGTTCTCTAAACTATATTCAGAAAGATTTTCAGCTACAGAGGAGCACCCTCCTGTCCGTACTATAATGTAAAATCGTACTCTTGAATTCGCTTGACACAGCGCGCCTTCGTCTTTCCTTAGTGTCGAAAGCTCATCTACCAAGGAAAAGCAGTAATCAGTTCAGAGTTGAAACTGTTATCCACAACAAATCCATATGGAACTGCTTCTAAAATTTCCATCAATTCTAATAGATCTAGTTGTATAAAACAATAACGGTTTTGCTCTTGGCATAGCTTAAGCACATTTCGCGGTTTTATCCCTCCTAGACAGGACCCAGCTCTCGTGTATTTCAGCGACTTTGACAGCCTTACTGTGTGTCATAGTAGCGCACTTCAAGAATGCTACTGCACCGTGAGTTTGACTTGGGGATGGAATGAAGAAATTAAATCAAGATTATAATTCAAGATTTACTATTATAATATTTTAATGGCATCTTTAGATGTCCTTTGATTTGTATTTAAGGACATGACTGTAACAGTAGTGTTACAGAAGAGAAAAACGTCTGGTATAAAGTTCTCATCACGAACTGTAAGAGTCTAAATCGTTGCAGACCTTGCTTACTCCTAAAGGCAACGATCGAGGTAGGGTAGAAAACGTTATTCTTTCTAAGGAGTTCCCATTTTTATTATGTCCTGCTCATCAGATGCTGGTGTGTTTGTAATATTATATCAGCTTATTGTGTGTATTTTCTTTTTAGATTTAACAGAGAGAAAATTTTGATATAGTTATAAAATACAGAATTAGGATATTATGCTTTTCTTTTTGTGCATTCAATTCCTGTCTTCATTCTTATGTACTTCTCGGTTTTGTTTTCACCTGATAACTTTATTTACAAAAGATTGTTCTGCTATTGCTTTTACTTTAAATATTCTATTTCACCTTATGAACTTCCAAAAATATGCGTAATTTAACATCTTAATTTTAATACCCGAATACATTAATTTATGCAATTTATATATCTGTGTATAAAAGTATTATATATCACTCACTGTTTTCTTGTCGAGATGGGGCTTCATGGAGACCTGGGAATACTTTTGAGAAATTATTTCAATCTTTCATAGCTATATTTCTATATATCTACCTCTAGCCTTTCAAATATTACTGTTTACATCATATTAACGGAAATATGCCTTTGAATAAATACTTTCATCTGACATACGTGTGTAGGTAGAAGAGTAAGCTCTAAACAGATTCGTTAGGCAGATGTCGCTATATACTGATCTTCGAATTCCGTATTGTTTGCAAGACATCGCGAGCAAAAACGAAAAAGCGTAAGTGCTTTAAAATTGACTAAATATTGAACAATTTAAACCAGTATAAGGAATACCTCAGACAATTCTAATGCCACAAATGTAAATGTACGTAACCTTAATACGTTTCGACCGAGCCAGTTTTCTGAAGATGAAAATTTTTCAAATGCTTCCAGACAGAGGGCATTTCTGAAGTTTGTTTTATCTCCATGTCGCATCTTTGGAGTACGCTAAATATATTTCCAGTCAAAGGATATCTTTGAGTTTCTTTTTTAAACTTCATGTTGCAACTTTGGAGTACACTAAACTCTTATGTGAAGTTTTTGTTAATTATGCGGCATTTCCTCAAGTTATGCTGTCCCCCGCCTCTCTCTCTCTCTCGCTGTCACTCTCGCTCGCTCGCTCACACACACACTTACTTGGATCTTCTTTCTCTATTTTTTTCCATTTCAGGGTCTAAAACTTGTATTTCCTATAACATTTCATATTTTGGGGGAACTTAACATTTCCTTTTGACTACACAGTCTGTGAAAGCGCGTGCAAATATGTATAAAGTCTGTTTAGTTAACTCATGTGCACGTCGGCCGCTGCCTTTGACGAATCCTTATAATCGTTTTAAAACCCCGGCCCTCCTCCTCCTCTTTCTCGATACATAATGGGTATCGTACGAGGTTTCGTCTAAATAAATTATCTTATGTCCTTTACTTCAAAACTTACTTACATATATTGACAAGTATATGTATGTATATATCACCAAGCTACAATTCTACTGGATTCCATAATAACCCTTAACTTATTCAAAGTGCGGTATTTGGAACCCAGCTCCTTTAAGAGACCGCGCAAAGTGCAGTGCCCATAAGGAAAATCACAAGTGTCTTGCAAATGTGCAACCAATTCGTCTAAGGTGGGAGCTCTCCCTTTTGCATAGAATCTATAAATTTCTCGACGATTTAAGTCGCATGTGAAATTATCTACTTTAGAGAAACGTTTCCTTTTGTTTTCACACTTGATCGGCATCTTTGGTATTCCTTTCGTCACAATATTTCTTACAGTGTTTCTGTGAATACCCAGAATTTATCATCAGGTTCATTGCATGGCCCCTTACCAAGGTTATTTTTCATCAAATAATTATATGTGTTCAAAACAAGCGCTTGAATTTGCTTAGAAACAGTTCCCGCTATAACTTTGTTTTTTGAGGCTTTTCCAGTAATAAAACTCGGTCCAGTTATTCACACTATTGTCATCACTTTGATTATTTTCACTTGACTGAAAGTAATCTACTACTTCTACCACTGCATTTCCCTTCCACGGTCTCCACATCGTGACACACAACGAATTTCTGCACGTAATGAAACCGATCAACTGGAAGTTGGAATTTTGGCAACTGGGACTCCACGTGGAGTAGACATGAGACTGTCAGTTCGAGAAAATCAGGGTTGCTATTGGTCTTCAACGACAGTATTCCACTTCTGAAGTGTGGAGATAGACTTATGACGATCATTAGTGGGCAGGAGGGTAGTTTCCTTTGGGGGAAAAACTGCACACGTGTGCACTAGACAGACTCTACAAAACTATGTTCGCTTCAAGCAAATAGTGGCAGGAAGTGGTGGGGTCATTGAACTGAAATGTGCTGTTTGCAATACCTTGACGTACTCTTTCTCTTGTGACTAGATGTGGTTGGTTACATCAGTACAAACTCTGGTCCCCCATCTTCCTACTAACCACAGAATGACAGGAATCTTTGAGGATAGTATCTCGGTAGCTGTAATTTCTGTGTAGTTGTTTGTCCCTTAATTGCCTTTGAATGGTTTCTCAGGAACTGCCCACAAAGGCAGAAATCCTAAATCTCACAATGCTCATTTTTGAAGGGTCGGCCTGGACTTCCTTTGTTACACACTGGTATCCAACTACCATTTAGATTTATGAACACTTCCTTCGTAGGGCTATGGCGTCCAGACACGAAGAATACGCAAAACAAAGTGAGACGTGATCAATAAATTCTGATGAAAGTGTCCACTCAGCTTAATCAAGTCAAATATGCTTAATATTATTAAGGAAATGCTTACTTTAAAGCACAAACTCTGAATACAAGAGATAGGAACCACGAACCGTTCAATTTATTAACGAACAGCTCACTTCAAATAGATTCTTAAACGCCATTAAATATATCAGTTAAATGATGCTGTTTATGCTCACACACAGCCACACATTCCTTGAGAAAAAGATCTGAAATAACTTCTTGGAGCAGCTGGCAGCAAATTCATGAGAACGAGATGATTCGCATTGTTTATACAGGCAATTAAGAAGATAACGCGTTACATCCTTTAATTCTTCTGGAGAACATTGAATTGAAAAGCGCTGAATAATGCAACAATTAGCATTCAAAGGGTGCTATTGTGTTCGATATATTCTCATTATTACGGTGCGGCTAAAATCACAAAGAGCATGGGATTTCATCTTTTCCAACCTCACTGTCACTTTTGCCCAGATATGCTTACATCTACAATGAGATGTGAACATTTGTAAAGAAGCTTTTAGAATAATAGTTCCTAGATGAGTAAATCGAGAAAATCTTGTGAAATGTGGAGCATTGTTTCTTTAAGATACATTTATTTAATGTCGCCTAACAACAATGGTCTTATAGAGACAACTATAAGATGGTATAACAAATTTTGTATACAGTTGGTCAGTACAATTAACATTTTAGAAACTATTAGGTTATACATATAAGTTCACATAAACTATACATTCAAAGAACTGAAGAATCGATATTGCACAGCATTATGTTCATAATTATTATGTATTACTTATTAATGATAGTTATTATCACTTTACAGAATACACCGAAACCAGGTTAACACTGATTAGATTTTTGTATTGAAGAAGTTAATTTACAGTCTTGTAGAAATAAATACAATGATTGTAGACTCTTCTGTTCATCTAGTAGGGCATGAAGATCTGTAGGAATTTTATGAAGGGTCCTATAGGTTGAGTAGCGAGTACATTGATACTGAAATGCCCAAGATGTATCCTAAGGGGGAGAGGACATACCCTCCTTGGTTGTGTAGAGCGTCCCACGTAGATCTGGGCTTGACTAAATATGATAAATCTACTATGTCTATGTATCCGCACATGTTGTTTAGTATTTTTATCGCGATATGAAGACCATTTTATAATTTATACTGATGGCTCCAAGAGTTCAAATGGTGTTGGTTGTGCTTGCGTGTGTGGAACCGAACCGTATACATTCGGATTCCACACTAGCACTTCTATTTTTACTGCAGAGCTTTATGCAATATACCGGGCCATTTTACACGTACGTCGACGAAAGTTGGGGGACTGCTTAATCCTGAGTGATTCAGCGCACTTCAAAGCCTACGACAGTTGTACAACTACCACCCTATTTTGCAGCGTATCCAGGATGCCCTCCACGTTTTACACGCTTCTGACATTAGCGTGGTGTGTGCATGGATCCCTGGTCACGTAGGCTTGCGGGGAAATGAAATGCCGGATTCAGCAGACAAGACGGCTACCATGAAGCCCAAGGTTCGAGTACCATCTGTGAAATCGGAAGATTTTAGGGCCGTATTGCGGAGAGCTGTGCAAACCTGCTGGCAGGAAGAGTGGTCCGCTCTCCACAATAATAAACTTAGATCTGCGAAAGAACTTCCGATTCCCTGCGTTACTTCCTGTCGTTCCTCTCGTCGCAAGGAGGTGAGTTTGGCTCGGTTACGCATTGGGCACTTCTTTTTTACTCATAGTTTTCTTTTTAAAAAGGAGCCTGCTACACTGTGTCCACTTTGCAACGAAGCGTTATGTGTCCGACACGTGCTGCTAGTGCTTTACCTAGCACACCTTATGACGTCTCTGCAGCTGCCGGCCAGTTTTGCAGAAATGCTAGTGGATGATAATAAAGTAATGGAGAAGGTTTTTAGATTCTTTTCTAGGTTAGACATGAGGATTTAGTGAACGAAATTTTTGGTAGGTTGGATTTACATTTCTTTTTATTTATTTTAGTTTTGTTTGTTTGTGGTTATGTACATGTATCTTCGGTAAGTTTATTTACACAAGTATAGGATTTTAGAAAAATTTATATCTTGCTTTTGCCATGACTGCTTTTTAAAGGGCGCTGATGACCGCTGTAGTTGAGCTCCCTTATACACATCATCATCATCATCATCATTCGTTTATAATATGATTTAGTGATAATGGTTGCTTGCATGGTTCACAATGTGGATACCTCTCTCTGGAAAATAGGTGATTATGTATGTCCAATTCTAAGTCTGGAGAGTAATATTTGTTGTTTTAGACTTCTATGTTTATAAAGGCACTGAGTAGGAGATGTGTTTAGTTTCACTTGTCGGAGTTTACTATGTTCATTGATTTCTAGCCAATGATTTTTCCATTCTTGAATTATTTCCTTTTTGATATGGCTTATAGTACCTTCATGTGGAATAGGTATTGAGATTACACCAGTGATTGGTTTCTTGTTTCTTTAGGAGCTTCATCTGCCTTTTCATTTCCGGCTATTTCTAAGTGGGATGGTATCCACGTCCACAGAATTCCTTTGTCTTCTTAGGGCGGCGAGTAATATATTTTTTTCCATTCGTGTGGTTTTGTTCTTTAAACTTTGGTTTGTGAGATATCGTCTAACTTTTCTCAAAGTTTAAATTAGTATGTCTAAACTAATATCATAATTTTCTGCCATTTTTATAATGTCTTTATTCTCAATGGCATTCTCATAGAAGCTTAAAAGCTGTGTATAGTTTAATGTATAATCTTGTGGTGCTTCTTCTACTACTTTCTTTATTTGTGAAAGGATTTCGTCCATACTAGTTTCGACTTTTTTGGCAGGAGGTTTACGTGTATTATTTTGTCTTCTTTTTAAATGTTTTATCCTCTAAGGGATATTATGGAATATTTTCACATTGCAAAGTGAAAGAATTTGGAGGAATAAGCTGTTAAATAGTTGCTTAACTGCATAACAATTACTTACTTTCAAGTTTTTAGATTACTGACCATGCATAAGATAATGGTTCCAATATTATGATATTTAAATGAGTTCTTATGATTGAGTTTGGATGTATTATGTAAAACATAATGTGAATTCAGATATATCCATTTTATATCATTTCGTGATAGTTTGAATTTATTTTCTCACGGAGAAACTGAAACTAGCAATCTTTAATTCTTACTATAGATGGCAGATATTTAGTGTTTTAACTTGGCCTCTTTCTTTGTACTCTAGCCTTGCTATCATGGGTGGAATTGGTTTAAATATACCTTTTGGACAAATTATTTGGAGACACCCAACATCTGATATCCATTGCTAACAACATCAACATTTTTAAAAATAAATGCCCTTATTCTATAATTATTTATTCACTTACAGAGGTTAGGACCACCAGAGCATCATAGAGGCAACTTAATTTTATAACAATTTATAGACAAACATCTTAGTATATACACTTTCATTTTTGTACTTCATGCAGAATAAATTTTCCCTTTTCTTTTGAATACTTAAATTCTAATGATATAAAATAACTGAAATATCGTATTATGCTGGAGTAACCCGAATTTCAGTACAAAATAAATAAATTGCTACGCAAGGATTATCGTCCTTTACATTATTATCCTACAATTATGTATCAGAGGTTGATGAACAATAATTGGTCAGTGCGTCTCTGCAATACAACATTGGACCAGTTCGTCTCTGCGCTTAACCAGCGTATCACATGTCTTGTCACAGTCGCTTGCATCAAAGACAGATATGCTCTAACATGCACAAACATAATCCCTAGTAGGCTCTAATTTGCAGCCCTCACAAAGGATGGAATTCTAAGCTACCCTCCATAACCCTCCCCTCTGTGTAATGTGGTAGTATTTTTATGTGCACTATCACTAATGGCATTGTTACCCTTAATACTCCACTAGCATAGATGTGACCTACCACGGCTAGACAATAAAGCATGCCAGTTTGTTGAATTTGGTAATAGAATTGCAAGTTTGGAGTTTATTAAATAAATATGTAGCTATTGTATTTTAAATTATAAAAAAACTGAACTAAAAATATAAGTAACTATCTTTTGTACATGAAAATGTTGTAAAAATATTCGCTGATAATGAAAATATCTCTATATATATTAATACACTACATGCTTTCTATGAATCGGGGAATATGAATTCCTACGTACAAAGTCGAGGTTGATGAAATTTAAGAGAATTCCTGCAGTAAAATAATTTCAAAATTATAAGATAATATTTTCCCTCATATCTTCTGCAGACTTGGGACTGTACAACCATGATATTGGAGACGTGGTTGAACATGTTATTTTGGTCTATCATGTTGTGGTCATTGCATGTTTATAAATTTTAAAAAATTATTTGGAATTGTTATTTGTACGGTAATGAAAGTGTAACATTAGGCTGGTCACGAGATGATATAATGTGAGTGAAAAGTTATGTAATATTGTTTTTATTGTTAACTTTAAGAATGTGATTACGTAATGCGGTGACGTAGACCAGTTAAAGATAAGTTATTTGGTTTTTATAGCAACGTAGAAGGATAGGAGCAAGAGATTAACTGAAATTAGTGTTCTCCATCAGAACTCTGCAAGAATAAAGGGTGTATTTGTGTATCTCCAAGTGTATGCAGAAATAATTTTGTGTATGTGCACTTAAACTGCATTAAAAAGCGTGAGTGTAAGAGAGGAATAGTTCATCTATACATCTATCACCGTTTGTTCAAGGACAGTATTTTACAGTATTTAAAATTTGTATCAAAGAATATAAATTTTCGGAAGAATTAAATATACGAGGGGAGACCCAAAATAAACCGGATTGTTGTCATAAAAACTTGATGAACCTTTTTCCAAAATTACTTCACTCACCTTGAAAATACTCTCCGTTACATGCGATGCACTGGTCAAGTCTCTTTTCCCGCTGATGGAAGCATGTTTGGAACTCTTCAAGTTTGATATTGTCCAGTGCCCTTTGCGAAGCTGTTTTTACCGCCTCTACATCGTCATAACACTCCCCTTTTAGCGTTTTTGCATTCGTGGAAATACGAAAAAGTAGCACGGGGCTAGATCCGGCGAATACGCAGCGTGGGGAACGACAGACCACCTCTGAGTGGGTCACTCGTAAGGCCGTGTGTGCTTGAGCGTTGTCGTGATGCAGAAACCAGTCACCGGTTCACTAAAGTTCCGGCTTTTTCTACTAAAACGTGAACAAACTACAGGTGTTCAGGAAAAACTATGTCAAATATTGGCTGACTTGCTTAACCTCCCTCTCGAAGTCTTCCAAGTTCTGATGCGCTGTGTATTAATCCCATGAATTCCCTTTGGTGTTGGAACAAATGCCGTTCAGAATGGTCTATTCATTTATACATAAACGCCGTATACGGGGTCCATTCAAAAATTATTTTTTCTTTTTCAAAAAAGTGTGCTTTTAATTATTAATATATCTTTTGTCCCGTTCAAAGTAATCACCCTAATATCGCTACCAGATATTATACCTTGTGCCAAATCTTTTTCCAATCCTCGAAGCACTTTGAAAAATCGTATGGGCCATATGCTCTTGGACATTTAAATACTCATGTGTTGAAGCCTTAAAAAGGCTCTGGGATTAAAAAACCATTGCATATTGAAGCAATAAATTTAATGAATATTTTAGCCACTGAAGAAAGTTTTGTATTTTTGTAACTTTGACCAAAAGTCAATTAATGCACTCACTTTCTTCTCGGGCAGCCAGGCAGGTGAAAAAATGATTAGACATCAACTTTTCGGGAGTGTGCATCTCTCCCATCATCAAGATATTTATAAAATGTTATAACCACAAATGAAATACTGGATATAACACAACTATAAACAAAGACAAAACACTATCAAAATTCGCATTACTGAATAAAAGGCTGTTTTCAGTAAATTAAATGCCAGGTCAGGAAATGGCGTGAGTATAGAAAATTGTGTCAAAGAAACGTAACTACTTAACTTGTTTATCAAGCTGTATTGATCTTTGCTTCTTAATTCGATGTATTTCTATTTTTAAGGCCGGTTTCCAAGAGGAGCTGAACTGAAATCCTGAATTTAAACATTTAAATTAAAAAATTTAACATTCGTTTAATGCAACCTGAGAAGTCTTGGGTGGCAGAGCATTGTTTTGATAACGACCATAGAGCCAATTTTCGGGAGACGACAATCTTGGCAAAATACAACAGTTACTGGGAGCGGAGAATTAAGGAGGCTTTGGCGATTTCCTCTTAAAGGAGCACGCTTAATTGTGATGCTGGATTTCAGCATTCAGTATTAAAGTATTCATCGCCACGAAAGCTTCAATTCTTACGTCAGTTAATGCTGTTAGAGAAAATAGGTCAAAAATAGTTTTTAGAGAGTATTTTGTAGAAGAGGGACTAGAGATGTCCTGTAAATACAAGTAAGCAGATTTTTAGTTTGGACTATTATTAGACTCCTTACATTTATTTTAATTTGTTGACCATTGAAATATCGTATCCAACAACTGTTAGGCAAACAGAGTAAATTCAGCAACGTTGAATGCAAGGCATGGAATTTTAACCGGGGAACTTGGCGAATTCAAATAACAAACACTGCTAAGCCTTCTCGCTCTGCAAGAAATCCTTCGTTTTAAACCCAAAAGCAGAATTACAATCCCGTCTAGATTGTAAAGCAGACATAATATAACATTATTGTATCATGAGGGTTCTCTAAGTTTCACAAAGACTTTACTAATATCTTGAGAAGCCTGGACTAAAGAGAGAACGCCGGAGAGAGAGAGAGATGAAGATCAAGTCATTTAATCCGGTAGAATTAGCTACTTTGCTGAGTATAAACTCTGGACGGCCAGTGCATTAAGATTACAAGGATATCCACTCTCCACGATCCGTACTCATTAGACGACAGGGGTGGAGGGCGACACACGCGCTCGCTCTCACAGAACACGCAAATCGAATATCATGAGGAAAACCACGACTTACATGTACCTACCCCTATTAACGTACTACCTATTTTCTCCTCTAATTGCGGTCACCAATACCTACTCCATTCTCGTGAACCTCACACTTGAATTGTTTCGCTCTAGTAAACTTGTTGTCAGAGCTACAGCAGCAAAATAAACAACTGAATAATGATGTAAATAAATAGTGAAATATTCAATGTAATGCCCTATAAGTTTTTTAAAAAACAATTCTATTGTGATGCACTCGCAGGAGTTTCTCTTTGGAGCTTTGAAAAACAAAAACATTCTTTCAAAAGTACGCTAACTGCCATATATAAATAACTGATATAAACCAATAATTGTAGCTTATTCTTAGCTGAAAAATGAATTAAAACGTAAGTAAAAGTCAACAAATAGAAATAAATAAGAACCAGGTATGACTGAATAGTAAAATTCAAGAATCAAATATTCGAAATTGTTCTTTCACACTATCGTATGTATGTCGAAGGTAGAATCAGACTGAAAAATTCAATGCCATGACCGATATTTGAACCATATATCTTCAGGTTTCCGTCCGGCTATTCTTAACCATTTCCCGTAGGGGAGGGATCCGCCCCCTTCAGCTGCCATGGTGCGGACACTGCGGACCCTTAGTACTCGTGGTACCTCTGACGTTAGTAGAGGAACCTCGAGCCGAACTGCCGAGCCCCTCCCGTCGGGGAGTCGTTCGGATTGGGTTGGACTCGAGGGGATAGTGTGTTCCCGACACCCACGGGGAATTGGGTACCTCCGGCCAGGCTACGGCCGCCCGAAGGGGGTAAAGTGTTGCCTCATAAGTCCTGGGTACTAGTCTGCAGAACTAGTAGAAGGTGTGCTAGATCACCAGGTGGCCCCACCGAGGTTTTCGGTAGACTTCCCTGCGGGGTTGACGCGCGTAAATGGCGTATCCACTTCCACCCATCTTGACGTTGTAGTCGATTGGGGGGGGGGAGTTCTTTAGACTCAAATTATTGCCCCATGGAAGGACCCCCGGGTAGAAGGAGGCCCGGGTCCTTGGTCCTATGCGTCCAGGACTAATGGGAGTAAAATCTCTGAAGCTAAATAAATGTTTTTAACCATTGAGCAACCATGGCCTACATGCCAGTACGACATTTAACTCTCCAACTGACTCGTGTTTTTAACGGTGAGCCACTAAAGTACTTATAAACACACGAGACGACTAACTCAATGGCGGATTACGAGTACTGTGCTTCTGGAACTAGACCTGCTGAGGAGCCGGACACAAGACCTCTAATCTTTCTAGTAGCCGCAGTTACCACCTGTAACACCAAATTTCATCCCGCTCTTTCTTAGAAGAGCACTTCTTGTCGCATCCGAAAAACAGTAATTAATTAGATTGCTGATTAACTCTCTCACAAACATGATGGCTAAAAGTACCAGAGCGCTTTAGAAGCGGAAGAGTAAGCTTATGGAAGATTCTGGTTAACAGACAATAGGAGTTTGGTTTTTATCCATGACTGGGAGCGCCGCTTATCTCGTTTACCTCTCCAATGCATCGCACTGCCCTCACGGTACCTAGGGCAGCAGCTGCTGCATTACATACTCGTCCTTAACACGCACACACACATTCACTCTGTAAAATATTTATGTCTTAGTAACACCCATATTTCAGCTTGGGTTTCAGCGTGATAGGGTTCAAATCTATCATCACCTACACTGCGTTCGGAGGCAGGCTGGGCTCCCAGTCAATCTTGCCACCCAACACAATTCTTACTCCTTCTGGCTCGCACTGCGAGTGAGTCCCAACTATCACCTGGAATGCACGGGTGCTTAGGCGGTTCCGTTGCACATTTCTCCCTTCCAATCCGGTGGAGACATTTTAGTAGTGCAGTACCCTTGAGGTTGCAATACTTTCTCGTATTACAATCTCTCGGTGAGGCGACTTACCTTCCTCGGGATAGAGAAATGAAGATGCCTTCAGCTTCCCCGTTACTGAGATGAAGTAGTCTGGATAAATTGCCTGTAGCTTCGTCGATGAGCGATGAGATCTTTAATCCAGGGCTGTGGTACCGCACCAGCAACGGAATGGTGAATGGTAGCAACCAAAATTGATCATAAAACACTATTTCACTTATTTTTATAAGATTTTGTTTTCTCCCTGTATCTTTACACAGTCGATGCTTTGTAACAACATTTGCTAACATATTTCATAATAGTAATGGCGTAGCATACGCAGCATCGGTTCCAGAACTACGTCTCGCCAGATCAAGGGAACTTTCAGGAATGAGCTTTATCGAGTGAAAAAATTAAATTCAAATATTTTACCGAAATCTGATTGGTTAATTTTGCTATGTCTTGTTACTAAGGGACCAATACTTAAATTTGATTGGCTTGACATCAGATTTTGAATTTCTATGCAGTCTAATACGTCACAAACAAAGCCATCTTGATTTAACCTCTTTCATCAACTTCAGAGGGCCAGGTTTGTATTACATTTCCATATATGGGAATTTTAATAAATTCCTCGAATTATATGGAAAATCAGCTTCAAGGTGAAGCCCACACACCCCTCTGTGGCCTCCATAAATGGAGTTTTCCTCCACTCGAAAAAAAGGGTTCACTTTTTCTTTATCAATTTTATGGGACTGATGCATTAAACATCAAACAACATTTTCTTCGGATTTCTTTGCTTTAGGAAAGCTACCTATGGATCTTCTACTCAAGTGCTTCTACAGGGGTGTATCTTTCCTAGACACTACCTCACAAACAAGAGACAAATGCATGGGAAGAAAGGGTATCTTTCTCGATGTTATAGTTTTGAGTTAACATGCTAGCTATATTTACACTTTATTTCACAAAAAGTCGTTTTAGTTTCATTTTATTCTATCGCAAGCCTGAATGGCAAATAGCAGCGAAAGATGGATACACCAATTAAAGCAATGTTAAACTCGAAAGGGAAAGTAGATATCATCTACACTACCGGTCAACAGTTTTCGAACACCTGCCACAGCTATGGATTATTGTTTTCCCCCGTAGAGGAGTGCTAATGATTATCCACAAGTGTATTGAGTTTCGCGAGTAAGTTTATGGTATGCGAACAGCTACAATCTCTGTCTCAACCGTGCAACGTTATCTTTGTGAACAAGGTTTAAAGGAGAGCACAGCGGCCAGAAAACCTTTATTACGCAAACAAAACAAGGCGGAAAGATTACAATGGACACAGCAACATAAAAATTGGAGCGTGCTGCAAAGGTTCAAGATGTTATTCACGGACGAATTTCAGCTTCAACTGCTTGGAAATCATCGTAGAAGCTTTGGTCGTCGATTAATGGAGAACGTACGAAGAGTCAAAAAGTGATGCCAACAGTCAAGCATGGTGGAGGGTCTGTTACGTTGTGAGGATGTTTTGCGGGTGATACAAATTGGTGAATTAGAATTAATGCAACATTAAAGATGGAAGAATATCACAGGATATTGATAAAAAACTGCTCCATCTGGCAAAGGACTGGTCGTGGGTTTATTCTGCAACAGGAAAATAGTCCGAAAAATGCTTATCAGTGGTGCAGAGGTTATTTCAGAATAAAAAAGTAATGTAGGGAAATGGAAAACATGAACTGGCTAAGTCATTCAGCCGATTTATTTCATGTCACCCACTGAACTATTGTAGGACGAACTTGACAGGGAAGTGAGAAAACTAAATTCATGTAATGTTGAAGATATGTGGAATAATTTACAGACATGTTGGAGTGCAATATGTGCAAAAGCACTATTCAATCTTATCTCCAGATAGTCAAAAGTTTCTGCAGTGATTCTGAGGGCAAGAGTGCATAATTTGAAGAGGCTAAAATCTAAACCATATTGTACTTAATTAATACTGGTGAGAGAAAATATTAATTTTGTAGATCTTTTTAATTTTTACTATATTTTTGTATATTAAAATAAAACATTTAGGTTTTTTAATAGGTATTCGAAAAGTTTTGACTGGTGGTGTAGATAGCGAGAGAATTGTGCATTTATGTTGAATTACCTGATGACATAATTTATTCGTGAAGTCTTTGACGATTAAGAAATCGGAGCTGCTGTAATCTAATACAGACACGATGAGCGAGATGGCCCATGACAACTTGTGTGACTCGCATTCAGAAAGTCCTGGGTTCCAACGCATTCGATAGTGCACTTTCAACTGGGTTTTTCGTGGTTTCCCCCCGACAAGTAGCAATCCCGTCCCCTTCAGTTGCCGTGGCACGTGCACTGCGGACACCGAGCACTCGTGGTACCTCTGACGTTACTAGAGGAACCTCGGGCCGAACATTCGAGCCCCTCCCTATTGGGAGTTATTTGGAATGGGTTGGACTCGAAGGGATAGTGCTTCCCGATACACGTGGGAGTTCCGGGACGTCTGTTATCGGACAAGTTTCGCCCGCGCACACCTTTTTACAAAATTACTCCAGTCACCTTCAAAATACTCTCCATTATATTCGATGCACTTGTCGAGTCTCTTTTCCCACTGTTGGAAGCATGTTTGGAAATCCTCAAGTTTGATATTGTCCAGTGCCCTTTACGAAGCTGTTTTTACTGCCTCCACATCGTCATAACGCTCCCCTTTTAGCGTTCTTGTTTTTCATTCGTGGAAATAGGAAAAAGTCGCAAGGTTCGGCGAATATTAGAGCGTGAGGAACGACAGACCACCTCTGAGATGCAGTGGGTCACTCGTAAGGCCGTGTGTGCTGGAGCGTTGTCGTGATGCAGAAACCAGTCACCTGATCGCCAAAGTTCCGGGCGTTTCCTCCTCTCATCCTCTCGCAGACGCCTTAAAACATCCAAATAAAAGTGCTGGTTAACAGTCTGGCCAGGTGGTATGATTTCCCGATGCACAATTCCACGAACATCAAAAAAGACAATGATCATCATCTTCACATTTGACCTCATTTGCCTTGCTTTTTTGGTCTGGGAGAGTTGGGAGTCCTCCACTGGCTTGGCGCTTGCTTGGTTTGTGGGTCATACCCGAAACAGCAACTCTCATCCCCTGTAATAACTTTGTTCAAGAAGTTTGGATCACGTGCAATCTCTGTTTTCAAGTCCTGGCACACATTCATGCGGATGGTTTTGTGCTCCTGTGTGAGAAGGCGCGGAAAAAATTTAGCAGCAACACATCTCATGTGCAAATCCTCCCTCAAAATCCGCTGGCATGAGCTCCAACTGATTCCTGTCGCTGCTGAAATTTGTTCAAGGGCGTCCAGAAAGAGCTTGGTCTTCAACATACATCTCCCACGTTTAAAGCGCCCAAACCACTCGAAATCCTGTGTGCGGCTCATAGCGGCCTCCTGGAAAGCTTCCTGAAGCATTTTGGTGTGTCTCCGTTGCAGTTTTTTTAAGCAGGAAATAAAATTTCACACACACTCTTTGTTCTTTTAAAGTTGCTATAACGACATCGCAGAGGTAACCCGCCAACTGTCAGAGAAACACAATACCACATTTGCACGTTCAGCTGTACACTGACGCCGTCTGCGCAGCTGGTTCATGAAGGTCTCTACTAACACCATCTAGGGTGAGAACCCTTCACTACGTCTACGAGTGGCTGCGCCCTCAGAGTCCGTTTTCTTTTGGGTCCCCCCTCGTACATATGCACAATTATTTTTAAGAAGCAACAAAGGAAATTAATTGCATCTGAGATAAACAAACCCTTGAAAGTTTAGAAAGACCAAGCGGTATGACTCAGACGGTTTCGGGACATCAGGATTCGATTCTCCTGGCCGAACACCTGAGCCATGAATTATTTCGAGGGTTTTCTCGATTCGCCAGGCGAATGCTGGGCGACATGCCCAGAATGTCCTCAACCTCGATGTCATCTCAATTATCATTTAACATCATCTGTCATCTGGAGGTCTCTTTCAGGGTAGAAGTGTCAGATGGTGTCTCGGCGTTGCATGACAGGATGATGTGCTCCTGGTAAACACTTCCTCCTGCGGTAGGACCGTCTTCGGTCTCCGTGTCCACCTGGTGGGCCGTTTCAGGGCCACGGCGGATGGATGCCAGCAGTACTAGCCTTCCGGAGGAGTTTCCAACTGGTAAATAGTATGGATACTGCTCTCTAAACTGTCGTGGCTCCTTTGGGTCGGCTACCCTCAGCCTCCTTGCACCTCATCGTTCCTCCCGAGAATGCCCGATTTGGGGCATAAGCATTATAAATCAAAACTTATGACAGTGCCAAATCCCCTCAGTAAGAATTTATCCTATCCTGGTATACAATGTGGAAAATGCCATTTATAAATAAGTTAAAGTTAATTGGCGCGACAGCCCTAAGAGGCCCAAGACCTACCAACTCGACTGCCGGCCTCACGCCCACTTGCGCACAGCAGAGGTGGGCGATCATCCAATCGATACGGGGAGGAGATTTGGTCAGCATCTGGGCGTCCACCAGCCGGAATGTTGATTTCCGTGATCAGGGCCGCTTACCTAGCGTAAGCTCCTCACTTTCCTCACGATGCTGAGTGGGCACCGGTCCTATACCCGGGAACTAAAATCCCCACCACATGGGTGGAATCGAACCCGGGCCGCTTTCCGTGGCCAGTGACCAAGGCATGCTGCCTTTGCCCGCTACGCCACGGCGCAGGACATCATTTATAAATGAAACGGTGAAATTATGAATCAGGATGAAAAGGACACTTGTACTAGATGCACGGGAACCTAAATGACTTCTATATTTAAAAGTGAAGGAAGTCTTCTGGATAAACTTCATAACTATGCTTGGTTTCCTATTTGCAATGACATTGCTGATTTCAGTGGAATTTGACACATTCTTGTTAATTACAGTACCTTAATGTGCAGATATGCTGCTGAATGGCAGAGGAAACAAATTGTACAAACTGTATAGGCACAGAAGGCTATTGTGGGTTCGATCCTCGCCTCGGGAATGAGCGTTTTGTGTTGCTAATTGTTTACGTAAAACGGTAAACAACTGAAACACTGGGGAAAACAAACTGTGTAGAAAATACATGCTAATGAAACATTTCCCAGGAGGAGCTCGATAAAAGGTATTTGTTAAACGATGGAATAGTAAAACTTTTCGAGCTGGAAAATCCGGTCCATTACTCAAAGTGATTGCCTCAGACGTCTTTTACAATCTGCAGAGGCTTAGAAACTCTGAGAGATCGAGCCTTAAATTGTTAAAATCTCTGAAGAAACAGAGGGTGTCTGGTAAGGGTTACTAACATTCCGAAATTAAACACATTAAGAAGAATTAATCAGACGCTTTATGCCAGTGTTGTCATCTCAGAGGTACTTAGGCAGACTGTACGTAACAAATATAATACAATTCAGACTACAAATGTAATTTTGTAGTTGTTTATATTTTCATTGAAGTGGCATATTGAATGTTATTTACGATACTGCTAAGAGACGATGGCTGAGGTAATCCAAGAAAAGCAAAGGAGATGCAATTACGTTTGGAGATTTCAAAGATTTTTCGTAGAAAAATAAACTGATTTTGTTGCTTCTAATAAAGACAGCAAGGAAAATAGATTTAGTAAAGTTATATGTGTAAGGTGTGTAGTTATATCGTTGACAACTTAAGGCTGGCATGAAATTATGGTAAATAATAGCAAATATTTTAAATGTGGACAGTCATGGAACTACTTCTAAAACTTGCAAAACTTATTAATACTCCCAGTGGTGATTTGGGAGAGGAGAAGAATTGAACGTGAGCGAGTAAGGAAAGTTAAATGTTAAAAACTGTAGCACAGAAAAATATATCTTACATTGACAGTGCAAATGGTACTATAGTGCGATTAATATAGACCTGAACCATTTCAATGGGTCATAAGTTTTGAATCAATAATGGTTCACACGTGCAACTTTGGGAGAATATAATACACAATTGGGAGATTACATTACTTTATTTACATCACAGAGAAAATGTTGAAAGTGTCTTCCATAAGCATCTATACATGTTTGCACTCGTCTCACCATATTCTCTGAAATTTTAAGGAGAATGCACTCGCCAGTGTTACTTATTTCGGTTCGAATGGATTCCTTAAGAACATCAATGGTCCGTGGCCTATTCTTGTACATTCTATTTTTAGATACCCCCACAAGAAAAAATCCGGCATGGTTAGGTCAGGGGATCTGGGGGTCACAGACCTTTTGAGATAATTCGATTATCAAAGCAACTAGTTGCAAGTTCCAGGTGTCATTAATGTATGGCACGTTGCTCCATCTTGCTGGAAATAGCCTTCTCTCAATTCGATATCATCCAGATGTTCCACACATGTTTTGAGGATACCCATATAAACTCAAGTGTCTACAGTCTTATCAAAGTATATGGCACATTTAAAACTGCCAACTGTCAACTATTGTCAGTGTTGAAATGGTTCAGGTTTATATGGATCACACTATATAAGAGAGAAGTACAAAGGAAGGTGGAGTAAAAGATAATGACTGCGAGGGTGGGTCAAAAAGCTTCGCCTCGTATTTTTTTTCCTTAAATAAGTAAGTTATGTGAACGCTTTGAATTTGGCGCAATTCCTCAAAAATTCTTCTACAATTCCCTGCAGTAATAACTTCCTAAGACAACAGGTGGCAGCACTGCATCCTGTTGCAAAATGGCTGACATCGACATTCGTATTAGACAGCGTTCTGTGACTGAATGTTTGACTGCGGAAGGTCAAACGCCAATTCGCATTCACTAAAGGCTAAAAAAAAGGTGTATGGTGATGCAAAGGTGGATGTCAGCATTGTTAGACGATGGGTACGTCGCTGTAACGAAGCTGAAGGGCAAACACCATTGGCAGATGAATAGCGAAGCGGCAGGCCGGTGACTGCAGTGACTCCATGCAGCATTCAGCGAGTCGATGACATCATTCGTGGTGATCGCCGGGTAACAACAGGTCCATTGTGTCACATTGCCTCCCTGAGTAAAGGCAGTGTGATGACGATTATTCAACAACTGGGTTACTCAAAAGTTTTTTCGAGTTGGGTACCAAGAATGTTAAACGCCCAATACAAAGAAACAAGGAAAACAATAGCCTCCGAACACTTGCAGCGCTTCAATTTGGAGGGAGAGGAGTTTCTGGAAAAAAATTGTTACTGGAGACGAAACGTGGGTTCAGTTTTTTGAACCTGATTCAAAGAGGCAGTCAATGGAATGGCATCACACAACGTCACCGAAGAAAAAAAAAATTCCAAACTCTGCGGTTGGCAGGGAAATTTATGGCGACAGTGTTTTGGGATGCAGAGGGTATGCTTATAATTGATTTTTGGAGCAGGGATTCACAATAAATTCTGTCCAATACGTTAGAACTCTCAAAATGCTGAAAGCACGTCATCGCCGAGTTCACCCAACAAAAACTACGGCGGATGTTCTTCTTTAGCATGACAATGTAAGACCACACACCAGCCGTTACACCACTGCAGAAATTGAGAAATTTGGTTGGCAAGTCTTTCCTCACCACCCATAAGCCCTGACCTGGCACCAACAGACTTCCATCTGTTCGGGCAACTAAAGGAAGCTCATCGTGGGATTCATTTTGAAGATGAGGAGGCTGTGATAACGTCCATTGGTCAATGGCTTAGGAAGCAAGTCCGTGTGCTTTACCTCACTGGACTACATTCCCTAGTTGAAAGCTGGACCAAAACTGTGAAAAAGGAAGGAGATTATATTGAATAGTGACAAATTAATCGTCAATGTTGTAGTTTTCAAGCTATGTAAATTAGATGCAATTTTCTTGGCAATTAAAAGATAAAAAAATAGGAGGCATTTAGAGAATGCTATGAGTCAAGCTAGATTAATACAAGAGGTAATCGATCTTTCAGAATTTTTCTCTAGTATGTATACAGCTAAGTTGTAACCAAATTTATTTTTATAATTTGAATTAATAACTTCTGTTGCCTAATTATTCTTTCATACTTAGTGTTGTGTAGAACAAGGTTTTAAAACATTCTATGCTACACACGACTAAGTACTCTACTTGGACTACCCCTGACTGGGGTCGGGCCCCTTTGCTAACAGGGCAGCCCTTTAATTCGGTTGCACAACTACTTTATAGGTGCTTGACCCTTTTTCTAGTCATTTCTATCCTGCGCTGGTTTTTCCTATTTGATAAATTTTTGCCTATTCCTATAATTTATTATCACTTGCTTCGATTTCATATTAGAATTGTTACACAGGATCTGTATTCACTTAACCTCATATTTCAATATTTCTCACTTGCATATTACCCCATTTATGGCGTTCCTTTTCCCGATTACAAATTATATAACTTCACAAGCCACTTCTTCCAATCCTTCTTCATTGCTATCTCTTCGTCAAACATTCCTAAAGCGTAGTTAACTAGCAACGGAGGAGAAAAGAACATCCTGTAGAGTTGCTCGCGCGGAAGTGAGGAAAAAGGATCTAAGAATACTTACAACATTGTAAGTCGCCATAAGCTATCTCGTATGAATTTGGGATCATCCTGTGCTTTACGAGAAAAAAAAACTGCGAGTCATTTGGCGATTTTTCTGTCTGAGATGGCAAGTTGACAGGGTAGTTCAGTAGTTAGTAAAATCGAATGGAGGCCGGATGATCCATGACTCAAACCCGACTATGATTGAGTTTTTCAGACTGATTCTATTTTTCTGACAACTAATGTAAATTGTAATGGGCTTCATTGATATTACCAAATCGCTATCTACATAAATACACATACTTGTATGCATAGGTGTGTGTATTTATGTGTATATATGTGCATATTTATGTACAAATACATAATAATAATATAGATTAAACGCATATAGTGATACATCTTGCCTCCAACCTCTCATTTGAACAGCGATGTTATATTTGCGACTGCTTGAAATTGCAGAATCCAAATCTTATCGATAGGCAAATTGTAGAGTTCTCATTTACCAAAATTTTCTCTCAATCATTTTGCTGCCATTTCTTTCTTATCATCTTCCAAGTCTGCTTGTAAGTTTTGTGGAGGATATTATAGCGGAACGATGACGGGGGTGTGTGTTTAAAGGAAAGATTATTCCCCTTGGACACTAGGGGGCTTCTTGGTTTACCGGCCGTTCATCACCCTGACTGGGAAACCACAGCGAGTGGGATTCTGCAAATAAGGAACTGTTAGGCACTTCAGTGCATCTTTGTAGTGTGTGGCCTGTTCTGTCCAGTGATTTCTTCATGACATAGGTCCTATGTAAGTTGCTATGTGCGAGGTGTTTCCTTTGGTTATACACGCTATAGACTACAAGATTGTCTGCATCTCTTACGATTTACCAATTATGCAAAAACCATTCAGAAGGAAGATGACTTCACAAGCTATTTTCACATGATTCAATATATGCATTTTATTTGTTATACAAATATCTTAGATATATTTTAATTAAAACTAGTCACTCATCTTTACATAAATCAAAACTAATGCACAAATTCTGGTCAAATTTTGGTGTCACATCTCTGAATAATGCTGAACTTCCAGGTTAGGACACCCCACCTTTCCTTTTAGTGAAGTTGTTCCCAGGCACACGCACACACGCGCAACGAACACGCACGCATACAGTGTGCCTAAGAGAAGAGAGTAGGCAGCTGTGGGAGAAGGAATGGCAAACAACAAAGAATGAAGCACAAACGAAAAGCAGAATATTTATTAAATTGATCCTAACTCACAACATAACAGCAGAGATCATCGGACACGGACATTTTGGTACTTATCTACAAAGGTTTAAAATCAAAGAAGATCCATCATGTGTGTGCCAAAGTGTAGAATCAGCAAACCACATACGAGGGTGCTTCAATAAATACCCGAACTAATTTAATTATATTTAAATAAACCGCCCTGGAGCGCAATGGCTGCTAGTGGTGGAAAGGTGAATCCCTCCTCTAGCGGTGCTGTGAGTGCCAGTCATGCAGAGTCAATCAGTTCGGAGTTAGAGCCTCATACGTGAGGTCGTGTTTACTGCACTCACCATGGAACTGAAATTGCAGTAATGTGTATCAATAAAGTTTTGTGTTCTGTTAGACAAAACGCCTACATAAACCTTTTAAATGGTGCAGCAACAACACAAGGACCAAGATGTAGGCAAAACACAAGTCTTTGAGTGGTATAAACCTTTCAAAGGAGGTCACGAAGAACTTCTAGGTTCTCCGCGCCCTGGAAGACTCTTAACAGCAAAACAGGAAGTCAACATTGACACAATTGACGCAATTGTGCAAGCAGATCGTCGCATAACAATTTCGAAAGTTGCAGACATAATGCACTTGTCGGTTGGAACTGTAGACGACATAATTTGCAATGATTTTGGCTATCGAAAAGTTGCAGCGATGGCACGTGCTGAAGGACGAACAGAAGGCTCACCGCGTCATGACGTGTCAAGAATGCCTCGGAAGGTTACGACGGGAGCCAGAGTTTCTGACCAGGGTCATCACTTGTGACGAGAGCTGTTTCCACCATTAGGACCCGTTAACTAAACAGGAGAGTTCGCTGTGGAAGCATTCATCGAGCCCTAGGCCTAATAAAGCAGAAGTTGAGAAAAGTGCAGGAAAGGTCATGCATCTCGTATTTTTTGACAAACAGGGCATTCTATATGATCATGTTGTAACTAATCAAGCACAATAACTGCTGCTTACTATTGTGACGTACTGAAGGGGCCACTGAAGAAAAAAATATCGCCGAAAAGCGACCAGATCTCGCAAGGAGAGGATGGATCTTGATTCAGGATAATGCCCCTGCTCATTGACCCCGTGCAGCTCAAGGTGTCATCGCAGAAATGGGCATTGAGATGATGCGTCATCCACCTTATTCTCAGGATCTCACACCATGTGTTTTAGACCTTTTCCCTTTTCCCAGGAGCTTCCTGGTCGCCATTTTCAAAGTGATAAGGAGTTGAACAATGTTATCATGGGTACCCTGAACAGACTGTCCCAAAAAGGGGTTCAAGGAGTGTTTTGAACAATGGGTAAATTGTTGGTATAATTGTATTTCAACAGAGGGATAATACTTCGAAAGTGTGTAGGCCAATTTTAGTGAAGTAAAGCCATTATATGCTATTTAAAAATATTAGTTCGGTTATTTATTGAATGACCATCGTATTTTGGGAGTGTCACTTGCAAGCAGAAATATAACCCTTTCGGAACAGTGTGTTAAGAAAGGAGGGCACTGGCCTCTAAACAATCAAGAAATTATGGAAGAATCTGCTTAAAGAATTTCAACTATTTGTTAATAAGATTGATTTTAAAAAGTTATGTAATTTTTTAAATATACGTCCGTCCCAACGTTAAGTTATATCAGACGGTGAATGAATTGGGTGAAATTATGCTCAAATGAGTCCAGGGTCCATGGAGCTTGGAGTTACCCAACATTTGTCTTGAAGGATAAGGGAAACCCCCGGAAAAAATTTATCCAGGTAACTCACCCTGACCGAGAAAAAAGTCATGTATATAATAACTGCCAGTACATCAAATTGTAAACTGTTAAAAATGAATGGGCAATAGCCTCTATAAGAACTATAGTGCATGTAGTAATACACAGTGTAATGGAGCATACATAATAAATAATTTAAAAAATAACACACACACACACACACACACACACACACACACACACACACACACACACACACACACACATATACACTCAACCTTTTCTTTTTAGTGAAGCTGTTCACACACACCCACACTAACACACACACACACACACACACACACACACACACACACACACACACACACACACACACAGCTTCTCTAATCGTGCCATTTAAGACTTAATCAACCTCAAAAGATGCCATTTCCTGTGAAATCTCCACATGCAATATTCCTACTAACTGCAATAAATAAAGTAAAACGTAATAGGCAGTATACTGAGCACACATAACATAATTTCCTGTCTGTTGATGGAAGAAGCTAGTATTGTTGCATCCTATATATCGCGTGGACACGCTGTGTGATGATGTCACCCCACAACAAACGGTGCAATCATAATAATAGCCTGATCTCAATCTCACAGGGATCACCCTCCACTGTAATGCTAATGCATGGTCACGTGACCTATCGGTCAGTTTGTCTATCCCTTTCTTCTACTGCAGAACACAAGTACACTGTATGTACGTGCGTTGCTATCGCAGAAACCATGGCCAAAGTCCATTGTAACTGTTTGGTGCGTGCTCGCGTGCATGTATGTGTATATGTGTATTTATGTATACGTGAATAACGAAACCACTTATATGTTACGTTCATTATAATTTTGCTACCTACTCTTCTATAAATCCCTCATATTAATATTTGAAGAAATAATTTCAATACACTTGAAGTTGTCGACTCCATAGATTCTCTTTTTCTTGCGTCTTACGTATTAAGATTGGCTGTATATTTGAAATATATGATATGATATTTATTTGTATAGTTTCCATTACAGATTCATCACAATGACTTTAACATCAAACGTGCACTATTATAATTCCTGTATATATACATGAAATTGCTGACCCAAGATACACTCGCTGACTCAGGTCCTCTGGCCATAAGCCTTTGGGTTTCCTGAGCAGTTTGTTGTCATTTCTTCCTGACCTTCGCTTCCTTTGCCTTAAAGGCACTGAAAGGTCGATGGGCTTTCAAAAAAATCATTTTTTTTTCTCTTAGTGTTAAAAATTATATAGTTCTTCAGCTGTTAAATGATATATATAAAACATGGGGTGTCAGCTGGTATTAAAGTCCTTTAATCCATCAATTTAAAGATGGCGGCGCAATGACACGCCCACTTTCTGATCATCTGCATACACATTTCTCTCAGCATAATTCCAAAGCATGAAATTTCTGAACTAACCCACTTAGAAACATCTGGTAAAGTTTGATTTACGTGTTGGTCATTCTGCTTCCTGCTGCTTCAATCGGTTATTTCTCTATGGTCAATTTCCGGCTTCTTTGACCATGTTTTTGCACCCAAAACCCAAATGAAAGTTTTCATCATATAATATGGGAAAGAATTCCAAATACGGTGCATTTTGGGCCAAAATCTTTAAAAATTGGTGTACATGATAGTGTTATTTTTATAATGATGGGTGATGTGGTAGGCATAAAGTAATGACCAAAATGGGTATAAAGGTTGATGAACATATGAGGGCAGTATGTCTAAAAAAAAAAAAGATGTGTGTCGACTCTCAGAGGCAAAAAGAACAGCTCAGTTGCTTGAAAGTAGAGTTAAAGGTAATAAAAGCAAAGTAAAAGATGAGGAAAACCCTAACTGAGCAGGAATATGGAGCAGGCATTTTCTGAGAGTATGTATAATTTAAAAAGAATGGGGCTTAATCTTTGATCGTGATCTCCCAAAACCTTGATTTTTCATACTTAGGTGCATTTTTCTCAAAAACTATAAAATATATTGATACAAAATGTTTATTGCTTATTTTTTAATGTTCCCCGAATACATTAGTCTAACTTTTATATTCGTATGGTCTATAAAATGGAGGGAAAATAAAATTCAGTCCTTAAAAATATTATCTTTTTTAACACAACTAAATAATTTTTCATGTGCATAGTATAAACTATGTATGCTTTTTATTTAGTTTAGATTATAAAAATGTGTCTTATGTTATTTAGGAAAAAGTTTGGTGCCTATAGCTTTAAATTCCTACAGGGAACCTAGACCTGAAGTATAGGGTGTAATACTTTTTTCAGGATACACACAGTGACTTATGCCTCTTTTGCAAGGAACTGTATGAACTTAATATAAATATTATACAGTCGTTAAATGCACACATCCCTATACTATAATCATACCAAACTTCAATTTCTTGCAATGTTTAGTTTTTTGTATATTTGTAGTTCATTGTTGCTAGAAACTAGCCCTGTCTGGGTAAAAATAACCTCCCAGTGCCCTTAATCCACTTTTCTCTTAACCTATGTAAGAATTCTCTTAAACATCTATTTTTATTTTCACCCATATCCGTTAACATGCGTAACGCCACTACCTTTTCGCACACACTGTCCCATTTATTATCCCATATTTTTCTCCTGCAGTTTGTTAACTCCTTACATTCTATCAGATAATGAACAGTGCTCTTTTCTTCTCCATATATTTCACATATCCCTAACTCATTACTTCTCAACCCTTTTAGATATATTACTCCTACTCTCATCCATGCTACGCCTTCTCTTCCAGATTTGTAGCATTGACCTATGTATATATTTTCCCTACCCTATTTTGTCTTTAATTGCTTATAAAATTTCAAAGATTTCTTCTCTTCTATACTTTCCCATATCTCCTGCCTATCTAATTAATTATGTGATATTAATCATTAATATCTAATTAAAGGTACATTAATTAATTGTGTTAAAGGTACAGTAATGGAAAAACACGAGTCAGTTGGAGAATTTAATGTCATGTTGGCACGTTGGCCATAGTAGTTCAATGGTTTAGAGCGGCTGGACGGAGACCAGAAGATCCATGATTCAAATCCCGGGTATGGCATTGAATTTTTCAGTCTGGCTGTACCCTTTCATAATACGTCCTACACTCGGCTTGTATGAAAGAACAATTAATTTCCATTAATTGTACCTAATAGTGGTCCGAACTATAAAGCCCGGGCCTTAAAGTACTTACAGCATAGTAAGTCACCACTAAGGTAGTTGTCTCATGTGTTTATGAGAACTCCTAGTGGTTTACCGGGAGAAACACGAGTCAGTTGGAGAATTTAATGTCATGCCGGCATGTTGGTCATAGTAGTTCAATGGTTTAGAGCGGCTGGATGGAGACCAGAAGATCCGTGATTAAAATCCCGGCTATGGCTTTGAATTTTTCAGTCTGACTCTACCCTTTCATAGTACGTCCTACACACGGCTAGTGTGAAAGAACAATTAATTTCCATTAATCCAAATTTGTTTTATTATTCTTCTTCTACCTCACGGCTTTGGATTGTTTAACCCGTTCCGGCTCCAAATTGGTCTGCCCATCTTTTCTTCGATCTTCCCTGGTTTCTTCTTCCTATAGGTTTATAGTTTAAGGCTATTTTTTGGTATTGTGTTATTATTCATCCTCTGAACATGTTTTTTCCATTGATTTCTATTTCTTTCAATAGTATGGTTTATTTCTTCTACTTTTAATTCTGTCCTAATATCCTGACTACGCTTTTTATCAATTTTGGTATATCCAGCTATTTATTGCTCTTATGAATTTCATTTCTGATGACTGTATTCTCGTACTATTTCTTTTTGTTAGTGTCCATGTTTCTGATCCATAGATCAGAGTTGGTATTGCCATTCTTTTGTATAGTTTCATTATAGACTCCTTTCTTGCTTTTTTTAATGTTCTTTTTATTGTGCCTGTTATATAGTTAAATTTATTTATTTTCTCTATTATATCAGCTTCCCCTTGGTACGAGACATTACACCCTAAATACTTAAAGTATGATTTCTGCTCAATTATTGTGTTATCTAACACTATTTTTGATCATACCGGATTAATTCCTTTAAATATCATGGTTTTGGATTTATTTGCTGATATTTTCATTCCATATTCTGTAGCAATTTTATCTAGACTATACAGCATTTTCTGCAGGTCATCTTCATTTGTGGCCATTATTATTTGATCATCTGCGTACAACATAGTTTTCAATTTAGCTTCTGATACATTAATGCCTCCATTGACTTTATTCGACCAAATCCTTACTATTTTATCAACATACAAATTAAAAGTGCGGTTGATAAAGGACAAATTTTTCTTACCCCTCCATTAACTATTACTGGTTCTCTTTATTTATTTTTAATTTTGTGTCAATGTACATACATTTTATAACTTCAGCTAGTTGTAAATTTGTTTTATAATAAAGTTTTATGGGCTGTACAAAGTTCAACAGTTAAGCTAGTATATAATCAGTAATGTTTATTTAGGTGAATATTTATACAAATGATAAGTTAAGCGTTTTCCTCTCACAAAAATTCTGAATAAAATTATAAATACAACTTTTATATATGGTATGCAATTTAATATGCTTTGCTTAGGGGAGTGTTATTAAAGAAAAATATTGTCACAAATAGTAGGTGGAAACAGAGTCAAAAACAGGTAGCGTAGCAGTGCCGTTCATTTATCTTGAACTGAAGCAATACGCGTGACAATAACACTATGAGAATTATCGGACGAAGTAGGGATAAATAAATACCTATTCCCCATATGAGGTACGTGAAGCAGAAGCTCGACTATAGTTAGGCACATTGGTTACTGCTTTTCAAACGAGTTGGGTTCAAAGAAATGAGTGAATGAACTGCCTGTTTCCATTATGTGCCATATGAAATGAACTAGTGAAACGTATATAGGCATCTGACAGTTCTAGCCATCACCAATTGATTATCTTCAAGTTTTGAAGCAGTTCAATACGATTTCTGTCCTTATAGCTGGCTGGAAACCTAACTGCGTCTATTATCGCATTATTCCAGTGTCCTTCCCACAATTATGCAATAAACCTTTGATTATCACACACCACACAGCAGATATTCAATGTAACTGTATGTACATCGGCTTTGGGCGAAAACGGTAGCTTCGATTAACCAAAGGACGGTTATGAGCGCTGGAAGAAGGGAAAAATTTAGATAGATTTAAGGTATTTGAATTCTTTTCCAATGACAAGGGCGTAACGCATCTGAGAACTGGAGTGGGAGAACTGGGGTGGTGATATTGGTACAATTATAGTAGAAGCATATAATGCAGTTTTATAGACTCAGTCTAATATACAAAAATGTCATTTCCATGTATCCTCCTAAACTGCATCATGCATCATTCACCGTGAATCCAATGATACACTTTATAATTAGACGAAGACCTTACTATTAAAAATTAACACACACTTTCCTCGTTAGTTATTTTGGTTTGCTTTTCTTTACCATGCCGCGCCGTGGTCGAGCAGTTAGACCGTCTGACTCTCACCAAGGTGGTCTGAATTACATCCGCATACAAGATTTGTAGTGGACAACACGCGGTGGGGCGAGTTTTCCCCGGGATTTCCGGTTTCCCCTGCCATCTCATTTCACCGGTGCTCCATCTTCATGCGGTGTCTTATGTAGTAAACGCAGGCGTAAAGCACTATACATTCATTCACCTTCCTTATTATTTTTACTTCCTTTCTCTGACTTATGAAAGAGGGTTGTTCAATAAAGAATGATCACAATTTTTTTTGACAACGTACCTTTACTCATCCTCATAATTTTGATGGTCCTTCTGAAAATAGTCTCCTCTGAATGCGATGCACTTGTCCCAGCGTTTCTGCCAGTCTTCAGAGACATACTGGAAACCATTTTTGAGAGATCCTTCAAAATCGCCTCCACAGCCTTCACCACTGCTTCTGATGATGGATAATGCCACCCATGAAGGCGATTCTTCAAGTTAGGGAATAGAAAAAAGTCACATGGGGCTAAATCCGGACTATAGGGAGGGTGAAGGATGCACTTCACGTTGATTTTTGCAAGATATTCAGCAACAACATTGGCAATATGCGGCTGCGCATTATCGTGGTGCAACATCCAGCCTGCTTCACGGAAATGTGGTCTTTTGCGCCTGATATGGACTTGCAACGTTTTCAGGACATCCCTGTAGTATTGTGCAGTTACTGAAGTGTGTGCAGGTACAACATGCTGATAAACCATTCCATAATTATCCAGGAATTTTTTATTTCCTTATTTAGGTGCAGTGGATCTACTCCCATTAGTCCTGGACCCGTAGGACCAAGGACCCATGCCTCCTACCTGGGAGCGATGGAAAATTCCGGGGGTCTTTCCATGGGGTCTTACCTTGAGTCTAGAAGCCCCCCCCCCCATCGACTACAACGTCAAGACGGTTGGAAGTGGATATGCCACTTACGCGCGTCAACCCCGCAGGGAAGACTACCGATATGACCTCGGTGGAGCCGGCTAGTGTTCTAGCACACCTTCTACTAGATCTGCAGGCTAGTACCCGGGAATTATGAGGCAACGCTCTACCCTCTCCGGGCGGCCGTAGCCTGGCCGATGGTGTCCAATTCCCCGTGGGTGTCGGGAACATACTGTCCCCTCGAGTCCAACACAATCCGAACAACTCCCCAACGGGAGCGGCTCGGCAGTTCGGCCCAAGGCTCCTCTAGTAACGTCAGAGGTACCAAGAGCAGAAGCAACCACTTTTACTTTTTGGGGGATTGGTAATGAAGGAGATTTCCACACTGAGCTTTGCTGTTTGCTCTCAGGATCAAAATGATGTAGCCAAGTTTCATCAGCAGTGATTTCGTTTGAAAACAACACCGGATCTTCCTCTAATATCAACTTTAACTATATGTTATCTCCATTGCAGCGGTAGGCGATACTGAACATGTCTGAATTTGCCTGGTTCTCATAGGCGGGAATCAGGAGTACCAACAAAGAAACTACTACGGCGTGTTTGTTTCACATTAAGCTAGCAGAATATAATCAGTTTGAATTTTAGTGCGAAAAATTATGAGTGTAAAAAATGTATGATTATTCTTTATTGCACAGTCCTCGAATGTATTTTTCCGATAAATGTTAACATTTTCACTTGTAGCTTAATAATTGGGTCATTTATACAGTATAGTTAATTCCAAAAACTGTAAAATAAATAAAATAATTACTGTCCTACATAGATATACCTGGGAATTTCTAATAGATATAGACCGTAGTATGACGTATCAAAACTTTAAATGTACACTTTAGTTTAATTTTGGTAGTGCTAAGCATGCGCTAAGCAGCGTGGGCGAGCTGCGTGTCACATTCCAAGAGGAAGGGCCATTAACAGCTCAGCTCTCCCTTTATCGAAGTAGTGGCTAATGATATGTGTAGTTTTATAACGTTTAGCAATGATCAAGACTTAAAATTTAAGATAGGCATTGAACCACAAAGTTAAATCCACTATATTCATCATTTATACAATAAATGTCGAAGCTCAAAATATATCGCATTTCTTATCAAACTAAACAAATACATTATATTTTTAAAAACTTATTGCGAAAAATGAACAAACAATAATGACTGAATTCAGCTTTTATAGTGAGTCAATACCATCTTTGTTCAAATGGTGTTGGTTTATTAATTGGAGTCATAGTTGCTATCCCATTTTTAACCATTTTGAAGATAATATAAATTAAACAGTTGACTTAGGAATGTAAGTCAATAAGTGTGTCATTAAATGGTCACTAGCTACCTTGACAATCATTGTATGGTAAGTAAGCTAATTTATTCTTACGTTGCGTACCTTTTGTTACTTTAGATATGTGTCAATTTATACATATTATACATCAGGGGATGGAAGTGTGACGTCAGCTCCGTCAGCTATAACCGCCAAATATGCCCCCGAAAAAGGCAGGTTAGCGTGTGACATCACCGCGCTGAATTCTTCTCCCAAGAGGAAGGAAATCGATGTGATGGGGTCCCGATCGAACAGGAAACACAGGAAACGTAACGGGTATTAATAATATGTACAACTTACATCTTGGACGTTGTAATATTTATGCTGACTGCTTGAATTACACAATTGGTTACAGCTTATAAACAATTACATTTTGGCTCTTTGCTATGTGAAAATATATTGAACTTCAACTCAAACTTTATCTGAAGGTCAGGCATATTATAAAGTAAATAAAATAAAACAAAGTAATTTTCTCTGCAAATTAGAGGAGACCCATTCAGAACAAAATTACCTGGACATTTTACGACACCTTATGTTTCATTTTTCTTTAACTTTTTTGTCAATGTCAAGATGTAATGTTTGGGAAATTTGTAATCGAAGGCTGCATATTAGATTGTGATCCGGCAAGGTACTCCGGGGTTTGGACTTAGCTAATTTCAAAACAGAAAAAAAAAAATTGTTCGCACACGTATGTCGAGCCAAACATAAAACAATGTCCGTGCGGCAAGTGAATACAACCTCGGAAATATGGTTTGGGAGACATTATTGTAAAAATCAGCCAAGTCTTTCTTGTGTGTGTATTTTTCCTTCAATAATCGTAACAGTTACATCTGGTACGTGGCAGCTACATTGTTGTCATCGAGTGCGCTACACCTAACAGAACTCATATTCTGTACTCAAAGCACCATTTATAAAGACAACTTGGTACTACACGGCTCTTGCCTGACGTCACCCGCACTGCAGGCCTCTCTCCCGGCTGAAATACGTCACAATTCTGGAAGCTGTCTTCCTCTGTTATACATACTATATGCGCAAGATTTCTTGAGCGCTGGAATTACGGTGTAGTGCGGGCAGAGGGGAAGCTAACACGGTTTTTTTCTACAGTGTGGTCAACCTAGAAAAACACAATTCAGCCAAATTGCGGTAAGATAAGCGAAGATATGCGCCGAAGGTATAAGATGTGGCAACAAACAATTGAGCTCCATCCGATATGCTGTTTGCTTATATATTTACTGTTATAAAACACATAAAAGTATTAAACAAATATTATGACAGCTATAAACACTCACTCGCTTTGTGATTCTTCGATTTCCAAGTCTACTTGTTCATCGCTTGTATCCTCTAATGTGTTAATAATTTCATTAATTACATTTTCTATTACACCACCGTTTCTCCAATATTGCATTTCTAGCTCTTGAAACTTCTTAGCGTATCCTTCCCGATCCGACGCTTCTATAGCACGTTTCCGCAGATTTGTGGCTCTCGTTAACATTGCGTACTTTGTAAACATTCCCCAGAGTTCATAGACCTTAGAGTTACCCGACATTCGTCTTTCAGGATAAGGGAAAACGCCGGAAGAAGCCTTATCCAGGTAACTCTCCCTGACCGAGATTCGAACTCGGGACCTCTTGAACGTGAGGCAGACACGCTACCACCACGCTACCAAGGCGGGAATGGCTCGGTATATTGCATGGAGGTCCGCAGTGTAGATGGAAGTGCTGCCATGGAGACCGAATCTAAAGGGTAAAATGAGATTGAATATGTGCATGTTCGTGTGCGTGTGTGTGGTAAGGCAGTGAAAGAGATCTAATGTAAAACAAGGGCGAAGGCCCAAACCCCACTATACATGAGTTAACTTAAAGGCAATTTCTTCCAAAGGAAATGCCTCTTATTACCACTGTAGCTATAACTGCGGCTATGAATGGAACAATTAAAAAAAAAACAGAGCTAAAAGCTACATTTCGGAGTGTTTACACTATCAATTATTTCAAGTAAAATCACGAATTAAGATGGTAGATGTTAAAGGGAACTAATGTGTCAATGAATTCGTAAAACTGTGGGCTTAATTTTATAATAAGGAGGAGCACATTCGAGGATGATGACGGTTCGTTATGCTTTATTATTAAAATAACAAAATCATCCTATTTGCTGTCATTACTATATTAAATACCGACGTTATTTACTGATTTCCCCTTGCTACCCCTTCCTTTTCCCCTTTCAACTCTTCCCACCCTCCATTTCACCCACCATTTGGAAACCCCTCTTTCTCCTCTGTGCTGTGTGATGTCTTGAAAATCACAATAAAGATACATTCTTAGAACGTCAATGAAAATTAAAGCTTGGTGTAATTGTACACAACCTTGTGCCTCCTTATGAAGTTAGGAAAATTGGTCCTCTATGTTTATCCAGTTAATCCGCTTATGTATTACGATTAGTGGTAATTTTATAGCTTCTTGAATACAAGTCTTATTGAAATTGTGTAAACAATTTGTATTAACTACACTTGCGAAGATTAAGTTTTTGTTCCATTTATACCTCGCATTTAATTGCAGTGATTTCCTTTGGAACATATCGATGTTGTGAACTCGTAATCGTTGGATTGCTTGTACTTTGTATTCTAATCATTAGATCACGCACACATTCTCACTCTCATTCATACCACCAGACTCTAGCGAAGATGGGGAATCACCTAGGTTGAAAAAAACAATCCCCACCCCCAGTCGGGATTTGGAACCGGCACCCCTTGCACAGCAGTCAGGTGCTCTACCAACTGAGCTATATTTTCCAGTAGTTTTCGAAAAAATTAAGGACAAGAGATTCTGATGCTATGCAGCATATAAAAATGGACATAAGCGTAACCGATTTTGTAGGTGGGGCCTAAAATATGTTGTATACCATATTTTAAGCAGGTTGACCTAGTCTTCAGTTAATTCAAAAATACTTATCCTATCTTCATCGAGCGGGGTGGCTCAGGCGGTTTTGTCTGTGGACCACTTTTGGGAGGCCCGGATTCAATTCCCATGGCCGACCTACCTGACCTATGGATTTTTTCGGGGGTTTTCCAGGTTCGCTAGGCGAAAGCTGGGTAGGTTAATTACTTCTCCCAAATTTCCTGTCCGTCCATTTCATCCCCATTATCATTTCATATCATCTCTCACCTGGTGGACTCTTTCAGGGTAAAAGTGTCGGCTGGTGTCTCGGCGGTGCATGAGGTAAACTACTTCCTCCTCCGGTAGGTCGGCTGTCGGTCGCCACGCCTCTGCTGGAACCATTTCGGCACCGCCAGCCAGGGACATTTGGGGCTCGGCTGCTGCGCTCGTTGTTGTCCCGCCGAATGGGGAGAGTGTACGTTGTCCAGGCCTGTTGGGGGGAAGTATCTAAGTAAACTGTAGGGACCCTACACTCTGCACTGTCGTGGCACCTTGGGAAAGCCGCCCTCTTTCTCTCCTCTCGTCTCTTCCTTGCTCCTGGGGGTGCCCCACTTGGGGGCATAGGCAACTTGTACCCAGCATTGTGACCCACGTACCGAATCCCAACTGGAGTGAAATCCTAATCCTATGCTATCTTCAGCGAAACGTCAGTATTACATTTCTAACTACAATCGCATTAAGCAATTAACACAAGTAATCTTATACACCGCCTGCTGTTTCATATCTGTCTATAAATGTAAATATAAATGTCTATAAATGTAAATGAAGTAGTATGAGTTCTGATCTTTCTTGGGGACAAGCTCACAGCCGCCACAACCGCCCCCGCCGGTTGGCGGTTATCTCCAGGAATGGCATTGGCTCCCTATGTATAACACCATTAGTATAATAAACCTATGTACACAACAGAGGATGCGTTAGGTTATGCTAGATATCTCATGTTGTTAATGTACTTTATCGGGTTCCGCATTAGCACCCCATTTAGTGAAACGAATGATGCGGCGCATCATACATTAGTTTTCGAATGTTGATCTTAGACAAAATCCTGGACAACACCTAGTGTAAATAAATGTCATGCATTAAATTGTGTTGATAACAAAGACGATATGTGTACGGTGAATAAAGCTTTAAATTGTTAGATGACAGCTTTATAGCGTAAAGATTTTGTATGTGTTTCTATTGGGATAGCTCAACGTCTTCACATTCACGAAATAGCAAGTTTTCTCCACTTTCAATAGCGCCAAAATTTTCTTATACCTCCTACTAAAGCTGTACCTGATATACCATTTCAAGACATTTTTGTCTCAAGTGACTCGTATCACTTGCATGTTGGAACATGAACTTATGTCACGCTTTGCCCGACTGTGGACTGGCGCACGCAAAAATGCGTGATCTATTTAAAACCATTGGATAATATTTTAATGTGTTTAAAACACACCATAAACGAAAATGAAGTTATCGTTTTATTAACTGCAGTAATGCGAGTGATATGTTTAAATGTGGACATGTTTCACAAGTACAGAAATGTGTGCTTTTTCTGCTTTTGTCTACGAGGTAATCATCAGTTATTTAATAGACGTGGTGATTTTTCGCAAATGCGATATAGTGCGATAAAGTGCGAAAGTGACTCAAAATGCGATATAAATGCGAAATCGAAAATTTCAAAAGTAATGATTTTTTCCAATGCTTTTTCTTCTGTAAACTTTACCTAAGATTCTGTGGAACCTTTACATGCTTAGAAAGTTATAAACTATGTCACCACTCTTCTGAAATGTGGAAAGCAACCCTTCCCGCTAAATTAGCTTAGATTAGACTAGATTAGATTAGATTGATTTGCGTTCAGTAGGTTCACTTGTAGCCAGAAAAGGCTGTGAACATTGAACATGTCCAGAGGTATAAAGTTTAATAGCATATATATGTACAAAAGTTAACATAAGACACACATATGAACAGCATTATGGAGAAAAAAACAGAGATAATTATATATGATACAAAATCAAACACTTTTTAATTCAGCTTTCACTTGGCTTATGCTAGTACGTCTCAACCTTTTTTGCAATGGATACCATTCTTGTTATTTCTTAAATACATATACATTAAAAATAAACTTTCAACATTCATCAAGGATTTATTAGTAATGATTTGTCATTGGAACAGTTAGATGCTACTTACAGAGCTACAGAAGCATTATCAGGATAATTTGTCATTCAGATAATCTTGTAAAGAATAAAAAGATTTTGAGCAAAGGTACTCTCTAACAGCTTTTTTAAAAGCACCGAAATTATCAATTTTTTCTTTAAGAACATTAGGAAGTGCGCCAAATATTTTGATAGTTTCGTAATGCACACCTTTCTGGAAGCAAGAAAGTTTAGCACTGGGATAATGGATATTATACTTTTGTCTAGTGTTTATTTTGTGAATTACATTATTTGTTGCAAATAAGGCACGATTGCATACAAATAATTTTAGGATCGAGAATATATACATGCAAGGAAGCGTTAATATCTTCAATCTTGTAAAACGATCTTTACAGGAGCATCTGTTGTGGGTGTAAGTAATGATTCCTATAACCTTCTTTTGCATAAGAAATATTTTTTTACTTTCTACTGAGTTGCCCCAAAATAATATTCCATATTCCATAATAGAGTTAAAGTATGCATAATATACTAATTTAAGTGTGTCAATAGAACTAACATTTACCAGCTCTTGGATAGCATAACAGGCAGAGCTGAGTTTAGGTAAGATATAATTTATGTGAGCTTTCCAATCTAAACATCTGTCCACTTGAAGGCCCAGAAATTTTATGCTGTCAATTTCTTCTAATAATATATCATTAATCCCGATTTCTATTTGAGTATGTGACGTACGACACGTTATAAATTTGACCACTTTTGTTTTGTCTGGATTCACATACAAGTTATTATTATAAGCTATTGTTCCACAATTGCCCACCATTGCTCTGCAATGCATTTAGGGTATACCAACAGCGTCGTTGCTGAAAGATATTTCAGTAAATATAATTTGATTTTGAGTAACACGAGGATTCAAATGACAGAACAGAATCTTCAAATGTGTTCACTGCTTTCATTAAATAGCGTTAGTGAATCATAAACTTTAGTTATGGCATAGTCCAATTTTTTTTTATTGTACTGATTTTGCATCAGTATGGATTTATCTTTCTTGTATCGTGTAATATGCTTTAGCCTGTATCAGCTTGTTTTATATTTCTGTGTATTGCTTTAACCTATAATAATGAAAAATAAATTGACATTTTATTTACTTTTAACTCACTGTCATTAATAACCCTCCATAAATGTGTTTTAAATTTCTTATAAATAATATTAAGGGGATGAAGCACTGTAAACCCCAAATCCAGCAATTTTCAACCGATCTTGCTGAAATTTATACCACTTAGTTCTGAATTCAAAATTTGGTTTTTGCATCTTTAATAGTTTTGGAGTAATTAATTTGTGAAATTCAAAATTTGGGAAAAATTTCAATCCGCTCCACGTGATGAAAATTTTCAAAATTTTAGGTTTTATATTTCTAGAAATATTCAGATGGTTATTAAGAAAAGATCTATCATATGAATTTTTTATACTGCTTTTAGTTCCAGATGGATAAAAAATAAGGCATGGAGCAAATAAAAAAGCCAAAAAATGATTAAACTTTTTATTTTATATATCAATAACTTTAAAAATGTAATGAACAATAAAAATGCGTATGATATAAACCTTGTTTGCTTTCTAAGGATATGTGTTGAAAATTTTAGAGTGACTGAATCAAAACTGCATCGTGTGGAACATTTTGAATGACAAAAATTGTTGAAGAAACTATAACTGAGTAAATCAAATTTTAAAATACAAAACATTTTCCTTCTCAGCTGCATGCCTTGAAGCAGACTAAGGCCCTCCAGATAGGTAATATGGACCCTCCTGTCCCTTCCTTCTCTCTTCTGCAGCAGTTTTCTTCAATTTTGGTTTACTTCGGGATGTTTTAGTAGTTACCTTGGCAGAAATGTCTGAATGAAGTAAGCGTATATGGTCCTTCCCTTGGCTAAATTTTGGAGATGATGGTGAAATCTGTGTCCATTATGTCTGACTGCAGCTTCAGTGAGGCAGAAGAACCAAAATTGAGTTCACTGATGGCTGATGTCACAGCAACCTGAAGTCTCTTCTTTGACATAAATATTTCTTTTGGGCATTTACGCCATTTCGTGCTGTGTAAACTTTCATTTGCATTTTGTGTCTTACCCAATGTACATCTCCTTAGGATTTCATCTGATGCCAGCCTTTACCACATCGGGCCTCAAGTATGTTCCCATTGTTATATTGTTATGTTAATGCTAAATTTCATTACCCCTAGTTATTAATCATCAGTTCTTTGATTTCTATGTTTGCTTGTATTATTGACCTTATTTGTGCTACATTAACTTAATAAAATATGAATCTTCTCACAACAAAATTTACATTTAAAATATTAGGATATGACTCATTGGAGACAGCATATATAATAATGAGCCAGCTTATGGATGAGAAACTGTCTAGACTTCTCAATTCAGATGATCCTTCACTGTTTAAACAGAGATTAAATGACAAAATCTGAAGATAAATAAGCAGTTCAGTTTTATTCAGTCTTTTTAATTACAATTATATATTTAATTTATATATTATTAAAAAAATAAATGATGGAGCCGAAACAAATTAAAACAAATATATCTGATAGCCATTCACGCTGTTATAAAAATGGATTATAAATATGAAGGGATATTTATCATATTAATTTTGAGATATTACTTATCACGGTAGGATAGGTAATTGGTTCAAAAACTTCTTTTAATAAAAATAAAAGTTGAATGAGTGTTACATATAAGAACATTTATATTATAAATGTAAATCTGATACTGTTATTAGCCTTCTATATAAAAATTTTTCAATTTTAAGGCTGTCTTGAGCCCTAGCTGTCATAATTTTGGTTTTTCATTAGTTATTTTAGTTAATGTGTACATATTGGGTCATATACTGTGTGAAATTGTTTGAATATAAAAGATAAAAACGACTCGGCAAATTGTAGTAGGCTACATATAGTTTCAAGAAGCCTGGCTAAGAGTAATGCAGAAAAATAAATGCATAAATAAGTGCAGTAAATTAATTGTTCTTTCGCACTAGCCGTGTGTAGGATGCACTATGAAAGGGTAGAGCCAGACTGAAAAATTCAATGTCAGAGTCAGGATTTGAACCACGGATCTTCTGGTCTCCGTCCAGCCGCTCTAAACCATTGAGCTACTATGTCCAATGCCAACATGACATTAAAGTCTCCAACTGACTCGTGTTTTTCCCGGTAAGCCACTAGAAGTTCTCATAAACACCTGAGACAACTACCTTAATGGCGACTTACTATGCTGTAAGTACTTTAAGGCCCGGGCTTTATAGTTCGGACCACTATTAGGTACAATTAATGGAAATTAATTGTTCTTTCACACTAGACGTGTGTAGGACGCACTATGAAAGGTTAGAGCCAGACTGTAAAGTTAAATGCCATAACCGGGATTTGAACCACGGATCTTCTGGGTCCATGGTCAAATCCCGGCTATGGCATTCAAATTTTGAGTCTGGCTCTACCCCTTCAAATAAATGTTGGTTCAATACTTTTATTTTTTTTTTTAAAGATTTACAGTATCAGCCATTTAGATATGTACTGTGAAAACCGCTCCACTTCACGAAAAAGCTGCTCAAACTTTGAAGCAATGAGCTAAATTCAATCTCATCTTTTGTTATTATTTATTTAATTTGCGTCCTCCAACATTAAGTCATATCGGACCATGAATGAAATGGTGAAATGATACTCAAATGAGCCATGTTATCCATGGAGCTCAGAGTTACCCGACATTCGCCTCTCAGTATAACTGAAAACCTGGAAAAACCTTACCCAGATAAGATCACCTCTTTTTTGGGGGGGGAATGTAGAATTTAACTCCTCCATATTTCTTTGAGCAGCTTTCTCTCTCTGATTGAAATTTTCTGGCACAAGTGACCGATTACCTTATAAACTATTTAAGATAGTTAATCTTAAATTTAAGTCAATATAAATAAGTCAAAATATTCTGAAAATATGCATCTGATAAATGGTACACTGTGCTTTCCAAACTTTCGATTTTAATTGTGAACCACGAATTATTGATTAGATGATTATGTTAACTTATATATTTAAAGAACATCTAAAATGTTTTATCAAACAGATGTACCTAAACGTAGAACTTCTGATACTTTTTACTTAAGTTGTTAAATTTGACAAGTTCTCTGAATTGTCGATAAAATAGATGCCCATCTAAATAAATAAACCAAATAGAAGCATACGCTTGTTTTGATTATACCACAACAAAGTAACACTATAACCTTAATATAATAACTGTCATTTTTGTTTCCATACTTAAGGGGCTAAGAGGGCTTTAGCTAACTTTTAACCCCTTCCTGGAGCCGCCTATGATTACTGCTGAAAGAAGTAATCACTGTTACCATCTACAGAGCAACGTCACGCAAGAACTTCCGTGCTAATAAAAATCTAACATTGCTCGCCTCTGAGTAACACAGTTCCCAAAAATACCTGCTTTTTCTTTAGGCTCTAAATGTAAGAACTTTTTTTAAATACAAAAGAGACATTGCTGTTTTCAATCTCTGTATCCTTAGAAGAAAGCAAATTAATAGTAGTTTTTTAGTTATTACTTGAAGCACCTCTACGACAACATTCACAAGACCGTCTCATGATACAGCTTTTAAAAGTTAGGGAATCAAAGTATAAAAATATTGCATCCACATCCACTCATTCTTGTAGAAACTATTCCTGAATAGGCTTACTTTTCTATGTACTTCCTGTTAATCGAGATAAACATTTGTACCAATTGTTTTATTATAGTTTTCCTTATTGGTACTATGTGAATAGGACAATACAGTAGGCCTAATCTGTTCTAAGCTGGTTTTAGGAGCTGGTCGGTATATGAACGCTTTAGAAATCCGTTCAGTTTGCATATTTAAAAACGAATAGCGACTTCGTATTTGACAAAATATATAGTGCGATCCATATAAACCTGAACCATTTCAATGGGCCATAACTTTTGAACCAATAATTGGACATACCCGTAACTTTGGGAGAACATAATACACAATTGTGAGATTACATTGCACTATTTACATCTCAGATATAGTGTTAGACGCGTCCTCCACCAGCATCTATATATGTTTGCACTCGCCTCACGGTATTCTCTGAAGTTTTACGGAGATCATATCGAATTGAGAGAAGATCATTTCCAGCAAGATGGAGCAATGTGCCATACATCTAATGACACCATGGAACTTGTAACCAGTTTCTTTGATAATCAAATAATCTCAAATGGTCTTGGCTCCCCCAAATCTCCTGACCTAATCTCACCGCTTTTTTCTTGTGGGGGTATCTAGATATAGAGTGTATAAAAATAGACCACAGACAATTGATGTTCTCAAGGAATCCATTAGAACCGAAATAAGTAACATTGCCGAGGATACTCTGCGTAAAACTTCAGAGAATAAGGCGAGAGGAGTGCAAACATGTATAGATGCTGGTGGAGGCCACTTCCAATAGAGCCATCCAACATAGAGACCATCAGCAAGTCCCCTCTAAAATCTCACTGTCAAGTCCTCCGGGTACTAAGTCAACCAAGCTTAAATAGGGGTCCTACCCAAAAGCCTACTCAGCGATTCCCACGGTAACTGTTAATTTCCTCCTAACTATTCCACCATATTGTGCAATCATTGTTTACATCATTGAGACCATATTTAGACCTGTTACTGAGCACCTAAGCATTATTTCCCTTGATCATTAGGATTTGTGATTCACTGTTTACAACATGGAGAACATGTTGAGACCTGTTACAGGCCACCTGTGCATTATTTCCCTTGACCAGCAGGATGTGTGATTCATTGTTTACAACATGGAGAACAAGTTGGGTTCTGTTACAGGCAACCTGTGCATTATTTCCCTTGACCAGCAGGATGTGTGATTCATTGTTTACAACATAGAGAACAAGTTGGGGCCTGTTACAGGCCATCTGTGCATTATTTCCCTTGACCAGCAGGATGTGTGATTCATTGTTTACAACATAGAGAACAAGTTGGGACCTGTTACAGGCCACCTGTGCATCATTTCTCTTGACCAGCAGGATGTGTGATTCACCAGGCCAAAGTACATGTTTTGCCAGTCAGCGGAATTTAAGCTTAATCATCAACAAATAGCTTTGCCCCAACTCAATCACAGGAAATAAATGTTATATAATAATGATTATAATTTTTTTCCAGATCTTGCTCAGCCTATACACGCAACAATAGGCTTTCACGACCGGCGTTAATCCAATAATCTCTATTTTCCATGAGTCCCCTGAGGATGACTGACGCACGGACGGAAGAAACGTCAGGAACTGCAATTGTTCCTACTTGAACATGGCCAGTAAACTCGGAAACCTCCATATCATATTGGATACAATAATATATTTAAAACGTTGTTCTGTAGGATTTTAAATTACATTCACAAGTTGCTTAAATTTCCTCACTACATCGTCAATATAAATACTAAAAAGCATTGATAAAGGTGATGAATACACCGTGGTATGAACCATAGTAATAATTATGCGGAAATTTTACCATTGTTCCTCAAGTTTATTTTTATTTGAAAGTATAGAGGGCCTTGGTTTATGCAGAATTTCCCCAATTTAGGACACGTGATGTAGAAAGCAAAATTTAGCTATCTATAGTGTACTGAGACATTTGTTTTACATTCTGGAAGCTGTTTGAAGGAAGGCTTGTGCCTCTGTATACTGCTTACGTCACATGGTTCAAGCTATAGAATGGAAGAACAGTGATGGTCGCTTAATGTACCGGACACTGAATATTACAGAGCAGAGAGGTCCATAGGTCTGCACTTAATGGTGTGACAGACTCAGCAGCAGTATCGTGATGTATTGGAACATCTCCCTCCTATTAGATGCACGGCTGGACTCGAGCTCGGGCCTGTGATATAGGTGGCTCGAAAACTTATTGTACTATTTAAATTTCACATGATTTCGAATGCGTATATTTGTGTGCAGAGAAATCTCATAAGCTGATCAACAAATTGTTAAAGTATTTCTGGTAGTTAGCATGCTGGCTTCCAAAACTCGAGATCCCAGGTCCGAAAATGCAAACAATGGTGTAGATATTTGCAATGCGATTTAGAAATAAGATAAAAGGGAATCTAAACTGCTTATAATGTACAACACACTTGCGATACAAGTCGAGAAATTCTGAAGTCCTCGTGTAATAATGGTCTCATGTTTGATTTGTTTTAATCAATTGTATTAACTGGATATATTATTCAAAATAAATAGATTTTACATACATTTTACAAAGACTTTTTGAAAACTCTATGTGTGTGAGAGAGAGAAAGAGAGAGAGAGAGAGAGAGAGAGAGAGAGAGAGAGAGAGAGAAACTGTATACAAGTCAGTGGAATAGCAAAATAGCTAAATTAAACGTCTTCCAAAGATGTACAGGAAAATTTTCATAAATAATTCTCCCAAAATTTTATTTTCCTATGCAATAAATGAAGATCTTGTTAAATAAGGACAAGTTATTAAAATTACTTTACTATTGCTTTAGCCTGTTTTCAAACAGTTTTGTACAAGAGTAAATATAAAAACTTAGTGTACACATTGCACTTTTTCTCGATTGTCAGACACTATTTTCACTAAAATAATTGGTTAATTTCATTTCTGGGTGTGTTTATACCATTTCGTTGTGTACGAGGGCGGGTCAAAAAGTAATGCCTCCTATTTTTTTCCTTAAATAAGTAAGTTATGTAAAAACTGAATTTGGCGCAATTCCTCAAACTTTCTTCTCTAATCCCCTGCAGTAGTAACTTCTTAAGTCAACAGGTGGCAGCACTGCATCCTCTTGCAAAATGGCTGACATCGACATTCGTATTAGACAGAGTTCTGTGATTGCATTTTTGACTGCGGAAGGTGAAACGCCAATTCGCATTCACGAAAGGCTAAAAAATGTGTATGGTGATGCAACGGTGGATGTCAACACTGCTAGACGATGGGTTTCCCGCTGTAACGAAGCTGAAGGACAAACACCATTGGCAGATGAAAAGCGAAGCGGTAGGCCGGTGACTGCAGTTACTCCATGCGACATTCAGCGAGTCGATGACATCATTCGTGGTGATCGCCGGCTAACAACAGATGAATTGTGTCACATTACCTCCCTCAGTAAAGGCACTGTGATGGCGATTATTCAAAAACTGGGTTACTCAAAGGTTTGTTCACGTTGGATACCAAGAATGTTAACCGCCCGAAAGAAAGAAACAAGGAAAACAATAGCCTCCGAGCACTTGCAGCTCTTCAATTTGGAGGGAGAGCAGTTTCTGGAAAAAATTGTTACTGGAAACGAAACGTGGGTTCATTTTTGAACTTGAATCAAAGAGGCAGTCAATGGAATGGCATCACACAACGTCACCGAAGAAAAACAAATTCAAAACTCAGCAGTCGGCAGGGAAAGTTATGGCCACAGTGTTTTGGGATGCAGAGGGTGTGCTTATGATTGACTTTTTGGAGCAGAGATGCACAATACATTCTGTCCAATACATCAGAACTCTCAAAAATCTGCAAGCACGTCTTCTTCGAGTTCGCCCAACAAAAATTATGGCTGATGTTCTTCTTTTGCATGACAATGCAAGACCACACACAAGCCGTTAAACCACTGCAGAAATTGAGAAATTGGGATGGCAGGTCCTACCTCACCCCCCATACAGCGCTAACCTGGCACTATCAGACTTCCATCTGTTCGGGCCATTAATGGAAGCTCATCTTGGGATTGGTTTTGAAGATGAGGAAGCTGTGAAAACGTCCGTGCGTCAATGGCTTAGGAAGCAAGACCGTGTGTTTTACCACACTGGAATACACGCCCTAGTTAAAAGGTGGAAAAAAATGTGGAAAGGGACGGAGATTATATTGAATGGTGACAAATTAATCGTCAATGTTGTAGTTTTCAAGCTATGTAAATTGGATTGAATTTTCTTGGCAATTAAAAGAGAAAAAAAATAGGGGCATTACTTTTTGACCCACACTCGTATGTTAACACTTTCCTATGTTGTTTAAAGACCATGGGACATTTACATCATTATACAACTGGCACCAAAGGCATAGTCATCAACATCATCATCATCTTCATCATCAACCTTTCACTATTTAAAACATCAAGGCTCGTTGCGGTCTCAAATTTTAAATTGAGTGTTGTATCCATATTTTTCTTGGTCTACCAATATCTCCTCTACCTAATGGTTTGTAGTCTAAATCTAATTTTGGAATGCGGCTATCATCCATCCTGTCGACATGTTCCGTCCAGTTATTTCTATTTTGTTTTATTCTAACTGTTAACTTAAAATATTCAATTATTTTGGAATTCCCTCACTTCTTTACTTATCTAGAAGATTGTACCCTGCTACATTCCTTAAACCTTCATTTCTGCTATTTCATTCATTTGTTCTTCTTTTTTATTAACGTCCAAAATCCACTACCATATAATAATATAGGAACTGATATTACTTTATAAAATTTTAATTTATTCCCTCTTCTCGTATTTTAATGTTTTCTTTATGGTGCCACATATACCATTAAGTGTGTTAATTTTATTTAAAACGTCACTCTTTTTAAAATAAGAAATATTGCGACCAAGATAATTCAAACGGTTAGCTTGTTCAACGGTTTTCCTTCTAATAATATTTTGGCTCTTATAGTATTGGATTCCTTGAAGGCTAAGACTTTAGTTTTGATTATATATATTGTTAAACTATATTGAGAGACTGTTATTTAATATATATATATATATATATATATATATATATATATATATATATATATATAAAGTTTTTTGTGGACCATTTTCTGAGCTAGACATAAGAGCTTGATCATCTGAAAATAATAAAGTTTCTAAATATCTACTTCTAATTATAGAATGTGAATCTAATTTTGTCTGCCAATTGGATATGGCTTCGTCAATATAAATATTAAAAAGTGACGATGAAATCGGACTCCCTTGTCTTAATCCTTTATTTATTGTTACCATTAGACCTGTCTTCATTACAGTTTCTAACATGATATTATTTTCTACATATAAACTTCTTATTCCTGTTATCAAATGTTGGGGTGTTCCTTTCTGTTTCGTAATACTCTATAACTTATTTCTACTTACTTGTCAAAGGCCTTCTCGAAATCTATAAATGCCATATAAGTTGGTGCACTGAACTCCCTATGTTTTTCAATTATCTGATTAACAGTAAATGTACGGCCAGAACAAGATATTCCTTTTCTGAATCCATTTTGCACTTCCATAATTATATTTTCCATTGTCATATTTAAATGACATTTCAGAATAGATGCATAAATTTTAAGGAATAGTGAAATAACTTAATTTTTCTGTGATTATTTAAAATTATAGATTATCACATTTTCATCACTGTAATATATGTACAGACTACACATAATTTCCAGAACTTATAAGACTGAGGGGGGTGAATGAGTGAGTGTGGGGCTTAACGGCCCGTCGATATCTAGATCATTTGGGTCCACTGAGGGGAAGGGAGGTCCTGTTCACAATTTTTTCCTTTGTTGGTTATAATAACTAGCCAGGACTGCATGAAATTACAATTGGTTAGGGGCAAACAGTGTGGTTGTCTATTAAACGTCCTATAGGTTACTGTAGAATAATAAACATAGGAAGGTAAATCAATATTCGAATTTAGAACACCACTTTGTGATGTCTAGTATGCGCAAATAGTTATTAATATAAGTATATGACAGTGGTTCCTGGCCAGTTTGGCGTACATATGCGTGATTCCTTGTGTGAAGGTGACAGTAGTTCATAAATTGCAACTGAAGGATGACAGAATAGTGTCAGCAAATAAGATGCTGGTACTGTCAATCAGTGAATTAGTAAGTACGCGTATGATGCAACAAAGTGCTCGTATACAGTGCGTTATCCAATGGAATAAAGAGATAAAAAAAAAAGGCCGAGATCTTGCTCTGCAGCAAGACCTCGGCCTCCTTAATTTTGGGAGTCTGGTGCCTATTTTACAAACCAGACTGTGTTCCACTCTTTATTATAGTTTTTGCATTTGTTTACATTTCCATTTTTATTTGGTACCCTAGGAGTACTTACAATACTATCTATAATGTATTTACATAGTAATATATTGACTTACTTTTACAATATGATCTAATTGCAGTGGTCTAATTCTATCTTAACCTAATGGCTTATATACTAATGTCATCTCCGGTGGTTGTCTTGGTCAGGAGTATTTTTGTTCAAGGATACCTTCCGCCGATGTACTCTTCTCTCGCCTTTTTTGAGGAGGTGTAAGCTGCTTTATTAGCCCAAATCCAGAGTCGTCTATTCCTTATGATGTCATATATGGTGTGGTCCTGTACATGTGACATCGATGTTGTCCTTTGACGTATTGTAAGTGGGCATTCCCATACAGCATGTTCAGGTGTTTCTATCGTTCCTCATCGGCAGTTTTCTGAGTCCTTCAGATTAAATCTATGGAGGTAGCTATGGTCCATGGCCAGTCATTGAATCGATTAGTCCCCTGGATGGTGCTAAGTATTTCATTTTAAGGCGTTCCTCGATGTTGGGTAGGATGTCGTATGTACGCCTGCCAGTTGTGCTCGCTTGCCATTCTTGTTGACATTCAGCGACAAGTACTGCCTCAATTTCTAACTCACCTCGGACCACGCCGTCGGCTAATTGTGCTGCACGAGTGTTGTGTTTCCGTAGACAGTAGCATACAGCTCTTCGGCGTATCTCCAGATCTAGTGGAATTAGCCCTAGCACGACGAGGAAAGCGTCAGTGGGTGTTGTTGCAAATGCTCCTGTCATCATTATTAGTATTCTCCGTTGTAACTTGCGCAGTTCCCTGCTAGCCGTTTTCAGGTGGAGCCTATGTGCACAGGCGCTGGCAGCGTGTCCGACGATGGAGCTCAGTAAGCTGTTGTTATAGAGTACGATGGCTTTGAATGGGATAGTGCCACAGTTTTTGCTTAACCTTGCAACATTGGCAAGGACATTGTGCGCCTTCTGTGTTACGTACTCGATGTGTGCCTTGAACAGCAGCCCCTCTTGTAGCATTACACCAAGGTAGTTGACGGATCTTGCTCTTTGTATCAGGGCGGTGCTAATTTTTAGGTAAGGATCACGGTTTAGCTTTCCTTTTAATAGAATGTATTGCGTCTTTTATGGCGGATATTGTCAGTTTAACCTTCATGCACTCCTCCAGGTGTTTGTAGCTTTCGTCTCTATGTCTTTTCTGTTATTTCCACTGAAGAGTAGTATTATGTCATCTGCGTATGCTTTATGTGCAAGAAGATCTTCCTGTGCCTCGAGCTTGCGCAAAGTCGGTTCAAAACCTATGTCCCAGAGCATAGGCCCACACGCCGATCCTTGCGGGCAGCCCTTGGTTAGCTCTCTCGTGATGCTCTCATTCCCATTAGTGTAAAGGATTATTCTATTTCGGCAGTAGTCTTCGATGGTGCGGTAGATGTTGTTTGGACAGTTTATGTGTTGTAATTCAAGGAATAAGGCTGGCCACCATAGGTAGTTAAATGCCCCTTCGATGTCGACGAGAACGCCTACCACATATTTATGTTGCGTTTCCTCTTTGATGTCTAGAGTGTAGTTGAGAGCATGTAGAATATTCTATATTGCGTGAGATTAGAGAGGCTTGTGTACGACAACAGCAGAGGAAGCCGAAGGAAGAGAGGCTACTTCGGCCTATTTCATTATGACGCTGGGCGCAATCACGAACGTGAAGTGACTAGTGAAAATTGTACTAGGTCAGGCTAGGGCAGTGGAGCGACAGTAAACACTGGACTAAATTACAATAACTATTATTTTAATATTGTGAATTGGACGCGTAATCCCCGTTCACTAAAGGGAAATGTTCATAAACAAAGATATCGCAATATACAGTAATTCAGTTTAACTTTACATTCAAGGCCTAACTTAAGTGCAAATTTAAATCCAAATTGACCTCACCTATATCACAGCCGAGCCCTGTGTAGTCAATAAGGCAGGAAACTTAGCCACAGTAAATGAAAATCTTCCAAGGAACAAATGTATTTCACACTACAAGATGTCATCACACAAATTTAGTACATATAATGCAAAATAATTTATGAGCGCAGGCTCTGAGTATTGGATCCTCCGTAGCACTAGTGCAAATTTCGACATCTAACTGTCCCGTAAAGATGTAAAACGCATTAAACTAGTACAATAGTTAGATATTAGTGGACCAAATTTCAATCACGAAAGCCGGTCTCCCTCAAAATGCAGTTTACAGAACAGAAGATTCTTTACTTTTCCATAAACGAATCTATAAAATCTGCAAGTCAGCGTTTAGGAGTACACAATTATGTTGATATACAGGGTGTACTATAATGCCATAAAATATTTTGGGCCCACTCTCACAACTTCAATATAGAAAAAATTAAATAAATGGAACATGGGGCTAAAACAATTTATTGCCGAATTAAAAGACATAATAGGACGTTATAAACATTTCCTCTTGCTTCGATATACGGTCAAAAGTCTGCATACCATGTTATTGCGAACTCTACTGTAAATTTCTATAGTGATAGACAGATCTAAAGTGGATATGTCCTTTCAGAACATCAATATCTGCTATAGCTGTCGCATTAACCAGGGACCTTAATTGTCATCAGACGAAGAAATCCACGGGATTCAAACCGTGAGACAAAGCAGGAACCAACCAACAACCAACTGTAAGGAAATTTATCTTTCAAGACGTTACGTACGAATAAGTGAGTTAGTACACCATCGTGAAAAACCCGCATTCATTGGATGACATCGGGAGGAACCTAAGTTGAACGATGCAAATCATTTCTGGAAATATTACATATTAGAAACATTAGATGTGTTTATCCAGGCGTGAAAGAAAGTCATAAGGAGCAATGAGCTGAAATATGACTCCACTCCAAACATTTAGGCAGAAGTGTTTTTGATTAGTCTTATTGTATTTCATCGGTCTGTCCACTCAAGAATAAAATTTCTTCCAATGTGCTCTACAAGCCCAAGTAAATAAAAAAAGGTCTAACGACCAATTGAAAATTTAATTCAATTAAATATTATACTATCGAGAAAGGGCGTTTCCTTCAATAGCTATCTAACAAATCATTTTCTGATATGAACATTTTTCTTTTTGATTTTGGGAGACAATTTCTGAAAAAAAAAAAAGTTGCCATAAATAGATATACTGTGTACTTATGAAAATTCTGGTATTTATTATATGTAGAAATGTTACATTAGGTACGAAATTTGATCATAATGTATACTTTTGTGTGTTCTTTAGGATTTTATAAAGTCCCTAGGTGCCTAGATTTATAATGAAAAAGAGAATTACGAGATCAATTACAAGTCAATTACCATTCCATTCACTGGCAGCACTCGAATGTAGTTTTCCGTGGCAGAAATGTCATTTCAAGACAGCGCTGTATATGTGAATTTCAACTGATGCGATCTCACAAAACTTGGCGCACGCCGAAGGGTTCTGCAGTATAAGTGAGACAAAGCAGAGAGAGAGGGGTGCACGCCACCCCTCTAGTTGCCTGAACTAACACAAAGACCGCATTAATTCTAGAGCGGGCATCCAAATGCTTTATGCTGCACGTTTCTTTACAGTAGCTTCTTTCACATTATATACAATAAAGAAATAAAAATAATACTGGAACATGAGTCAAACCTAATTTTCATTGTAGAGATGCGCATTGTTTGAATTTCCCATGATAGTATAAATCAGATGAGAAACGAGGCGTTGGCACGTGACAGGGATACAATACCCTAAAGCAAAGAGCCAGATCATCGCTTGAAAGTTTTGTCATTCATTACTAAGCAACACTCACTGCAGTCTTAATGGCAGCGCTGTACTATTATCTAGCCGGTTTTCCTAAATCATCCGGAACTCTCTTTCAAAATCTTCTCACGTCAGTATGTTTCAGCCCTTATTACTGCCTCTGTCCCTTCTCCACCTGAAACAGTAAGCATTAATGAAATTACATTAAACTATTTCGGTTTATTAAACGCAAAACAAATTGTGTGGGTGTTGGATCCTCCTCCTCTGAGTCATTCGTTATATCTGCTGTTCCTCAAGGCTTTCTTTCAGCACCATTTGTGTTCTTAGTTGTAGTAAATGATATACCAAGTAATTTGCAAGCTTATGTATATGCATAATCAAAATTTTATCACCTTCGATGAGACTCTTGGCATAGTATCAGGACATTATTGCTTTTGGTTCACTTATGAATGCATTATGTTAAAAGGAGAAAATGTTCCTCTATTTGCTTTAGTTGAATTCACTTTTAAAAGGCATACTTCACAACGATAAGGAAACTAAAATGTCTAAATATTGTCGCATTATCTCAAAGGTCCCTCTCTGTGCCAAGCTTTGAAGCGGGGATCTACTGTCTTCGTTGTACTCGTCGCTGTTGTCTGAGGAGGGGCAATTATTTCAGGGTCCGGCTCGACGAGTATATATACATATATACTCAGAACGTTATAAACATATCACTACTGAACTATGGAGTAGTGATGTGGTTGGACTGGGAATTTGGTTTTTCTCAGGGTTCTTGAACAGAAATTGTTGTAATACTTTTTATCGGCGTCAAGTTACTCGGATGTCTGCAGGTTTCAGCTCTAAGATATATAACGTCGGAAGAACATCGCGCTTCACTGGATGCAAATTTCATGTCACTTGCTGCTGCTATGGGTAACACTTCTCCCTAGTGGAGACCTCGCCAGACTGCCTTGATTCTGCTCCAGACTGTCCTTTTCTAAACTCCCCATAAACGGCAAATTCCCTTCTTTGTATATATAAAAAGGGAAAGCCAATAAACCTTATGACCAAACTAAGGGGTAGCAACAACGGTAGCTGTACCGTTAGTTGCCCCGAAACCAAGCAGACAATCCGGAGTAACTATGCCTGTGTATTTTCTTGGTATAATTTCCGAGGTTTAAAACATTTTATACATAATTTATATATGTGATACGTTCATACAAATATCATAAAATCATAGATACTGCTATTCATATAATTGTTTACATAATTTTTAATAATTCTTTAATTAATTTTATTAATTATTTATATATGTATTTATTTTTATACTGGAATAACAGGCAGGCAGAAATACCGCTACAATATTGATATAGCGTATAAATTAAAAGGAAACATGCATATTGAAAATGTATTAAGTAGGTTAGTTACCTAAGTAGTAAATTAGCACATAGTTTGCCAGTTTCACAAGAGATGTGTTTATTGCTTTAGTTAATTAGTAGATAAGTCACAGATAAGACACTAAAAATTGGTGTGGTATTTTCTAATATAAAAGCCATTAGGCATGCAGAGCTTGAAGTTTTTAAGTCTATTAATATATAAAATAGGAATTTCAGTCCCAGTGCCCCTTTAGAAGTCTAAATTTCAATACTTCCTACCTAATTTAATTCCTATTTCTAATAAACCTGGAACATCATACTTTCAGCATCAAATAAACTGAGGAGGGTAATTAGGAGATTTCTAAAATCAAGTACCTAACTATAGCCTGGGACTCAAGTACTTACGATAGTAAGTCGCCACAAACAGCGTGTCTCGGAAGCAAGAGCCCCTAGTGGTCAACTGGGAATATATACGTCAAATGGAGAATTTAATGTCAGGATGGCACGTTGGCCATAGTAGCTCAATGGGTTAGAGCGACTGGACGGAAACCGGGAGATCCGTGGTTCAAATCCCGGCCATGGCATTGCATTTTTCATGTTGACTATCTATTAGAGCACTTTGTTAGTAGATGCAGGCCCTCTCGACGTTTGCGTTTTGCGGAGTTGTTTTGTTAATTCTATACAAGTAGCATCTAAAGTGGCTGTGGCTGGTTGGAAATTGAGTGAGAATGTGGTTTGGCCAAAGGGATATGGATAGCCTGTAGTATATGTTTAGGGTAAGTGGTTTGGTGTGGGCAGCATTTTCGGAGTTTATGTAGAGCGCATTCCAAAGTTTGATGTAATTGAGTAACTACTTGCCACTAAACAGTGGAATTGCATTATAGTCTATCGAGAATTTGTGGCTGGCTGCAGTCTTGGCTAAATGGTCTTCTCTCTCTTTGCCTTTATTTTTCCACATGGCCTTTGACCCAGTGAAGAGTGACTGATGCCTTCATATCGTTTATTTCTTTTCTTATTTAAAGGGTCTTGGGGTGAATAATATCTTTTTTTTAGCAATTGCATAAAGTAGTACTTCTATTTTTACTTCCATTTCGATTTAGAATTTAATTTCTACATGTGACAATGTAACTTTATTAAACTTAATGTAAGCAATTAATAAATAGTGTCGCGGCAACAGGCATAAAAATTTCTCCGCAAATAGATAACAAACGACGGATAATGTTTTGGGGTAATAAAGAGCTTGCATAAACAGTTAACGATAGAAGAAAGAAAGGGGCCGGCAAACAAACATAAAGGACTTGCCGACATAGATTAAGTTACGTTTCTGGAATTTGATAGAATATTCGGTTTCTTTATTATTCTGGAAGAGTCTCGAATTTATCAATGAGGCATTTAAGAAGGCGACGACTTGCCAAGAATGAGTTGTAAAACACGAGGCGAGCAGTAACAGCTGTGAAGTGTGTAACAAGAGTGTTGTTGTAACGAGAGCGGTTTGTTATTGTCATCGACCTTGGAAATTTGTGATGTTGTTACGTGAGAATTGAACAGTGTATTCTACGGAAATAAAGAACATTTAGAATTTCGGCAAATTGGACTTTTAATTCTACGAACCCACAAAGTCACAATAAGTAAAACAGCCCTGTATGATATCTGGAACATATCACTTTAAAGTGGAAGATCAGGGTGGTTTACACTCTTTTTAAGAGTAGTGAATGCACTTTTATGTGTTTTATATCTTGTGAGGTAATCAACAAGCGAATAACATTAGAAAACAGAAGAGCTCCAACAAACAGTGACTACCATCTCACATTACCTGCAGTAACAAGCTGGAAATAACGCATACTACCAACACCGATTTCCCGTCTGAGTTAGCTAAGAGTGTCTCCAATCCATCCAGTGCCTTATCGAAGACATTATTAAAGACTTCTGGGCTTCCCGTTCCAATATAGCTTCGGGGACAAGATCAATAAGGTCGAAAATGGCTTGTAATCCGCTTTCTTGCTAACTTGAAAGCAAAGATAACTCGTCTTTAATGACAGAGAGAGAGGATTGGAAACGGAATTTCTCTGGCAAACGCGCTAACATTTTCGGGATTGATTCACCACAAGAGGAAAGTAGATCTCTGATACCACAAGCTCCCTTCATCCATTTGGAACATTCTTCACACATTTTATCGAGTTTCGTGGTATATCATAGTGTTTTTCTTGACTTTATCATAGGTATATTAGCAGAAATCGGTAATAATGGTTGGCATTTTGAAAATAAATAAAAAAGAAAGGCAATACCAAAGAATATCAAAAAAATGATTACCTCCACAAACTATATTTGATACAGCTGTGTGTTTTAAGGGATTTACATTTTCCTGATTTTTTTTTTTTTTTATTTTGCAATTTACGTCCTCCAAGATTAAGTCATATCAGATGATGCATTAAATGGGTTAAATAATGCTCAAATGAGTTCGGAGTCCAAGGACCTTAGAGTTAAGCGACATTCGTCTAACAGGATAAGGAAAACCCCGGAAAAAAAGCTTATCTAGGTGACTCACCCTGACCTAGATTCAAACTCGGGACCTCTTGAACGTGAGGCAGTTTACCAATTACATATAATAAAAAGGTCTTCAGATGGATTCCAAAAAAATCAGGATATTCACTTCATTTATCATGAAAGTAGCTTAAACATATTTTATTCATAGCCATTTATGAGGAAATCAAAATGCTTTAAATTTTTCACATGTAAAGTAAAATTCTTCGTGCCATATTCTTAAACGTAAATACCAAGTTTGGTTTTTAACTCAGTATTATTAAGTTATACACACATACAGATATGTGAGCATTTTTCTCAAAATTATTTTCATTTATTTAGGATAAATGTATTTTTTGTGCACAAACAGTGCTTTATTTTTTGGGGGAATGCAGAGTAATAAAGCCAAAAAAGAATTAATATAACTACAGTATTCTCGGAAAGTCAGTAAACATGTAAAGAATAAGTTGTTTGCTTATTTTTATTGAATATGCCGAATAGATTACAATGACTTTAGGTTCAAGTTCATAAGTTAAGCATTAGAGATGTAATGGATTTTTGTGGGTATATGCAGCACATGTGAATAACATTTTATAACCGTTTTTGCAGTCGTATAGTATTGTCAGGAGGCACTGTTTCGCCGAGAGAGAGAGAGGGAGAGAGAGAGGGGGGAGAGAGAAGTGGGGAGTGAAAGAGAGAGATTATCGTCCAAGCCACGCCTAGACAGAGAGAACAACAGGAGAAAGAGACAGAGACCGTTCCATGGTATTCTCGCTATATCACATCGTGCTAGTTCGGTAGCTTCCGTGTGGCTTCGCCAACCTTCGAGAAACAGTGGCTCGGGTATAAACGTAGCTAAGCTGAAGCTGAAGAGGAGTCAAATCAGTGAATAGAGTTGCAGTGTGCAGTGTGTGGTGAAGCAAACAGAGACTAATGTGTGTATGACACGTCATTTTGAGAGCCTGTAAAGGTTGACCAAATTGTGTTTCTACTGAAATGAAGAATATTTTGAATTTCTGCAAACTAGACTTTTAATTTTTCAAACCCACAAAATTCACAGTATGCATTAACATAGTTATAGAACCAAGAATTTTAATGTGTATTGCACTGCTCAAAATTCAGTCCTGGAAAAAAACCAAATCCTTTTTTTTTTAAAAAAAAGTAGTCTAGTATGAATCATACCTTTATATTGCATGCTATGAATATAGTATTACATAATATTATACAATGTTAATCGCTATTACAATTACAGTAAGTTATTTCCACATGATTCGAGGAAATAAATATATGTTAATTCTTAGATTTAATGAATCTCACTCGGTCTTAGCATTATATTCATACATTAATCGTCCCATGTGAGCTATCTAAAACTTCAGCTAATAAATACTTCGCATACCAGAAACCAGTAACAATTTTATGCATGTAATTTGTCATTAACATTCAGTTGCTGGAATTCCACTGCAATTTATATGAAGCAGCGAAGCAAATGCTGTACAAATTAATTGTTACTCGCAACATGTCGTCTCACAGATGTTTATACGCTTCATAACATTAGCCCATTAACTTATGGGTTCATTGCTTTTCTAAATTAGTCTTATGCGACTTTTCCACCAAACGCCTATGATCTTGGAATTTTTTTTTCTCCAAAGATTGCGCCTCCTGGGCCTGTTTTCATAAGTGAAGCATGACACTCGAGGGACCATGAATCATCAAATCCTCCTTCTGTGGATCTGCTTGGTAGCAAAGAAGTGTGTTCTATTTGAAATTATAGAGGAAAGAAGAGAATGTAAACGCTGTGTTGTCTAGCAAAGAAATGTGTGTTGTGGATGAAGCTGAAAGTAGAAGAGAGTAGAGGAGGGATGGGGAGGGGAGAGAGGAGGGGAAGGGAGAGTTTCTGACGACTGTTGCTTCGTCCAGCAGAGAAATGCTTGCCTTATAAATCTATAGATGAAAAGAGAGGAGAGCGGAGGAGAATCTGACCATCTTAATCTTGCATCACACAACAGAGAACTGTGGATATAGCTATAAAGCACAATATAAGAAGAGAGTAGAAGAGAGAACCTGATAATCTGTGTGTTAGTTTTTTATTTAACTTACGTCCTCAAACGTTGTCATAGAGGACTATGAATGAAATGAGTGAAATGATGCTCATATGAGCCCAAGATCCATAAAGATTACAGATACCCGTTATTCATCTTTCAGGATAAGGGAAAACTCCGAAAAAAACTTGTCCTCAACTCACCCTGTACGAGCTTCGAACTCAGGACCTCTTGAACGTGAGGTATAAACACTTTCACCTATGCTACAGAGCTGGATTAAGTGTTAGTCCAGAGTCGGCAATATGAGCACCAGAAGTGTGAAATGCTTTACCCCTACAACCACCACTTCCATTTTCCTTCTATTGGTACGTAAACAAACAGGTGATGTGTGACACAGTGGTTGTCATTTCAGTTTTGGAGGTAATTAGATCCATACCATTGAACTCAACGTCTGATTAGGAAAACACGAAGAGGATAAATGACCCTAGTGATATAATGTGACTGTGTGTTCGTAAAATAAATAGTCTAGTTTGCAGAAATTCAAAATAATCTTTATTTCCAGTAGAAACAGGCCTTGTACAGCCCTTCCAACAGCAGAATTACGTAACATACACAAACGCAACCTTCAAGGTCGTCTGCCACACGTCCACACAGCTGCACACTCACTTCAGAACTGCGGTACGGTTTAAATGTCCACGTGACCCACACACTGCATAAAAACTGCCTGTCCGACTAGCCGCGGCGCTTTTACAAGCATGGGTCAAAAAGTAATGCCTATTACTCTTTTTTGCCTTAAATAAGTCAGTTATGTGAAAACTTCGAATTTGGCGCAATTCCTCAAACCTTCTCCAATTCCGTGCAGTAGTAACTTCCTAAGTCAACGGGAATCCTCTTGCAATATAGCTGACATCGACATTCGTATTAGACAGCGTGATTTCAGCTCTTTGAGAGTTCTGACATATTGGACAGAATTTATTGTGCATCCCTGCTCCAAAAAAAATTAATCATAAGTACACCCTCTGCATCCCAAAATACTGTCGCTATAACTTTCCCTGCCGACCGCTGAGTTTTGAATAGTTTTCTTTTTCGGTGACGTTGTGTGATGCCATTCCATTGACTACCTCTTTGATACAGGTTAAAAAAAAATGAACCCACGTTTCGTCTCCAGTAACAATTTTTTCCAGAAACTCCTCTCCCTCCTAATTGAAGCGCTGCATTGTAACCTTCTGTAGTTTTGGTCCACCGTTTTGTTTACCTCTGTGCCTCCCGCCCAGATCTCCACTCTGGGATTAATGTTCTGTGAAACAGGATTTATCATAAGAACACATTATATTTTATGTATCTTATGTAGGTGTTACTAAACATACCGCAATTTCCAATTAATTTAATGAATAAAATAAGAAAAGCATTAACATGAAGAATTTAATGGTTATTGCGAATTATAACTATGACAGGAATGAACTTGCTCAGGTCTAGTAACTCACCTCCGGCCTCTCCAATCTACATGAACTTAAATGATGGGTACATACTTTAAAAAAAAGAGATAATGTAGTCAGTATTAAGCATCCCTCAGGCAGAACATAGGGTTTGGTAATCCAAAGATTTCTATTAAATGCAGCTGCTCTCGATACTAAGAGAACATCATATAATGTCCCTCTTTCACGTAAGCAGATCTTCGTTCGTGTATTAACACAGTTGCAGAATGCAACGGGGCAGTTCCAGTTAAAGGTGCGGCAGTAGCGTGAATGAATTTGGTACTACTCCGAGCGTCGGGGGTGGTGATAACAGACAAGAATAATGTACATAAGCAACCGTAAAGGTCTTAGAATGTTTTCCACTTATACGTCATTGATTCCATTCAAGTAGATACTGATGTAGCTCTAAATAAACTTTGTCTTCGCTCTCCATTTGAGATCCATAAGTGAACTAGCAATTGTTTCCACATACATTACACTATCCTATTGTGCTTATCAAAGCTGTTAACTGAGGATTCCATTCATATTTTTGTTGCAGTGGTTACCAGTTGTTCCGGCTGCAAACATTTCTTCGACGACCGTTCCTGAAAGGTAAGTCTTAAAGTTGACTGCTTTTGAAAGCCTCTGTAACTTTGTAGCAATGAATGTTGATTTAAACACGAGCTATTAATGTATAGAAATTTTCATTAAATTAAATTGACAAATGATATGTCAGAAATGGTAACCCTATGAAGTTATGCTCTGATAGTTCTACAGATACGTTACAAATAATGTAAACGCAACTTCATCCCAAGTTTCATAATGTCTTTTCAGCAACAATCAAGGCTGAAATTTATTTATTCATTCCGTAACAATACTAACTGGACTCGCATTGTTAAACAATTTAATAGAAGAACCGCAATAAAATATTAACTAAAAATAATTTGAATAAATGGCTTAAGAAGTTATCAGCTTGTAAAAAATTGCATATGCTAGCTTCCCCATTACAGGCTTCGCCCCTTTAAACAGAACAAGGGCCAGCCCCAATTACCACAGGTAGCGAAGAGAACCTGTCTAAACAAACAGTGGGAGGGTGGCGCAAGCCAGGCTTACCAACTTTATCTGCCGTCACACCAAGTAAAGAGTAAATAAATTGTCGGCACGGTGTTTCAACCTCGTAATTTTTCCAAGAAATTTAGAAGTATTATTTCAGAAGTATCTCTGAACAGTTAGGGCATATTACGCTCGCTCGGAGACCGGTTCCAGAGTATTCTCAGATATCAACTACAAGGTAAATGCTAAACAAATGCAGCGCCTATCGTACCGGAAAAGGAAACATAGTTTGTGTGTGGAATATCACACTAGGAAGCAGTGAATTAATTGTATCTTGCACAGAATCATATACTCTGGATAGCTTTTTATGCAAAAAAGATTGCTCAAAAGTTTCTCTTGTGTATGATTTCAAAGCTTACGGTGTAGAAAAATGCGGAAAGGTGTTTCAGTTTTTCTTTAAGAACTGTTGATTAAATAAAAGAGTAAAACTATCTATTTTGTTGCTCTAAAGTTGATTGCTTGCGGCAAACCCGCATGCCAGTGTTAAATTGATTGGGTTCTAATTGGAGCTATGAGTTCTCTTATCCTCAGGTGAATGGTTGTAAGAAATGGATTTTGGTGGTTGTTGGCTACTTAGTCGTATTAATAACACTTTGTTTGTTGCAGAATTATTTGGTTTAATTCCTACTAAGTTTGCTTATCGACTTGGTTCGGCGTCCACCTGTTAGTAAAATTCCTAACATAAATTCGATTTTATTGAAACCCTCGATTACTTGTTTGAATTTACTTCCGCGCGGTTTCTATTTCTTCTTTATACGGCGACTACTTTGCTCTAATAAACTTCTAATGCTACTTCCACTTACGCTGGTTGCACTATTCTTAACTTCCCTACATTTGAGACTTATAAATCTTCGCTTCTCTTATTAATGCGCATGAACACGTCCTTCCTGTCGTAGTATCTAAGTTTTTCTTATCTCACGATTCAGTTCGAAACTTATTCTGACCTCCTCTCTAACTTTATCACATGACCAAACTAGCTCATCCTTCTCAAATGTTACATTATTATTGGTTTCTCATTTATTTCGATTTTTCGCATTGGTTTGCAAAACTTATCTAACTCATTGACGTTCAGCCCACCCTAAGTTGGGGAACGCCTACCCTGAGTTGTTTGTAACGGTATACATCGTTATCAAATCAGCGAAGTAAATCCCTTTAGCGTTCATGCTTAACTACATTTTGAAAGTCCCTTTGTCCCTACACATTCCTCGCTGGAAATGTTCTATAGTTCTCAGACATTGAACTTTTGCTAAGAAGAATACGGTCCTCCCTTCCTGTCTCTCCGACGTGTACAAATTTTTACAAGAATATTTATCTTTCTTGCCTGGATGCTAGTATATGTGTTATATTAAATTATATTCTTCCCTTCTTATTCTTCAAGTCAACTGCTTTTTTAATCATTGCTCTATTCATTCTAATTTCATATTATTATAACAAGATTTTTATATTAGTTTATCAAAGCAATTTTATTAATTTATCTTCTTTTTAGTTATCTGATTTCGATTAATTCGCCGCTTCTTAATCGCTCCTGATACTGCGGTTTCATGGTCCATGAGTTTTTGTTATCACTCATGTTTTATGATGTATCAAGGATAAAGCAGAAGATAAAGTGCAATAAAAACATGCCATAGACTTAACTCATTCAATGAAGTACAAACGAGATGAAACCACACTGATAAATAGTCTATAAAAATTACTTTCTTCCCTTCGAGCCAACGAAACCCTTTAAACACTGCAAGCTGTGCTGTCTTGGCACAGCAGGGAGCAGTTTTGTAATTTTCTATGCTGTCGGACGAGTTTGAAGCGTATGTTCAGTGAATATATTTATTACAACGCAATTTATCTCCTGGTATAAACGGTAGAGTGTTACATACACTATGATTCTTGCAAGTTTCAAATATTGAATTTCAATTCTGTGTTAATAACAAATCATATTTTCCATACACGTGGATAATTTGCAACAAAGTTGCAAGCTAAAATCAGTATCTACAGTATTGTTAATGCATACTGATTTATGATAAGATTTAAGAGTCCGTATGTTTGCCGCAGGTCTTGCTACTGAAATATATTTGAATGGTATAAGAGAAAACGACATCGCAAACCCCTCACGTCATGTGAAGTACCCAATGAATGTTATTTATGCACAGTTATAAATACTTCAGTTCAGGAAGTAAGTTCAAACGTTATTTTCCTGAAGCGTGGTACATTTAAAGAACTATTTCAAAGCCGTGAAAAATCCAGTGGACTTGAGAAACAATCCAGTTCATTCACTCACAGCAAACTGTGTGAGGAAACGAATAAAAGCATGGCTGTTGCATTAAAAGAAATTAAATATGAAATAATGAGTGGTAAGTTTTAGGACTTTAAGAGCTTTTACTTTGGTACTTGGCCTTCAAAGAGGATTGTCGAAGCATTATAGCTTCTAATATTCTAATGGATAGTACGAATACGAAACTTAACTATGAAAAAGAAGAATGTCCTAATAGAGTTCATTTGTCGTAGAACAGAAAGTGCTGACTTGATCTTAACATAAAGATAGGTCTATTCAAAACCTTAATAACTTAAGGGCACTGGGAGGTTATTTTTACCCAGACAGGACTAGTTTTTTAACAATATTGAAATATAAATATACAAAAAAGTAAAAATTGCAATAAATTCAAATCTGGTATGATTATCGCATAAGGATGTCTGCATTTAACGACTGTATAATATTTACATTAAGTTCATACAGTTCCTTGCAAAAGGGGCGTAAGACACTCTGTGAATCCTGAAAAAAGTATTACACCCTATACTTCAGGTCTAGGTTCCTTGTAGGAATTTAAAGTTATAGGCACCAATCTTTTTCCTAAATAACATAAGACACAGTTTTATAATCTAAACAAAATAAAAATCATACATAGTTTATACTATGCGCATGAGAAATTATTTATTTGTGTTGAAAAAAAAGATAATACTTTTAAGGACTGAATTTTATTTTCGTTCCATTTTATAAATAATATGAATATAGCAGTTAGATTAATGTGTTAAGGGAAGATTAAGAAATAAGCAATACAAATTTTGTATCAATATCTTTTATAGTTTTTGAGAAACATACACCTAAATTATGAAAATTCAAGGTTTTTGGGAAATCACGATCAAAGATTAAACACCTAAATTATACATACTCTCAGAACATTCCTGCTCAGTTAGGTTTTTCCTCATCTTTTATTTTCCTTTTCTTACTTCTAGCTCTACTTTCAATCAACTGAGCTGTTCTTTTTGCCTCTCAGCGTCGACGTGCATGATGTTTTAGACATACTGCCTTCATATGTTCACCAACCTTTATACCCATTTTGTCATTACTTTATGCCTACCACTGCACCCTTCAGTATAACACATAACACTATCATATACACCAATTTTTAAAGATTTTTGGCTCAACATGCACGGTTTTTGGAATTCTCCCATATTTTATGATGAAAACTTTTATTTGGGTTTTCGGTGGACAAACACGGCTAAAGAAGCCGGAAGTTGACCTTAGAGAAATAAACGAGTGAAGCAGCAGGAAGCAGAATGTCCAACACGTAAATCGAAATTCACCACATGTTTCTAAGTGGGTTACTTCAGAAATTTCAAGCTTTGGAATTATGTTGAGAGAAATGTGTATGCAGAAGATTAGAAAGCAGGCGTGTCATTGTACCACCATCTTTAAATTGATGGATTAAAGGGCTTTAATACCAGCTGACCATCTATGTTATATATAATTTAAAAGCTGAAGAATTATATAATTTTTAAGACTAAAAACACAAAATTGAGTTTTTGAAGCCCACCGATTTCCAGTGCCCTTAATGGTGTAGACAGTGACACTCCAATATAGAACAGGGGGTAATCGTAGGTCCACAAATCGGGAAGTTAAATCAAGAAAATAATTTGACAAATTAAATCATTTGGAATGTTCTGCTGGGAATTCTTTTAAAGTAGTAACTGATAGCCTTTTGAGATATGTTAAGTTACTCAATCATTGTGATTCAGTTGAAAATTGTTGGTACACAAAGCTACTAGACTTTAGGTTGACATATGTTTATGAATCTAGTTTCTTCATTGACCCTTCGACTTTATTTCCGAGAATTTGGGTTCTGTCATTGAAGAACAAGGATAGCTCTTCCATGAGAACCTGTTACATTGAAAGCCGTTACCAAGGCAGATGAAATCCAAGCTAAATGTAATATAATAGCTGAATTATTTCCAAGAAACTTCCTATTCGTCGAACAAGCGGAAATCAGGAGAGAAAGTAATATATCTGAACGTGGTGAAAATATCTGTTTTTTTAACAAAAATCCAGATAAAATGCTTTCAAAACTAGTTTGAATTTACTAACGTGATTACTTGCATATTTAACATAATACTAAATTCTATATATAAGTTAAATAAATTAAATGGTTCTAAGTTTATTTTCGAATTTAAAAGCATATACTTAATTTCATGTGAATAAAAACGTATACATATAACCAGTAATATTTATTCTTGACATAAATAAAATAGCACAAGCATCACCAGTGTTATGCATACATTATAGATTTTTCGAATAAAAATCTACGTTACTTAGTAATATCTGGTATATGAATAACAATTATACTTTTAATACATTTTATTAGGACATGGTATCTTAAATTGAATAACATATTACCCAGAATATTGTGACTGTGTTGCTGTCGGCCTTACCTTCCAGGTCTCCAGGTCGTTAACGCGGTTTGCCAGGTCTTCCAGGCATTTGGTGTTATTGTCGGCCTTTCCCTCTAGGTCGTTAATACGCTCGCCCAACTCTGTGACGTCCTCCTTTACGCCAGCCAACTGCTCCTCAAACTTGGCGGCGAGAGCCTCATTCGCCGCTTTCATTTCCGTGGTCAATTCGGTCATCTTCGCGGTCATTGTCGAGGGCAAGTTATTGTTTGCAGCTTACGTCTTCGCGGCGAGGTTGTCGTTAGCCGTCTTTATTTCCTTCAGTTCCGCGGCCAGGTTGTCATCTGCTGCTTTCATTTATGAGGTCAGTGCGGCCTCCATTTCCATCATCCTTTCCAATGCAGCCTCCATGTCGTCCCACTCCTGCCACCAATTTTACCTTGTAGTTTCGTGAAATCAAAGGTCTAGGTTACAAACACAAAAAATTGCACTTTATTTCCGTAGAAATACGCTTCGTACACATACACAATACAACATACAAGGTCAACAAACACAACTGTTTAGCCGCACGCATTCAATTACCGACTAACTCCTCTTTGGCGGGCGGGCTGCCTTTTTATAAATTACTAACATTCCAGAAATTTCTCAAACAATCGAGACCCGGCTAGAACAAAGGCGAACTCTCGAGAAATCCGTCTCCATCCCTCCCCCCGCCGTTTCGGCGAGCTTTAATCTACACACTACACTGCGCATCCCTTTGTGTGCCTTTCCGCCTCGATCAACAATGGCCTGGCAACAATATATCTGCAAGTTCCGGAACGATACTCCCTTATAAAATATGTATTTCTAAATAAATAAATAAATTTTAAATATGACTTAGCCTTTAAAATTGTCTTCATTCAAAAGAAACTTTGCACAAACAGTAAATCACAACATAAATAGGAACACACCCATGCAAAGATTGCAGATATATTTAAGGCGTTCAGGTTATTTGAATTTTGTTTTCATTATTTATGAAAAACTATCGTATATCACTTATTATGCAATTGAGCTTTTCAATATATTGTCGTCTTTATTTCAGTACGCCACTATTGAGTTATTTCTTGTTAGGTGAAGCAAAGAGTATCGAACTTCAAGGAAACCTGATAGGTATAGGGCTCGCTTTTGAAACATTTCAATAACACCTTAATCTCCCCTTTCTACCCACTCGCTGTAAGGGAGTGGCATTTAAACAATTGCTGTCAACATTAAGTAGGCAGGAAAATAAAATTTTCCAAGAACGGTTTGTACAATATGCAGGAGCAGTACATTAACATATACATTTTAATAATTACGTTACATATGTAAATAATGGCATGCAGAATAAAATTAGAGATCATACTGGAATGTAACTAGAACTGAAATAGAAGTATTGTAAATATTATGCGTCATTATTAATCTAGAAGAGTAAAAATAAGAACTGCAGTTAAAATTTCAAAGCTTCACCAGAGCTTCGCTACCTTTACAATTAGAATAAAATGTGCACTAAAACATTTGCATTTCAGTCAGATTAAAATGGCACAAATATAAAAACAAGTTTTTGTACAAATAACTTGTGGAAGTTATACGAAAACAGTGGCTAGAGAAAACACCATTCCTTTTAGAAAAGCGAGAATTGCTTTATGTAATAACGTAATTTACGGGTTACAAGGAGCTGAGGATTTATTTTTAAGATTCGTTTTACCTTTAAGCGATAATGAGGCATACAGCAGCAATATTCTAATGATATATTTGCAGATTCTATTTTTAGGGAGCCGTATTAACCACCTGGTGCTATATCTTGCTAATGTTTGTAGAGCGACCCTTTTTCTTCTTCGCCGTAAAATAGAAACTTGCTGAAACCATAAATTTAACGGCGTTAACAAAAATACAGTTGTTTGAACAGCAACAATGGTGGGAGAGGAAACGGGGAAGAACAGTAAAGATGTGGGAAGAGACAGACATACAGAGCACAGTAGCGCCTCTAGCGGTAGGTAGAAGGGAGAGGGAAATAAGTGCCATCTATTATGGGATTGCGATAAGATCGTAATTGAGTCGGGCGTGACAGGCGATTTGCACCCTTAATGGCCGCGCTGTTCTTTGTGGTGGCTGAGGGTGGGAAGACCACGGTCGGGGTATTGAAAGCAATCTGGTGGTTGCCCGGCTAATGCTCAAATAACGACCTGCTCCCGTCCTGACAACCGCCGTCCGTTACGGATAAAAAGGGAAGACGTACATCGCCCATACTGTATAAAACCATCTTGCACATACAGCATCAGCAAAAATTGCTAAAAGGGAATTTAGCAGTCTAATTGTACTTTATAAATGGAAAATATGCAATAATAAGAGCTATACAAACAACATTTCGTTAATGATTACATAAATATAGCTTTCTCTCCCAAATGAAAAATACTGCATTTAACTTAAAACACTGGTGACGAGTTTCAATAAACATTTCGCATCTTCACGATCTCAAAGAGGCATTCTTGGAAAACTGTGTATGTATGTGGTGCCATGAGAATTAAGAACACGTCTAAAACTGAATGCACCCAAACTAAATATTTAAGTACAGTACTTTCTATATTTTGAACAATATCTCTCCATTTAAAAACTCATTTGCATGAATAGAGTTTAGTATATTTTTATTTTATGAAAAAAGGTTCTAAGAGTTGATAAATAGACTATATTTAACATTTTAAAGCTCTAAGTATATTTATAATTTTAATTATCTACGAACAGCCATAGAAAGCTTGTAAATAACACGTAGCCAAACACTTACTCTATAGAAATGTTAGATGGTTTTACTACCCGCAATGTATGTCAATTAACTTCTTTAGAATTCAATGTCAGATTTTATTGGTTTGAGTTTTTAACTGCTTTCTCATATCATGGTCATAAAATTGCAATGTCACAGAACAGCGAAACGCTCTTGAACATTTTTTGAGTATCACTTTAATTTGTTTATGTTCATAACATAATGAGCAATAGTGGATAAAGAAAGTCGACAAAATACAGTGCATAAGACTTGCTTACAATCTTGCTTACAATCTTGGTTACATAGTAAGTAAAGTATTGATTAAGTATTATGCCCAGAACATTTACTTGTTTTAAGTCTATAAAAATCTGTCTGAAAGTTGTTTAAAAATATTTGATATTTAATTAATAAATGCCACCTAGGGCATTCCCCTCTCGCAGCTTTTGTCAATTTCTTCATAAAATTTATTCTAGTAATTAACTTCCGTGTTTGTGCCAGTATTGCCTTAAGCTTTACATATTTATTTTGCTAACGTCGTTAGATTGTACAGTTTTTACGAGGGTGTGTCAAAAAGTAATGCCTCCTATTTTTCCCCTCAAATAGGTAAGTTACGTGAAAATTTTGAATTTGGCGCAATTCCTCAAACCCTCCTCTCCAATCCGCTGCAGTAGTAACTTCAACAGGTGGCAGCACTGCATCCCCTTGCAAAATGGCTGACATCGACATTCGTATTATACAGCGTTCTGTGATTGAATTTTTGACTGCGGAAGGTGAAACGCCAATTCGCATTCACGAAAGGCTAAAAAATGTGTATGGTGATGCAAAGGTGGATGTCAACACTGTTAGACGATGGGTTCGTCGCTGTAACGAAGCTGAAGGGCAAACACCATTGACAGATGAAAAGCGAAGCGGCAGGCCGGTGACTGCAGTGCCTCCATGCAACACTCAGCGAGTCAATGACATCATTCGTGGTGATCGCCGGGTAACAACAGGTGAATTTTGTCGCATTACCTCCCTCAGTAAAAGCAGTGTGATGACCATTATTCAACAACTGGGTTACTCCAAAGTTTGTTCACGTTGGGTATCAAGTATGTTAACCGCCCAAAACAAAGAAACAAGGAAAACAATAGCTTCCAAACACTTGCAGCGCTTTAATTTGGAGGGAGAGGCGTTTCTGGAAAAACTTGTTACTGGAGGCGAAACGTGGGTTCATTTTTTTCAACTTGAATCAAAGAGTCAGTTAATGGAATGGCAACACACAACGTCACCGAAGAAAAAAGAATTCAAAAGTCAGCGGTCGGCAGGGAAAGTTATGGCTACAGTGTTTTGGGAAGCAGAGGGTATGCTTATGATTGATTTTTTGGAGCAGGGATGCACAATAAATTCTGTCCAATACGTCAGAACTCTCAACAAGCTGAAAGCACGTCTTCGCCGAGTTCGCCCAACAAAAACTCCGACGGATGTTCTTCTTTTGCATGACAATGCAAGACCGCAAACCAGCCGTTACACCACTGCAGAAATTGAGAAATTGGGACGGCAAGTCTTACCTCACACCTCATTCAGCCCTGACTGGGCACCATCATACTTCCATCTGTTCGGGCCACTAAAGGAAGCTCATCGTGGGATTCATTTTGAAGATGAGGAGGCTGTGAAAATGTCCGTGCCTCAATGGCTTAGGAAGCAAGTCCGTGTGCTTTACCACACTGGAATGCATGCCCTAGTTAAAAGGTGGACCAAAGCTGTGGGAAAGGACGGACATTATAGTGAATAATAAAAAATTAACTGTCAATGTTGTAGTTTTCAATATATGTAAATTGCAATCAATTTTCTTGGCAATTAAAGGAGAGAAAAATAGGAGGCATTACTTTTTGACCCACCCTCGTATCAGGTGTCCAAAAACAATCTTCTTTACAGCGTTGCTTAGGTTGGCGATCAATTCATACTTGTATTTGTCCCTTTGTGGTTTGCAAAAAGGTAAGTTTAATTAATTGTAATTTTAATGGCATACTAACAAAACACGCTTTTAGTTAAACACTTTTTGTATTCAGACTCTAGGTACTAAATATCTTGATTGTGCAAACACATTTGTATTTCATTGAAATATAATTAACTGCACCTTTTACTTACCTAGATTCCGCTTTAATGTCTGAAATTTTATTACTTCCAATAATTTCTAATAAGCTTTCTTATATCTAGTTCTGAGAACTTGTAACAATCACTTTTATATTTATACTGTATTCTTAAAAGAAATACTTTATGCAATATATAATATATTGTTACGGTTTTCTAATAGAAAACATCGACACAGGTACCAGGGCAACCTCAAAAACAACTAAGAGTGTTGAAATAACAGGATAGTTTGCTATAGATAACTAAATCGAATTTTCCCACCGTATTTCTATTTTGAATACATTGCCATTTCTTCAAAACACATACTTTCCTACCAAGTAGCTTAAAAACACAAAGAATATAATTCAACAATGAGTCGAAGGTACTGAGGAAGAACATTTAAGTATACACTCCCGTAGAGTGTTTATACATTCTAAGTTACGAATGTACGCAGAGATTAAATTTATAGAACTTGTTTATAGATTTCCTTACTCTATATTGTGATACTTTAGAACTGCTACAGTACGCCCCTGTTTTGTAGGCAACTTCTCCGTCATCAGTGCAAAGTTGGTCTCTCAAACTATTAGGCGGTGCTGTTCGTTGAAACATTGTGAGGACGGGGTTGATCTTTGTATCAAGTATGATATATATATTAAAATTATTTTCAAACGTTTTCTGTTAATCCTACTTCAAATATTACTGCAATTAATAGCCACAACATTTCCAACTTTGATTGTTCTATTCTCACTTCCACAAAAATCAAACATCTGCGTTAAAATAAAAAAAAACATGAGAAACACTTCCTCCTCAAGCACATATAGGTACCTTAAAATCTGCCCCACCTCAAAGATAGTCCTTACTTTGATATTTTATCCTAGATTTTAACGAAATGTTGCTTTTTGATCCTTTTAGAATTATTTTTTTTAATCTGCTCACACATTCTTTATTTAGAAAACTATCCCAACTTTCAAATTAAAGATTTGTAATTATTTAATATTAGTATTTATGGTATAAACACCCAAATTAAAATGTCATGAGATGTCTCTGTAGATTTGATTCACGTTTTCCTTTCTCTGTTTATAACCCCCTCATATGTTAGAAATGAACAACAAGGTTTGTGAAATGTTAAAAGTGTTCTCTCTTCTTGTTTACAAATAGCATATATTGAAAACTTTGATAATTTATATTCCAAATCAAGTGCTTCTAAATGACAACAAATATAAAATAACAAAGATAGAAAATTGACCAGATTGTAACATCAAGCTAGTAAATATTACTTTGTATCTGTCATAATTTATGTACTGTTTTGGGTAGAACTGCTTCACTATGCGAGACAACAGCCTGATCCTCAGAAAATAATGTATCACTTGAATAAAAACGCTTAATTTCTAATGTTAATGTGTCTCTATCTTTGATCTGTAACTGCAGTAGTATAAACACTAAGTGAGACCGCTGTCTAACATCTTTATTTACCATTAATGTTAACCTTAAATTTTTTTATAAAAATGTGTACTTAATATAACACTGCATCAACTACTAAGGGTTACTGAAAGCATCGTAAAGGATTTGAAAAGAAACAGTATACCCTGCCATTTTTCTAGATATAGCTCTAGCTTTCTATACTGTATGGCACATTGGTTTACTAGTAAATCTACATAGAATTGGACTCCCAGATTATCTGATCATAATAATTGAAAGTTTTATCTCACAGCGCCAATTTTTAGTGCGAATAGACAGTTACAAATCCGATCTTCGACAAATAGCAGCAGGAGTTCAAAAGGATAAATTCTGGCACCACTATTATTCAATATATTCATGCACGACCTTCCAAATACAAATCCCATATCCATAGCTATGTATGCCGATGGCACCGTTGTTTTCTATTCGCATCCGGACTTAAGTACTGCAATCAACAGGCTAAAAATGTCATTAAATAGGTTGTCTAAGTGGTTCAAAATGTGGCGACTAGTACAACTACCTTAATGGCGACTTACGACATTTAAGTACTTTAAGGCTCGGGATTTACTTATTTTTCAGTCTGACTCTATCTTTCCATAATTTAGCCTACACACGACCAGTATGAAAGAACGATTAAATCCCATTAATTGACTTAATAGTGATTAAATATAAAGCCCGGGCCTTAAAGTACTTACATGTTGTAAGTCGCCATTAAGGTAGTTGCCTCATGTGTTTATGAGAACTCCTAAGTGGTTCAACGGAAAAATACGAGTCAGTTGGGGAATTTAATGTCATGTCGGCACGTTGGCCATAGTAGCTCAAGGGTTAAAGCAGCTGGACGGCAATCAGAAGATCCGTGGTTCAAATCCGGCTATGGCATTGAATTTTTCAACCTGACTATCTTTCCATACTTTAGGCTACACACGGCCAGTGTGAAAGAACAATTACATTCTATTAACGCCGTGTTGTGCAGCAACTGGTAGGACATATACTTTCTGCTTTTCATCTATACTCCAGGCGTCAGCCCATGAAGCGAATTTCTCGTGGACTTTACAGATACACGGAAGTTATAATTCTATATAACGTTACAGGTTAATTTGTCAATTGTTTGGAAATTTATGCATCCTAAAAATGCGTCTCATCTTAGATAAGACCCTACCAAAATTACATATTGGCAATTATTGCTTTTCATGAAAATCATTTGTCACCATAAGCAAATTTGTATTTTAAAATACTCCAAGGGGAACGTTTTATATACTTTAAAATATAGCTTATTGTTTTCTTTTATGTATATAAGAAAGACATAGGATAGTAGCTAAGGATCATTGTTTCATATGGGATTAAATTATTAAATTTCAAACAAGCACTTTTAGGCTTTTATGCGTATTAATATGCATGCAAAATGAGTGTCCACTACCATCAAACCATTAATTTTTAAAAATTTTCATGCTATTTTCTTTAAACGCATGTATCAAAAGCCGTTCGTTCTACAAACCGATTACAAGGTGGTAAAAGGCATTCTAAACACAATTTTTATTTGTTCTGTTATGATTATATTTTAAATAAACAGAAATACTGTTATGATCGTAGATAAATGTTTAAAAACTAAATAATATATTCTCTCGGTTTTAAAAACTATATAAAGATATGAAGCAACTTCGAGATCTCAAAAAGTGCTTAAACTGAATGGAGTGTTCAGTTTGGGTTACCAAAACCACATACTACATTACCATTCTGTGCACTATACTTCTTTATGTATACCCTGAACATAACCCCGAATATAGAATAAACTTAGGTACAAGTTTGTCTGAGAACAGCAACTTCAGAGTCGTAGAACCATTTAAATGTCCAAGTTGATATTTAAATTAATTATCTTCCAAAGATATTATACGAAAATATGTAATCCCATTAGTAAATAATGCAAGACTTAATTACTTAAAAATAATTTCTCATACAATGATATGAAAATAAATATTTTGAGAATTGATTGAATTTCTAAGAATATCCTGAACAATCAGAGCCATTCGAAGTAATTTTGAATAATTCTTAATAATCTTGTATAGCGAGAAACCGAAATAGATAGCATAAATACGTATAAACAAAACTGTATAGATCTATATACAATTTATTTACAATAAGCTTTTACTGGCTTCGCCTCTACAATATGTTTTTGGAATATTTAAATGTACCGTATTTTTAAATTTTATGGTTAATGAACATAATCTATAATTTCAAGGGTTCAATATACATGACAAATAGGGTTTCTGTGAAAGATTTTCAAAGTTTTGTTGTGATTCACCCAAGCTAACAAAGTAGCCCTCATCAGAGCCAAACCACGGAATCATACAGCCTGCACAACAATGAGGTAAACCAATGAATTCCTTAAACTTCAATTATTTCCTCCATATCCTGCAGAAAACTTAGGAATTTTTATACTTATGTATATGGATATAATGTAATTCCTGTGTTCTGAAACATGTGCCTTTACTTCCGTGCATTTTAAGAGGATGCAGCACCGAAAACCCCAAAACCAGCAATTTTCAAACTGTCTTGCTGAATGCAAGTGGACTGATGCATAGTGGACACAGTATTCAAAATTTGGTTTTTATTTCTTCAACAAGTTTTGAGTAATTAATTTTTGAATTTCAAAATTTGGGAAAAATTAAAACCGCTTCACGTGATGAAAATTTTCAAAACTTTAATTTTTCTATTTCTAAAAGTATTCAGATGGTTATGAAGAAAAGATCTATCATATGAATTTCCTTTACTACCTTTAGTACCAGAGGGGAAAAATTAGGCATGGAGCAAACAAAAAAGCCAAAAAATGATTAAACCTTTCATGTTATATATCAATAACTTTAAAAATATAATGAATATTAAAAATTCATATAATAGAAACCTTTGCTTCATTTCTAAGAACATTTGTTGAAAATTTTATAGGGACTGAATCAAAAATGCATCGTGTGGAACATTCTGAATGACAAAAATGTTGAAAAAACTATAACCGAGTAAATCAAATTTTAAAATCCAAAACATTTTCCTTCTCAGCTACATGCTTTGAAGCAGACTAAAACCCCCCAGATAGATAAGTTGGAGCCTCCTGCCTCTTCCTTCCTTCTTCTGCAGCAGTGTTCCTCAATTTTAGTTTCCTTCTGGATGTTTTAGAAGTTACTTTCGCAGAAATTGCTGAATGAAGTAAGCGTAATTGGTCCTTCCCTTGGCTAATTTTTAGAGATGCTTCTCTGACACAAATATTTCTTTTGAACAATTATGCCATATCATGTTATGTTAACTTTCATTTGCATTTTGTGTCTTACCCAATGTACATCTCCTTAGGCTTTCATCTCATGCCAGCGTTTGGTACACAGGCATTAGTTTTCTTATCACATCAGGCCTCAATTATGTTCCCATTGTTGTGTTATGTTTAGGTGTTTCTTCCCATGTATCGTTTAACCTATTCATGATCCTAACTATGTACACAGTCAACAGAATGTCAGTTGTTTCAAAGAACGTTTTACCTATTACCTATATAACAGTTATGTGCACGTTTTGATGTATAAATATTTACATAAATGTTAAATGGTACACTAAAACTCATCAATTATATATAAACAGTATGTAGTTTAACGAGAAATACAATAAAATCACAACCAAGTTAGAAACTCTCACAGAAGCAAGATATAAAAATTATTATTTCCTTTTAATGTTTGCAGTCAGTGTTTTGTTTCCATGGTGCCTCATACTGTAGGAAATAACCATCATACCAACAAAAAATTCCATCAGAAATTTCGCTAATTGCAAATGTACCTATTAATTAAGTACATTCAATCGAACTCAAATGACAGAATTCTGTGAAAGCAAGGGCCGGTATGTGCGTGCGCACTGGCATTTCAATTGTCATGTGAAAGTATATAAATACCTGAAACTCATAAATTAGTTGGATTACGATACTATAAGTTTCAAAGTGTTTTATTAGCTCAAAAACAAAACAAAATTACCTTTCCCATATTTTTAGCCAATTTCGGTGCTGCATTCCCTTACAGCTTTCTATGATTTTCCAATAATATACATTCTTTTGTGATCATCATCAACTCTTCATGGTTTAGGAGAGTTCTGCTGTTCCGGCCTCATACTTCTTCCCATCGATTTAGTGATCATCCTGTTGTCCTATAACCCAAAGCTTTGTATTTGTAAGATTATAATGGACTGCGAGAGTTTTCAATTCTTTGTAAATGGCTTTTCCATTTTTTTCTATTTGTTTGTAGCTTTTCTTGCAATGAGAGTATATCTAATTCTTTCCTTATGTCATCGTTTCTAATGCGACATTGTCTGATGTATATCCTTTTACTCCGCGGAAATATTTCATTTCTGCCACTTGTATTTGACTCCAATCTTTCTTATTAAGTGTCCATGTCTCCGAACCATATCGTAAAACTGGAACCGCCATTGTCTTACAAAATTCTGGGTTTGTATCCTTTCGGGTTTTTCTTTTAAAGGTATGAACTATTACTCCACAAAGGTATTGAAACTTGCTTAATTTACTATTTATTTCTTCATTGTTCGTTTTATAGGTTACATTACAACACGCCAGTTTTAACACTTTATTATTTAACACTACCTTAGGTCTTCTTATTTTTTCCTATAAATGCCATAACCTTTGATTTCTCTACGAATATATCTTTTTAAACCATAATCTTAGATAGATTTTTGTAACTTGTCCATACTTATTTGCTGCTTATCCTCTCTGTATCGTATTAACATATCGGCCGCAAACAGTAGCATTCTGTGACTTTGTGGGTCCGTAGAATTAAAAGTCCAATTTGCCGAAATTCTAAATGTTCTCTATTTGCGTAAAAACACACTTCCGCTTTAAAAATTCTAAACACCGGAAAAAATGGAAGCACAGTCCATAATCAAAACTGTTAATGCTGTTAAGCAGAAGAAGATGGGGTATTCAAGAGCTTTGTAAATGTATTTGCCGAAATCAACTCTTGAAGTCTATAAAAGCGTGAATGAATAACATTCCAAATTCAAACTTACGACCAACACAAGGCAGTCTAATAGGCCTAACACAACAGGAAGACCTTTCGATACAGCATCTACTATAACAAATTCCTCAATTAAAAGGGCCCTTGCACAAAAACTTCAACGAACCAAGTATGCCTGGGAGATCTACCACTGGTAACTCCGCATCATATCATCTAAAAAAATTGCAACTGCGGTTCTTAAACCATCTTCGTCGTCTACCCAACAGAACAGGCCAAACCAAAAGAAAATAAGTTGCAGAAGACCATCTGGGGCGACGTTATTCCCCTGGTTTCAGCGGATGAGGAAGACATTGTGGACGACGAATGTCTTTATTGTAACCCTCGCTATCGCTTAGACAAATGTAGGGAACAGTAAATATGCTGTACCAAATTTCGTAGATGGGGTCATGAACTTTGTTCTAGCATCGAAAGAACGAATGGAAGTTGCACTGGATAATATAAGTTTCTTTAAATGATTATTGTTACTATCCGACATTAGGCACCCTAAAAATACCTCAGCGAATGTTTGTAGTTTAGCAATAATAGTTTATTTTTGCATATTCCAAAATTTTAAAATTAAAACTTTTGGCTACATTTATTTGTCGTTACCTTGTTGCTACCTTGGCTTGCATGACACCCTGGTCGTTTGCTCTGCCAGGTAGCTCTTAGCCTCCATACCTCCTTGCTTACTTAATTAGTCCCTTTCTTCCCCCTCCCCTTCCTTTCTTACATTTTTTATATTTCTGGCCCATTTTTCTTTACTTTCTGCAGGAGCTCACCAATACTTCTTACTTTCTTTTCCTCCCTGCCCGCTAACACTTTTATAGCTACTATCCTCTTCTCTAATTTCTCCCATTTTCTTTCCAAACTTTTTTTCTCCATATTGCAACCTCCTCGCATTCTGTTACACACTGTTCTATGCTTTCTTTTCCCCTACACAATTCACAAATTCCCTTTTCCCTACCTCTTATCCCTCTTAGAAATATTATTCCTGTTCTCATCCATGCTAACCCTTCTCTCTCTTGCCTATTGCAGTAATCTACATATGCTTTTGTCCCAAATTTATTTCTGTTTGCTTGTAAAATTGTAATGATGTCATACTAGCGTATGTGCATTTCTTAGAGTATATATATAAAGTTTTTAAAGAAATAATTCAAATAAACAAACCTTTTTCCTTTGATACCCTACTATAATGTTCCTAATATGTATTTAATATGGTTTCTTAGTATATAATAGTAATATAAAACATTATTCAAGCTACGAGGTCTGTTCAATAAAGACTGATCATAACTTTTACGGCCTTAATTTTCCACACTAAAATTCAATATCATTATATTTTGTTAGCTTAGTATGAAACAAACACGCCGTAGTAGTTCCACTATTGGTACTCCTGGTTCCCGCCTGTGAGAACCAGGCAAGTTCAGGCATGTTCAGTATTGCCTACCACTGCAATGGAAGTAACACGCGAGGAACTATATATGACTTTCAAATTCTGCTTTTGTCTCAACAAATCTTCAGTTGAGGCCTATACAGCGTTACAGGAGGTCTATAGAGAGTCCGTTCTTTCCTACAGCACAGCTCGAAGGTGGTTTAAAATGTTTACAGAGGGGAGGCAATCAATTTCAAAGGAAGGTAGACCCAGTGCTCCAGTTACTGCTCTTAGGGAAGAAAACATCAACACTGCTACTGTCATTGTGAGAGAGGTCCGACGATAATGCGCGGCCGCATATTGCCAATGTTGCTGCTGAGTATATTGCAAAAAATCAACGTGAAGTGCATCCCTCACCCTCCCTATAGTCCAGATTTAGCTCCATATTGCTTTTTTCGATTTCCTAACTGGATGAAACGCCTTCGTGGGAGGCATTATCCATCATCAGAAGCACTGGTGAAGGCTGTATAGGCGATTTTGAAGGATCTCTCATAAATGGTTCCCAGCATGTCTTTGAAGACTGGCAGAAACGCCGGAACAAGTGCATCGCATTCAGTGGAGACTAATTTGAGAAGGACCATCATACTTATGAGGATGAGTAAAGGTACGTTGTCAAAAAAATGTGATCACTGTTTATTGAACAGCCCTCGTACTTTAAAAAAGACTATCCGATATTAGGCTCCCCTCGCCTAATGCTCGGAAGTTAACGCCTATACTGAGCACCTAGAAAAGTTCATAATAAGTAGAGCACATGTGCAAAGCGGAAGCCTGGCATTTCTTTCTACCAGTGTACAAGCATTAACAGATACTTTTCTCCACTTGTCTCTTATCTAGGTATAAAACGTTGTTTCAGCAAGATAACTTTTTTCACACAAAAGCGCACTCTGACATTATGTACCAGTAAAAAGTGGCTGAGTTTGGGAAACAAATCGCGCACTGCGACCGGGCAAGATACTGATAATGAAGCGAACATTTTCTCCTTGGTGAAGTCCTCTCTTAGCTCTCTCCACATCTCTCTCCCTGCGCTCACACACGCACTCACGAGATCCTCTATGCCCTACGCATTAATCCCACTCCTCCCAGGACCAGACCCTTTAATCCCACAATCAGGGCAACTCTTTCCTCACGTCCTGCGATTAGCCGAGGAATTATGGCATGGGACGGGAAAAAATAAAAAAAGGATCTTGTTTTTTAACATACGAGTGGTTTTGTGTTTGCGGGAAGGGACTTAAATTTAAACGTACCGCACACGTGAGTTAACCATAACGGCAATATGAGGGGTGGAAGGTCCACACGTGAGGTGAATCTACCCCCTTTTTTTTTGTCTCTTCCCTTTGGTTGCAGAAAAAACCCTGGCGGTTTATTCTCGTGCTTCCTAGTCCTTAAGAAATATAATAAATAGAAGAGTGCAATGTAATATAATTTAGCGACAAACAGTAGCATTGATTCTGATTAATTGTTCTAAGAGCATTAAATTTAGTGTTAATTGTTTATGAAGCTTTGGAGTATGTCTCTTCTCTTTAACCCTAGGACACACTGTATTTGATCTAATAAGTAGAGTTTAAGGACCTTTCTTACTAAACTTGACACAGCAGGCAGTGGACACTGGTTATACATGAAATAAAATACTAACTAGCACAGGACATTTGGAAAGAAAATGCTCTATCTAAGTCAAGGGTAACTTGCAGGTATTTAACGTTGAGGAAAACTTGGAAAAAAGTCCATTCCAAAAAAATGGAATGTTGGCACTGCGGGATTTGAACTGCGAACCTCTCTTTGAGCTTCTTGAAAAAATTGACCTAACAAATCAGTCGATTCCGCTATAAACTAAGATGATGCCGTAAACTATCCACTGAATTTTTGAACTCGCTAGCTTTGCCAGGATTGCTGCCTGCAACAGTTGTTTTGATTTATATTTAAAAAGGGTTTGAAAAATGTATAAATTTATAAAAGAAAAACAAACAAAATTGTGTAAAAATATATGTAATTTTGTGATTGGCCGTAGTAATAATAGTATTACGTAATGTAGTGACGTAGTAGCAAATCGGTAGCGATAGCAATGAAGGATTAGATAATCTTGGTTTAGAAACCGAAACAAAATTCCTCTTTCTTTCAGGAACGTGGAAGAGATGCTACATTTTTTTTAAATTGCTCGAAAATATTTAAGTGTTAGTTCAATTTGAAGTATTAGATTGATTCCGATCACAGTATAAAGTTTTGTGATAAGAATTGTAATGGATTTGGTGTTAAAAGAAATAAAATATTGATTTCTTATAGAAATTCAAATTAAAAATCTTAATGATTTCTTCACTCGTTACCACCCTTGTAACTTAAAGCTTTCATTGCTCGTGAGTAAGAATATAACACAAGAATTTTAAAAGCTAGCCGAGGCATAATTAAGGATTTTCCTGATAACTTCGGGAAACATTCTTCATCAAGTCATAATATTTTGGTCGAAGGTAAGATCTACGAAGTAAGACCAACGACGGGAAGCGAGATACCAGCACGAATCTTGCTATATATGTTGCCGGAACATTGGGGCATCGAAACCCAAAACAACGAAGGAATCCCGTTACACATGTCGCCACAACGTGGGGCATCGAAACCCAAAACAACGGAGGAATCCTGCTACACGCCTCGCAATCTTGTGAGGCATCGAAACCCACAACAACGGAGGAATCCTGCTACACGCCTCGCAATCTTCAATTAAAGGTCGGCTGGTTGACTATAATGTTGCGAAATTTCAACCAACCATGTCTTTGTAACAGCACACGGTTTCCGGTGAAAAATTTACTGCACAACTTGATCGAAGCAACCATTCTAAAGGGAAAGTATGAAGGAGAAGACGTTTTCATACAATATTCATTCCTGGTATTAACTTTGTTAGGCTGGCCATTCTTCCCTCACCCTATTGGGATTCCTATTTTTGCTGTGACAATGTCACAAGAGCAGAATTTTATAGAAGTACGAGGTCTGTTCAATAAAGAATGATCATAATTTTTTACGGTCATAATTTTTCGCACTAAAATTCAAGCTTATTATATTCTGTTAGCCTGATGTGAAACAAACACGCCGTAGTAGTTTAATGCTTGGTACTCCTGGTTCCCGCCTGTGAGAGCCAGGCTATTTCAACATGTTCAGTATAGCCCACCGCTGCAATGGAGGTAACATGCAGTTAAAGTTGATGTTAGAGGAAGATCCAGGGTTTCTTTCAAACGTAACCACTGCTGATGAAACTTGGCAACATCTTTTTGATCCTGAGAGCAAATAGCAAAGCTCAGTGTGGAAATCTCCTTTATCACCAACCCCCCCCCCCCCCCAAACAGTAGTTTCTTCTGCTGGGAAAGTTATGGTCATCTCATTCTTTGATCTTCATGGAATGGTTTATCAGCATGTAGTACCTGCACACACATCAGTAACTGGTCAATTCTACAGGGATATCCTGAAAACATTGAAAGTCCATATCAGGCGCAAAAGACCACATTTACGTGAAACAGGCTGGATGCTGCACCACGATAATGCGTGGCCGCATATTGGCAATGTTGTTGCTGAAAATCTTGCAAAAATCAACGTGAAGTGCATCCCTCACTCTCCCTATAGTCCGGATTTAGCCTTATGTGACCTTTTTCTATTCCCTAACTTGAAGAAACGTCTTCGTGGAAGGCATTTTCCATCATCAGAGGCAGTGGTGAAGGCTGCGGAGGCGAATTTGAAGGATCTCTCAAAAAATTGTTTCCAGCTTGTCTCTTAAGACTCTCAGAAACGCTGGGTCAAGTGCATCTCATTCAGGAGAGACTATTTTTGAAGACCATTAAAATTATGAGGATAAGTAAAGGTACGTTGTCTAAAAGAATTTGTGATCATTCTTTATTGAACAGCTCTCGTATTTAACTCGATATCAAGCCAAAAGCTAGAAAGCCATATGATGGCCATATTCTGCTTTTCTGAAACTACAATTTGTATTATCAATATATATTAAAATGAGTGTGGTAGAGAAGAATGAGTACCTCTGCTGGTATAATACATCCTCCAAGTCTGTATTTCAGACGTATGCAAACATGAAAAACCGATTAGGTTCTTGTTTGGAAGTGATTAATTAATTGGCTTAATCAAGCTGCAATTCTTTATTTTAAGTATTAGCGATGAGGTTAGAACTGGGACGCAGTATTTTGATAAATCATGTTGAAATCCCTGCCGTGGCATTGATTTTTTCATATTAACTATCTATCAGAAACCTTATTATTTTAGTTAAGTGATGTAAATCACGTATATAGGCTAAGGTGTCTGATAGAGTGAAAAACCAATGCCATATCATATTTAACTCCCGGCCATGGTATTGAAGTTTTCATGTTGACTATTTATCAGAAACCTTAGCCTATATATGGCTAGTATGAAGAAATGATTAATTTCCATCAATTAACTAAAATAATAAGAGTTAATGATGAAGTCTGGGACTCAAGTACTTAGGATAGTAGCCACAAATGGTGTATCTCGTATACGAGAGCCCCTAGTGGTTTACCGGGGAAATATACTAGTCAAATGGAGAATTTATGCCAGGACGGCACGTTGGCCATGGTAGCTCAATGGGTTAGAGCGACTGCACGGAAACCAGGAGATTCATGGTTCAAATCCCAGCCGTGGCATTGAATTTTTCATGTTGATTCTATCTATCAGAAACCTTAGCCTACATACATCTAGTGTGAAGAAATGATTAATTTCCATCAAAAATCGACTCATTCCTCATCTCAGTTATAACAGTGAATTAAAATATTAAAATTATGATAAGATCAACTTTTAATTCTAGGGTTAACCACACCTGGATGCCCGATGCAATCTCCTTTTTTAAAATGAATTAAATTACAATATATGCATTACAACTAAAGTCTTGATCGGATCTCTTACAGGTATTTTACACCAAATTATATTCTTCCTAAATTTACTATTGCAACATAGAATTTAGAAGTCAGCTGCAGCATTTTCATCTACAGGTATCAATAGTTTTATGTGCAAGTGCAAAATGTCATAAACATGTGTTGTTTCAAACAATCGACAACATTGCAACCTTACATAAAATGTTTGCCTTTATGAAACACTGCTTTACAGAAAAAACGTTTTCCAATGATTAAGTGTTCCTAAACGAAATTTTCGCCCTAAGTTCAGCGGTGCAATCCGTTTTTTTTCTATCACGTCCGGTTTTTTTGAGAAAATATAGAACTCGTATTGCATAGAATCTCATAATAGATCATGGGAAGTTTTTATTGTTAAAGTATAACAACATTGAATGTGGTCTGGCAAGAGTAACTTATTTGACTATTTGTTAATTTATTTTATTTACTTTTTACAGTTGCACCGACAAGAGTGAATATATAGTGTGTTTTACATAAACAACAATGTCTTCACGTGGCTGCAAAAACAATCCGAACACATTTTGTTACATATGTGGGAAGTACATGTTGTGCAAACAGAGACTTAATATAACACTATTCGTCAAAGAAGCCTGCCTTGCATATTTTGGACTTGTTCTTGGTGAGGAAAATAATCCATGGGCACCCCAAAAAGTTTGTAAGACTTGTGTGGAAGGACTGAGGCTGTGGATGAATGGAAAAAGAGAGACAGTTTCTTTTGCTCCTCCAATGGTATGGAGGGAACAACTAAACCATACCGATGACTGTTACTTTTGTCAAGTTAAAGTGCAAGGTTTCAGTGTCAAGAACAAACCTGACATAGTGTATCCACATTTGCGATCAGCAATGAGACCAATCAAACTAGATGAAAGCCTACCTATTCCTTACCATCTTCAAACTGTACATTGCCTCTAAAGAAGTTGTAAACGAGATGGACATCAGTGAATCAGATACAGACGAATTTGTACCCAGTACAAGTGACAATACCCCACAATTATTTAGTCAGACCGCACTGAATGACTTGGTACATGATCTTGCTTTACCAACGGCAAGTGTCGAACTGTTAGCTTCTGTACTGAAAGACAGAACTGGCACTAAAATGTCGTACTATAGATCCCGAGAACAAGAAATAGCTTCTCTATTTTCAAAAGAAAGGTCTGTGACCTTCTGTAATGATGTACCAGAACTTATAACATGACTTGGTGGGACGTATGTAAAATCTGAATGGAGACTTTTCATAGACTCATCTGTAACCAGCCTTAAAGGACTTTTGCTCCACAATTGTAATGTTCTTGTATCTGTACCTATTGCTTGTTCTAATACTTTGAAAGAATCATATGAAAGTTTGCATTTTGTGTTGGAGTGTGTAAAGTTCTCCGAGCATGGATGGGTTTTATGTGGCGGCTTCTAGGTAATCAATCTTTTACTTGGACTACAAACTTGATACACAAAAGTGCCCTTTTTCCTGTGTGAATGGGATAGTCGAGACAGACAAAATCACTGGAAAAGGAGGAATTGGCCATCCAGAGAACCCTTGACACTTCTTCTTATTATTATTATGCTTCTTATTCTTCTTCACTTCATGGCATAGGCAATCAAGTGCCTGTTCCACCTTCGAGGGCCTCCAGCCATCGTTTCCTGTGTCTGCACACCAATTTCCTACCTTTAGGATGATACTGTAATTTTTGCTTTGTAAGTCTATTATCTGGCATTCTTTCAACATCTTCCTTCCATTTTTGTTTGAGATCTTTCAACCTATCATTCATACTAAAAATGTCCAGCTCTTCTCTTATATTTTCATTTCTTATTAAGTCCCTCTTCGTGCATCCTTTCACACTTCTCAAGGATTTCATTTCTAAAGCCTGTATTTTACTCTGTTGCTTTTTAGTTAACGTCCAAGTCTCACTTCCGTATGTGAGTATAGGTACAGCCATAACTTTGTAGAACTTTAAGTTTGTTTCTTTACGTATTTTGTTTCTGTATGTTCTATTTATTGTTCCACACACTCTTTGAAATTTGCATATTTTATTGTAGACATCATATTCCTTGTCATAACTAACATCAGTTCCCAAGTAGTTAAAATGGCTTACCTGTTCAACGCAACGATTATTTATAACTATTTTTGAACCTTGACACCCGGATCAAAAAATGTGATGCATGTTCTACGCCTGGCACTTCATATTAAATTAGGTATCATGAGCCAGGTTGTACGTGCCCTAGACAAGGACAGCGAGTGTTTTAAGTAAATATATAGTGTTTATAACAGAATTAACCTAGATAAGGTGAAAGAAGGTGAATATACTGGACCACAGATCAGAAAATTAATGTGTGACCTCAATTTTGAAAATAAAATAAACCAAACAGAAAAGCGTGCCTGGCATAGCTACAAAGATGTCAACTTCTTAGGAAACACAAGGAGTCAACATTACAAAACTGAAGTGAACACCATGTTGGAAAACTTGAGAAAACTTGGTTGTAACATGAGTTGGAAGTTGCACTTCCTTCATACTACATTGACTATTTTCCAGATTGCGGTCTTGGATTTTATAGTGAAGAACACGGCCAACATTTCCACCAGGACTTGAATGACATAGAAAGAAGGTACAATGGTGGATTGAGTGTTAACATGATGGCAGACTATTGTTGGTCTCTCAAAAGAGAAAGTTATATTGATGCACATGAAACATGTGCAAAAAGAAGAAAATATATTCCTAGTTTGATCACTTTTTTCTATCTAAAGTTGATAATACTTGTAAAATGTGCATACATCGTGTTTAAAATGGCATAATTACATACTTCTTTATACATACCATCTTATTGAGCATAATAGTGATCTTTTAGAAATGTATAAATATATAGTGCTGATAGGTAAGTATAAAAATTTTGTGTTCACTTTTTTTGAAAAATCTGAACCTAGTACAAGAAAAGGATGACATATTTGGAATCAGTGCCCCAAAATTAGGGGGAAATGACATTCAGAACCAAAATATCAATTAAACAATTTTAAATTGTAGAGCAGTGAATTCAATTATGCATAGTCATTATCAAAATTATTCACCAACTTTTGTAAATGAAATAAAATTAAGTGTGCAGTGTTTAACGCCCGCTTTTACTACATATGGCACCGCAGGCGGTGACACTGATGATACATGAGATGAAGATGGAGCACCGGTGGAATGAGATGGCGGGGGAGACCGGAGGTCCCGGAGAACGCCCGCCCCAGCTCCACCACAAATCTCACTTTGCGGTCACCTGGGATCGAACCCGGGCCGCCTTGGTGAGAGCCAAGCTGTCTAACCACTGAGCCACGGCGCGGCCCCAACTTTTGTATATATGTTTATATATCATATTACAGGAATTTTTTGCTCAGACATTTATTCCTCATAAATCAGTTCTCTTTTTTTATTTGTATTGTATAGTGTGATTCATATAAACCTGAACCATTTCAATAGGCAATAACGTTTGAACTAATTATAGGACACACGTGCAACTTTGGGAGAAGATAATACATTATTCGGAGATTACATTGCACTATTTACATCTCAGAGAAAATGTTGGAAGTGTCCTCCACCAGCATCTATACATGTTTGCACTCGTCTCACCATATCCTCTGAAGTTTTACGGAGATGATATCGAATTGAGAGAAGGTTATTTCCAGCAAGATGGAGCAACGTGCCATATATCTAATGACACCATGGAACTTGTAACCAGTTTCTTTGATAACCCAATAATCTCAAAAGGTCTGTGGCCTCCCCAGATCCCCTGGCCTAACCTCACTGGATTTTATCCTATGGGGGTATCTAAAAATAGAGTGTACAAGAATAGGCCACGGACAATTGATGTTCTCAAGGAGTCCATTTGAATCGAAATAAGTAACACTGGCGAGGATACTCTCCGTAAAACTTCAGAGAACATGGTGAGACGAGTGCAAACATGTATAGATGCTGGTGGAGGACACTTCCAACATTTTCTCTGAGATGTAAATAGTGTAATGTAATCTCCAAATTTATATTACATTTTCTCAAAGCTGCACATGTGTCCTATTACTGATATATGGATCGCAATGTATATACATTTATAACAAGTCATTTGGTAAAATAGTTTTTTAGAAATAAGTAAAAGAATAGCACAGTGGCAAACTGCGATATTTCTGCATACTTAATACGTATACTGAAGCACACATGTAGAAAACAAGCTTAACCAGAAGAATTAAAGCAAACGCGGAAAAAATTCTTCAAATCAGTTTTAGGGTAAAAGCGCAGTAAGTGCGAATATCAGAACTGCAGAGAGTAAGGTTCCCAATGAACTTCCTATGACGTGTTCTTTAGATAAAGTCATATAATACATAGAAATGAAAGCTGAAACCATTAATCGTAGAGCATGAAGCGAAGAAAGCTCTCTAAGCCGCACTTCATCTGAGAGGACCAAGATAATAGAATCTACACCACCAACCACACCCATGTGAAAACGCATCAGTTTTCTGGAAGCCCAAGGGAAACTGGAGTGTATATACGTAAGGTTGAGAATCGCTTGCCAGCAGCCGAGCAGATACCATCTTGATGGAGCACCTCCTATATACAACACTCCTAATGGACAGCATTTTGTGGTTAGAAGGGAGAAGACGGGCGGTAGGCAGCTCTTTCATTGAATATTTATCCTGAAAATGACTGTTACGATTATAGTATCCCAGCGTCACCTTCCTACACAGTCCAAGATAAGAATGTTTCGTAGGAGTACAGCACAAACCACAAAATGTTCACTGTGATGGTATTTAAACGTTTAAATGCTTCTGGAACAGCGATTTCGTTTAATTTATCGATCGTAAGGAAACATAGGTAAATTCTGGTACATTCGTGTAGCTGATTATTCATTGACCAGTGTTTTCCAATAACTCCTAAACAAGCATGCACTTGTATATGTTCCCTGAGATATTTTATGCTGCACTTTATTCTTACAATTTAGCATGACTTGAATGAGACTTCAACAAAGTAACTCTCCTAATATTTTTTAACATGAGTTAACATATTTATTTATAATATAATTCAAACAACTATGTTGCTGACACTTGTTTACTTGGTGGAATATCTGACGGCAGCGCACCTGTTTCTTCTAAAATTTGTCTTTTCTGTTCAAAGTAATTTCGGAACCACTCTATATGTTCTCGTTTATGTTCTGCAGTGATGTAGGGATTCTTCGACAAACCAACACACACCAGTTCCATAAAATGCCTTACAGGTCCCTTTCTTGGACACAATGGTTCCAAATGTCGCTCCAGGAATATGTGTTCTGTAAATGGTTCACTTATCTCTTTCTCAAGACCTTGTTCGTTATTGATAGGAAAATGCCACAGCTTTCCCTGTTCTGTCCAATGAATCATTTCCTCAAAGATATTGGCTGGAGGATGTGTCACTGCTAATCGCTGTTCTCGAGCTTCCAGTTGCTCCCATGTGGAGAGCTGTATGTCTTTGGATGCATCAGACGACTTATCTGGCTTGAAGATTCCAAGAAGTTCACCACCGAATATGTCCACCTTAGGGGCATAAATTTTTGGTTTGTATTTTGGCTCCTTTAGCAGTTCTCTGGTAATTGATCCATCTTCTTTGTTCTCTCTCTGTTGCACCGCCAGAACCCTGCGCACTTGTTGAGCTCTAGTTTCTTCACTAACACTCTCTGGCTTCTTGCTTCGGTCTATCTTTATACGAGAAAGCAGCTCACATAAGTTTGCAGCTGATTTTTCATTACTCTTTGTTTTCTGCGATGACAGAAGTTTGTTTAAAAGTTCAGATTCTGTCTGTTTTATGTCACCTCCAAGAGAGACTGCCACATTTTTTGCTGCTTCTTCAAGTTTTTCTACTTTTTTTCCTCCTCAAGCATAGACTGTAGCAGCGAGTTCAATTTCCTGACTGCTTCAGCACTTTTCTTCAGTTTTTGAATGTCTCTGACTGCAACCTTTGCTTGGTCATCATCACTGTCAGTATCTTCACTTTCATGTTTTGAACTGTACTGGAGCATGGAGGCACTGAAACTCTGGCATACTGCAGGAAGCTGGACTCCATTCCATCTTATAATGTATCTTGACCATATCATAATGCAATTTCAACCAGCTGTAGGTATCATATAATGTATTTTACAACTATTCAACGCACTAAGTATTCTAAACTCGCAAATAGCGTTGGCACCGATTTCTCTTCCCTGCGACTGAATATTCACCACCAGTAATTTTGTTCAAGCTAGGGCAATTAGATGGATGTTGCTAATTGACAAATTGTGTCTCCACACTTCAGTAAATGCTTAAGGTCAATCGTATGCTTCGTTTGGCACGAGTTTTTCACCGTGTTAGCGTTGAGGGCGACATAACGAACTCAATGAAATGTCTGTCTTCCTTAGTTAACTAAACGAATATAAAATGTAATAAATTTTAGAGTCTATTTTACCTAATTTGTTACATTAAAATTATGTTTTATTCTAGCTAACGAGCCTACGGAGGGAACTGAAACCACCTGATTGTTCTAGTCAGTCATGGTACAATGAAGTAAAATTACAGTCCCCGAACTCATTGTCGAGGCGTATAAAACCAAGAAAAGTATTTTTTCACTTACAGGACATGCCCTATATAATGTATATTTAAAAAGAACAGGGAAGAAGAACTCAGATTTATGTGAGCAATGTAACTGTACAGATTCACCTGAACATGTTATTTTTGAGTGCAATAAATATAGTCAACTAGTAGAAGACGGTCGAAGGAAACTTCAAGGAAAATGTTTATGGAACATCTTAAGAAATGCAGAAGATTATGAATATTTAGAAAATATGTCTCAGATAATATCCGTTAAGGCGGTAGAGGAATATATGACCCGCGACAAAACACCTCAAGAAAAAAGTTTAGGAACATTTCAATCTACGAGAAAACAATATTATTTAAAGAGATCGTCGGAGGGAAATAGGACCAAGAGAAACTGAAGATATAGATTACGAGTGCGGCAGTACTTTCTCTCGCCTCACGGCTGCACGTTCCTGGATTCGACGTCGGGACTACTTCCTCGGTCTCCACGTCGTCTGCTGCCTGATTCACCCTTGCTGCTGGCCGCTGTCTCCTGCATGGACTCCTTTTTTTTTTGGGTTCTCAGGGTGTTAAGGTTGAGACAACACAAACGACAATCTCTGAACTGCTTTAATTTGTTCTTACACTTGTGGAACCCGGGAACTTTCAAATAACTGCACTTTCGGCGGACATTTTATAATACATTTTACTGGACGCGGCACGTCGTCGGACACACCAGACGGATGTGTACAATTCACTTGAATCTGGTGTGGGTCCTTTTATGGTTCGTTGTCCTTTTGAGTGCTTTTGTAGGGATGGATTATGAAGGAGTTTGACGGTGAGATGGAAAGGTTGGTGTTGTGTCCAATTGTCGGTGAGCTGCATTCTCTTTCTCAGGGTTCGGTTATGAAAAGTAGTTATTCCCGTCCCTCTATTCCTTTATTTTCTCTTTATACTATTAACCTGGCTATCTCTTTACTCTCTTGCTAGCACTTTCGTTGCCTTCCTAGTTTTCCTTTCCCCTTAACGTTTCTACGTTGCTTTGCTAACTCCCTTTACTCCCTATTTTGCACTGTCTTCAAGACCATAACTCTGCTTCAGACTGCGACATCGGGTCCTACTTATCCCTTCCAATAACACGTCTTCTTCCCGTCGTATTAAGTACCAGAGTGACGCATTTTCCCCGTCGTATTCCCAGCTTCTCTTCTATCCTTTCTCGTCTATCACCGCCCATTTTCTATTCCTTTACTATTTTACACCTATCACGTGGTTTACTCTACATTTTATTGGCAGGGTTTATTTCTTTAATTTTCTCTTATTGGTCACTCCTGTCTGTCTTTCCTATGCAGCAGTAACATTTCCACCCCTTTGGGTTGTATGACATCTCAGCGTCATAACGGTATTCTGTCATGCTTGCCTACGTTGCTCTTAAGCTTCGCATACCTTGCTGGAGTCTCAATGTCGGGGTCTATTGTTATATTTCCTGCCTCATGTCTGTGCTCAGAAGCAACTCCTGTCCGATTTTTCCTTCATGTACACTATATTGCTATTTCGAATATTCTTTTTAACTTTATTTCTTATATCATTTATTCCCTTTTTATTCCCATTATGCTTATTTATGATCTCTACTGTTGTATTAATTTCTAGTTATCTTTTCCCTCTTGGAACATAGGGGTTTCTGCTTCAACTGCCATGAGCAATGAGCAAAAATGAGGGCTGAATGGGAGTTGCTACCCTCTTAAACACAGCACGGCGTCACAAGGAAAAACTAAGAGAATATTTAGCTGTGTAACGCTACAGTAAAATAGCTAGCATTTCATTATATTGTCTGGCATCCGCCCTTCATAGACTGTCTCCCGGGAGTGCAGTGTTTCTCACGTGTATCTGCCCAGGTTCATTACAATATTTTACATCAAAGTTTACAATTTTACTTTCACAAACATAGCTAGTTACAGTTCTCAAATCTATATATATAATTATCAAACTTATTACATAATTAAATCAATAACTGACCCAAGGACCAAAAGTTCCTGTTTCACCAGACTTGAAGACCTAATTTAAGACGCACAACCGATAAATAGAAGATGCCAATTATGGATATCAGAAAGAAAAGCAGAAACCATAGACAGAACGACAATACCAGGAGACAGAATATATGGAGAGTATCAGAGCGGACATATGCAACTAATTATGCAGAAGCGGAAAGATGACTACCCGTATGTGTGGCTGTCTACTGATGCCAGTCCCTTTAGGAGATGGATACCAGTAGGAGGAAGCTTTGGATACCAGTTGCAGAAGAGGAAATTTTAAAATTGAAGGAAACAGTCTTTCGTAGCTTGTTATAATTATTAAAGTTGTAGTAGAAATTTAGATTTCATTTATATTTTTGAAGTAAAAGTAAAGCAGAAAAAGACTATTTTAGATAGATTAGAATAGATTTAAAAGGCTACTGGAATCCAGTAATCTGTAGGTTTAGTTAGTTCTTTAAGGTAGAAAGTAGATTATATTATTGTAAATTGTTTTGTATAATCTGATTTAGAAGTTAATAAACTTAAAATTATGTTTGCCTAATAAGGGCTGGTATAGATTCCAGAAACTGGGCCATTAGATATGCAAATTTTATTTTATTGTTGAGGCGAGGCGGCGCGGCCGACGAATTCAAAGAGACGGGCAGTGAAGTGCGGAGATAAAAGCTTGCCGAAATGGTGGGGGGAAAGAGACGGCTTCCTGGAGAGTTCGTATTTCTTCTAGCGCCGTCTTCATTGTTTGAAAATATTCCGGAATAGTGAGTAAGCTATACAAAGCAAGCTGCCGCCAGCCACGGGGGTCAGTCGGTAATTGGACGCGTGTGCGTGAACAGCTGTAAAAGTGAACTCTTTTGTGGTCGATGACCTTGCAAGTTGTATGTGTATGTGACGTAATTCTGCTACAGTAGGGGTTGACCGAAGTGTGTTTCTACGGAAATGACAAGCAATTTTTAGGTTTGTAACCTGGACTTTTAATTTCACGAACCCACAAAGTCACAATAATCTAAACAAATAAATTTCCCATTAAAGTTGTAAAAAACATGGTTACATTATGATGCCCTAAAATGTCACTTATGTTTAGGACTAACATTTTTACACATCGCCAATTTACTCTGTAGCCTATCTCTTCAACCATAAGCCTGTCTCTTCTCCGAGAGTCCTGTGTTTCTTTGTAAGCATTAAAAATATTACCTGCACAAGACACTTAGAGATAATTAAAACTTAGTTAAAGGGACAATACCAAGAAAATACCGTGCTAAAGTACTGTCGAGCAACAATAATACGAGGATTGGATTACGCTACCAATGGAAGTCGGCACGAAGCTCCAAACTTAGTTTATTGTACCTATGCCATAAGAGGGATATCCCCAACAGGGAGGATGAGGCTAGGCCATGACCGTGCAGAGGGCAGGATCCCCACATTTTTACCAGTTACAAACTTCTCGGTGATAGCTTATCACCTACTCTTTTTAGTATATATATGGACGATATTCTAAATGAATGGAAGATTTTAGTAGACCCGGGAATCAAAATAAAAGAAAATATTTATAATAATACCCTGCTGTTTGCGGATGACTGAATATTGATTCATCGGAACGAAAATCAACTGCAAAAATCGATGTATATTCTAAATAATATAGTACAAAAGTATAATTTTAAAATATCAGAAGAAAATACAAAAATTATGGCTTTTAAAGGAAATTATAATGTAAGATCAAAAATTGTTTTAGGAAATAAGATTTTAGAACAAATATCGAGTTTTAAATATTTAGGATGTAACATAAGTTTTAGAAACAATGCTGATATAGAAGTAAAAGTAAACAAATTCCGAGCAATACGTGGGACAATCCAAAGAACTTTTAAAAACAGAGTGAGAAGAGATACAAAAATGAAAATATATAAGGTAATGGCTATTCCAACTTTACTATATGGGTGCCAACACAAAAGGATTTAAATAAAATACAGACTGCAGAAATGAAATTTGTAAGGAGTGTTAAAGGTTGTACAATATTGGACAAAATAATAAATTGGGCTATTAGAAAGGAATTAAAAATCGAACCAATCCATGATTACATATCAGAACGAAGGCAACAATGGCATGAACATATATTAAGAATGGAGGATGGAAGATATCCAAATGCAGTTCTAAACTATAATACAAAGGGAAGATGAGACAGAGGACGACCCAGGAAACCCTGGAGAGATCTATGAAGCCGGAACGGGCGATATGCCCAAACCATAGAGTGAAGAAGAAGACAAACTTCTCGGGAGGCCAGTACAGCCGTTATTTCACCGACTGTGGTCCTGAAATAGCCCACCAGGCTGACCGGAGTCCGAAACTGTTTTACAGGGACAGGAATTGTTTTCCGGGAGTATATCATCCCGCCATACAGCGCCGAGACTTCCGCCGGAACTTGTACCTTGAAAGAGACCACCAGAAGAGATGATATAAACTGATAATGAAGATGAATTGGAGGAATAGGAAATTCGAGGCATGTAACCTACCCAATCTTCGCCTGGTGACCAAAGAAACCCCCCACAAAAACTCATGGGTCACGTAGGTCGACCACGGGAATCGAGCTCGGACCTTCCAAATGCGGGCCACAGACAAAACCACCTGACGCTCACCACCAGCCAGGTAAAATGATGATTAGATATCAACGTTTCCGAAGTGTGCATCTCTTCCATCATCAGGATATTTATAAAATGTTATAACCACAAATGAAATACTGGATATAACACAACTATAAACAAAGACAAAACACTATCAAAATTCGCATTACTGAACAAGTAAATTAAATGCCATGCGTGAGTATAGAAAATTGTGTCAAAGAAACGTAACTACTTAAATTGATTATCAAGCTGTATTGATATTTGCTTCTTAATTCGACGGATTTCCATTTTAAGGCCGGTCTCCAAGAGGAGCTGAACTGAAATCCAGCATCACGATTAAGCGTGCTCCTTTCAGAGGAAATCGCCAAAGCCTCCTTAATTCTCCGCTCCCAGTAACTGTTGCTAGTTACAAAACCACCTGAGTTATCCCGATCTGTTATAATAACAGAATTTGTACTGATTTTCCGTTAAAACATGTGACTTCCACGTTGTCGCATTTGAGTTGCCTAGTCATTGTTTATAGAAGAAATCTCATTCTGAAAAAATAATTGTAGTTAAGTAGCATGAATACATACACACAAAACTACTAATAAAGCACAAGGCAAAACAGAAACAACAAAATGTACTGTGTTTTTATTCCATGATGTCGTAAAAGATCAAGGAACATAACATATACTATGTGCGCAAGATTACCTGAGCGCTGGATTTACGGTGTAGTGCGGGCAGAGGGGAAGAAAAGAGAGCTAACACGCTTTTGTTTCTGCAGTGTGGCCAACCTAGAAAAACACAATTCAGCCAAATTGCGGTAAGATAAGTGAAGATATGCGTCGAAGGTATGAAATGTGGCAACAAACAATTGAACTCCATCCGATATGCTGTATGCTTACATATTTACCGTTATAAAACACATAAAAGTATTAAACAAATATTATGACAGCTATAAACACTCACTCGCTTTGTGGTTCTTCGATTTCCAAGTCTACTGCGTCACTTTCATCGCTTGTATCCTCTAATCTGTTAATAATTCCATTAACTGCATTTTCTATTACACCATCGTTTCTCCAATATTGTATTTCCAGCTCTTGGACCTTCTTAGCGTATCCTTCACGATCTGTCGCTTCTATAGCAAGTTTCCGCAGATTTTTGGCTCTCGTTAACATTGCGTACTTTGTAAACATTCTTTATTTTTGCTCACGCCAGCTCAGTTGCATTCAGATCACAGTTATACGGAGGTAGACGAAAAATAGTGTGTCCCCTTTCGAGAGCCATAACACTGACAACATAGTCTTGCTTTTAGATTTGTTGTAAACTGGTTAGCTAATAATTAACCTCAAAATTGCTCAAAATGAAATGGCGTACGTGTGAAAACTTAGCATATTAGCCACTAGATGCCACAGTGTGTAGCGCATTTCCTGTTTCAAAGTTGTCATCTGTGTTTACGGAAATAGGCGAAACTTACCGAATTAGGACTTGGGACCCGAACGCTCAAGAAGTCTTGCGCATAAAGTACTCGCTATTCCTTTATTATTTCAAGAGGCCGTGTAAACGTAATTAATGATTTTGATGCTAGCAATGTTGGAGTTAATAAGGTAATATATATATATGTGTGTGTGTGTGTGTGTGTGTGTGTGTGTGTGTGTGTGTGTGTGTGTGTGTGTGTGTGTGTGTGTGTGTGTGTGTGTGTGTGTGTGTGTGTGTTTGTATAATTGTGCAAAAGGAAGCGAAATTTTTAATTCGTAACTGCAGTAACGTTTGCGTCTTTCCTAAATTTAGTTGTCTGAACTATAGTCTGATCAAAACCGACGTAATAGTGCAGAAACACAAAGAACACACACACACACACACACACACACACACACACACACACACACACACACACACACACACACACACAAACACACACACACACTCACACACACACCTAAGATTGGGTTGATTAAACTTATCACAAAGAAGAGCAAGTCTTGGGGTGTACTACCAACAGTCGGTCTTGGGAATGCGAAAACTTGGTTTAGCATGTAGGGGCGTGTATGTGTGTGGGTTGCGGCCACACAGACATAAATAGAGGCCGAGCAGCTCGGGGCGGGGCTGCTGAGATGGGGGGCAATTAAGTCAAGTAGAGCAGGGATTTATGGGAAACAACCTAAAGATGAGCAAATTGCTGACCCCGTGCTGTGAAGAGCAAATAAAGTTGTCTAGGGCACTGCACCTGCTGGAGCAGAGTGGGTCATAAAGTGATGAAGGAGGCTGAAACTGACACTCCTTGCCTGCCCTACAAGGAACACAATCGCATGCTTCATCTTGTTTTAACTTCAAAAAGATAACTTCTGTTGTGAACAATGTATTATTATTGACTCAAACTTTCCTATCAAAGGTTCCAGCTTTTTGTATTTGTTCCCAACAAACAATTGTCTAAAGTAACTTTTTTACTACTTCACTAGTAGAACCCCCTAGCCGTTTTCTTACTCGTTTCACCTCTTAGTTTTCTTATTTGTTTACTTTCTCTACGACCTGTCCATAGTAAGACGATTTTATTCCATCCAAACAATGTACATCAAGAGTTCATGGGAAACACGTGTTTTGAAGCCTTTGATTCCAAAACTTTGCGACCCCGTGACGGCTGTCTCTCACAACCGCATTAATTGTGTGGACAAAACGGCATCTGGGCGATATTTGTCCGGGTTCCTCTACCGTTCACCATTTCGCGATCATTACATTTCTCCATTTCGCCCTCATTTTCTAACTTATTTCTTATTCTCATACCACGCTTCGGAATGAAGACGTGCTACTATTCTAGCTCAACCAAAATTGTTCTGCTTCTTGACAGAGAAACAAAAGAGGCATTGCGCGTGTCTTTCAACAATGTAACAAACTAAATCTTCTGTACTCAACAAAGATATATTTTCAGTATATTTTACTTTATAATTTTTGTTTCAGTTGTTTAATACTGTGACTGCGAGTTTGTAGAAATTTAGAACTTGCGCTGCATTAAAAAGACGTGAAACTGACAGCTATCTTCAAGGCTGACTCGGTGTATTGCTGCACGAAAACAAATGAATGAAATCCCTGCGGTACGCTTCAATTGTCGAGTGACACAATAAACAACAAACAACTGCCGCTCTAACACCTTGCCAGTCTATACCTTCCCAGTCATTGTTTCCAGAAAGTCGCAGACCTTCCGAGAACTTAAGCGTCAGCAACAATGGGCAAAACATTCTGGAGCCTCTCTCTGTCTTCTGTCCTAATAAGCGCCCTGCTCCGGCCTGTAGCAGCAGCACAACAATGCCACACGATAACATATTTATGTGGAAAATGTATTCCTAATTATATGGCAAAAGCCATAAGTCCCTTTCATTCAGAAGAAACTTTTAGAAGTTGGTATAACTTACAGCAAAACTGATACACAGAAATATTGTACAAAATAATGTAGATCCCTGTAAAACATATAATTTATTTCACACAAATATACTGTGGCATTAAACATTTTCGAATCATGGTAATAAGTTATTTGTTTGAATTTTAAAAACGTTAATGACAAAGCACTATCCCTACTAGTTTTCTTTTGCGATGTCACAGGGAAGGGGAAGACAACTTTGGGCCGTGTGACGTATTTAAACGAAGGGCCAGCTGGTAAGTTCATGTGACGTTAGGCAAGAGCGGTGTGTTGCAATGCTGCCTAGATCAGCGGCGCAGCTCGCTCCTTTTACGAAACTGGAGAGTTTAGTCAGCTTTATGACTCTTAGTGACAACATGAAGAGTACTATTAAACTGGAGGAACCAGTTTTACTGTCAGTATGGGCATTTTTTCTCTGTTTCTTCAATGTGTTGGAGCTTCTATTATGTGTTTCAAATGGGAAGAGTTCTGGAGTCCACCTAATCAAATGCCGTGTCACACTCAGCGTTGCCAGCTTGTTACCCCACTCCTTTTATATTTCCCTCTCTTTCGCACACTCATACAACGTGCAGGTCTGTTTGGCGTAAACGTAAGAGTAAGCAAATTATATTTTACAAACCTTTAAGATGATGCACTTGCCAAATCAAAACTGGAAAAAGCATTTTCGCAAATTATGTATATTTTTAAATATTATAACTATAATTATATTTTATGAATTACCTGTGTCTCTAATCCAATGGAACTACCAGTGTCTAATCCATATCGCTGTCAATGTCACTTCCGTTAAGAGACGATTCGTCATTGTTTGTCTTTATTGTCTGAGTCTTGCAAATGTATGATGCTAGGTTCCAAGATCTCTTCACGTGTTATTTCTTTCTTAAAATCGTCTTCTTGAAGGTTTTCTGCGTGCCTTACGCAGTTTTCCAAGTCCTGTTGTGTTACCTTGTCAATTTCTTCGTGAACAAGTCGTTTAACGTCCGTCAGTTTAAAAGTATTATCTCTGTTTGCAACCCCACGAGCCACACCAACTCAATTGGATTATATTGGCAGTGGTAAGGTGTGAGCCGTATTATTTCGTGTCCCATTTCAATTGCAAGTTGATCCAGCTGATACACTTTTCCGTGTTTTTAAACGGAAGTACTCTTTGCAATAACTCATTTTTAGTTTCTGTTTCCGAAATTTTTTTGAAGAACGTGTACGCCTTAAGAATAATACTTTGAGCCTGACTTCGCAACAACTGCCTTTTTGACTCGCCACGAAATTCACTGCAAGAAGCCATTGCACTATTTAACTCTTACTCTACTGCTGTGTAAAGAACAACCGAATGATATTGATCTGAACTCCCCAGAGTAAATAAACACTTCTTTTTCAGCATTCCACAGGCTAACAGGAAATGAAGTGTTTGCTCTTTCTCGAATTTAACGCCTTGACTTATTCACAGTAATTTTTATCACGTCATGACAGAAGTTTAAATTTCAGTTCTGAGTAATTAAACGTATATGTACATACACACCAACCACTTTGAACTCTCTAGAGTAAATATAGATTACGAACCATTCATAAACAAAGATATAATGTGACCAAACACGTTCTGCCAGACCAGCAGGAAATTTATTGTTTCCTCTCGCTCGAATTGGCTTATTCAGAGTAATTCTTTTATCACGCCATGCCAAACATTTACGTTTCGGTTCTGAGTAATAACAAATATACGTACACGCATATATGCCAACCAATAATGCTATTCATACAGTGCTTACGTCGCGATTTATTGTTATAATACAGGTAATGGTGGTTTCTTTATTTGTATTAGAAAAACTATTTGAACTAAAATATGGGGTTTTCATGGTTATGTTAGATATATTACTCTCTAACTTCCACATGGGTCAGTTTTGGCAAAATCTGCATTTTTGTCTTAGCACGAATATTATTTCATACAGATTGATTAGGTTGGCGCTCGTCACACACCACTTAGCGGGAATGCAATACGACAACACCGCAGGATTCCGATTGGTTGCTCACCTAGTAGCACTCAAGGACAAACACCTTCCCATTTGAAACACATAATAAGTGTTTAGTATGTCACAATCAAGTACGGAACATTAAGAAATTTAATTTACAACGCCATTATACTGTATATATCAAGGAGAAGAACGTGAGGCAGTAAGATCTGGATTAAAGGAACAAGCTGATGTGGAGGACAGTCAAAGGGAAGCGTCTGTCCGTTTGAGCTACAGAATAGCTCTTCACATAGATAAGAATGTAAGGCCATTTACTGAAAAAGACTGCGCAAAAGAAGTGATTGTGATGGCTGCTGAAGAATTGTGTCCACAAATGTTAAAACACTTTGATAGAGTAAGTTATGGTAATAGTAATAGTAATATTTATTGAGGTACTAAGCTTTTACAATTTTTTGGACTGAAATCTGTTTTGGCCCAGGCCACTGTTACACAGAACAGTCCATTAAGTATATTTACAGACGTGTTACAATATGTATTATTACAGAATAGTCACTTATTATTCCTTCTCTCTTTTTACAGTCCATACCCACTTGTTTTTAACCTTACTTAAAAACTGACCTATGTTTTTATAATTTTTACTTAAAAACTTGATTAAGCTGATTCTCCTATTCATTTTTGATATTTGACATTCTTTCCTCCACATCTCTGTTTCCTTACAATCAAACAATATATGTTCTATATACTCTTTATCCCCACACAATGGGCACTCGTCTTGCGGGTATCCATTTCTTTGACCTCTTAATCTCCATATCCCTGCTCTTATCCATGCTAACCCCTTTCTTTCTTCACTGTTAGTGCTTTGATAGAGTAAGTTCGTCTCCTAAGGTATTTTGCGGTGTATTCATGAAATGGGTACAGATGTTCACGAGCAACTTTATGTTATGGCGCGTAAGTTTTTACGAGGGCTGTTCAAAAAAGAATGGTCACAAATTCGTTTTGACAACGTATCTTTACTCATCCTCATAGTTTTGATGGTCCTTCTCAAAATAATCTCTCCTGAATGCGATGCACTTGTCCCAGTGTTTCTGTCAGTCTTCAAAGACATGCTGGAAACCAGTTTTGAGAGATCTTTCAAAATCGCCTCCGCAGCCTTCACCACTGCTTCTGATGATGGATAATGCCTCCCACGAAGGCGTTTCTTCAAGTTAGGGAATAGAAAAAAGTCACATGGGGCTAAATCCGGACAATTGGGAGAGTGAGGGATGCACTTCACGTTCATTTTTCCAAGATATTCAGCAACAACATTGCCAATATGCGGCCGCGCATTATCGTGGTGCAGCATCCAGCCTGTTTCACGGAAATGTCTTTTGCGCCTGATATGGACTTGCAATGTTTTCAGCACATCCCTGTAGTATTGTCCAGTTACTGATGTGTGTGCAGGTACAACATACTGATAAACCATTCCATGAATATCAAAGAATGAGATGACCATAACTTTCCCAGCAGAAGAAACCACTTTTGCTTTTTGGGGGTTGGTGATGAAGGAGGTTTCCACACTGAGCTTTGCTGTTTGCTCTCAGGATCAAAATGATGTAGCCAAATTTTATCAGTAGTGATTACGTTTGAAAGAAACTCCGGATCTTCCTCTAACATCACCTTGTCACCTCCATTACAGCGGTGAGCGATACTGCACATGTCTGAAATTGCCTGGTTTTCACAGGCGGGAACCAGGAGTACCAACAATTCAATTATTAGGACGTGTTTGTTTCACATTAAGCTAACATAAGTTTGAATGTTAGTGCGAAAAATTATGACCGTAAAAAATTATGATTTTTCTTTACTGAACAGCCATCGTATATGATACTATCCGTCAAATTGGCCCAGTGGCGCCATCTCTATGTGAGGTCCTAGACTTACCACCCGACCGTCGTATAAGCTACCCCTTGATAGTTCATATCTACTGACAGTTTTGACCTTTGAAATTCAAATATTAAACAAAAGAAAATATAATGAGAACACCAAGCCTTAATGACGTATGATTCCAATATGATGATTAATATATTCCTTGCCTAACTTTCCATTTAGAGGAGTATATTTAATTTCCTTGCTGATATTGTATCTTAAAAGTTTTGTCAAGCACTTTAAATGTATGTCTGCATGATTTTGCTTTGAGAGGAGAGGGTTCAGCGATGTGAACACATTTTAGCTTCCTCCCTATAATGACTGTCAGGACAGGGAGCACTCTCGAAGTTTAAAATTCTCTTTTCATATAATGGTTCCCTCTCATGATCGCACGGGCTGATATTCAGGTCAAGAACATTCTGTTCCATTTCATAGTTCTATCTCTGGTCCCTTTAGTATTGACGAACCGTGTGGTTTCCACAGGAAAAGAATACGATGAACAGAAAGCATCATAAAGAAGAAGGAAAGAATAAAAAGAAAACTCCCATCAGTTATCAGTAATACAATTTTCAAAATTAATGTCTTATTTTTCCGCTCCTTGCATTTCCTTCCTTTTCTCTCGGAACCGTCTTGTCCAGCGTGCTATCTTCCCTTATTATCATTCTTCTCATTTTCTTTCTTGGTTCCTCATTCTTATATTGCTGTTCCTCTCCGAGGAAGGTTGTGGAGTTAAATTTCATTTTCTTGTGACAACTCGCAAAAAGTGTTTATGTACGACGCCACAATGTTATCTGCGGCGCCACTGGTTTTATTATCATAACTTGAGATTTTAAAAACAAAATTAATGTTATGAAGTTGAAACGTTACATGTACAACAATTTATATGTATAGGATGCAAATAGCTATGAAGTATGTACATATCTTAGAATGAATTGCACGGCAATTGCACAATGTAAAACCACAACCTGTAAATGAAACGAATGGTGACAAAATTACTTGATATAAACTAAACACAAGAAACAGAAGGAAAACGGTAGAGTTAATAATGAGATTACGTTTACATTTTCAGTCAATATACTCTAATAGTTGTTTCAGTTTAGGCTCCGAGAGTTGAAAATATTTCAGTATCTTTAATAATAGTTTAAAAATCGGCATGGAAAAGTTAATATGACTAAGAAATGAAAGTTTTAAATTCAGTGTGACGTGAAAGGAATGATTACGTAAATAATATGATGCAATGTGTTGGTATTGGTTGTTATAATCGAAGTAGACCAGTGAGAAAGATATTAATTGGTAGTTTTAGCGACGAAAGGAGAAAAATCAATAATCTTGGATAAGTGGATAGAAAAGATAGCATATTGTAACGGGAGCGCTGGAACGCCCTGTGAAAGCAGCTGGCAGCGGAAGGTAGGGGAGGTTCGGTTAGCCACACCTCCTCCTCGTTTGCCTTGTGGTGGTGACAGACTGTGGTCAGGGAAAAAACATGACTGTGTCGCCTGTTTTCTCTACACCTGTTTCTCGATCTTTCTGTTACTAGAACAATCCTGTAAACACCAGAAGTTGGCGATATTCCTATTTAAAGAGGGCTACAGACGGACAGAGTTGTTGGTCAATCAGTTGGTTAGTGTGTGTGAGTGAGGACAGTTCTTGGTGTAAGAAGGCAATGTTAGTCAGTGACGTGTTAATGTACGAGAAGATTGTGCAACGGAAGACTGTACGTAACTGTGAAGGTGTACCGGAGTTTATGTAATCGCGAGTACAAGTGAAGTTGTAACGGACGAACTGGTAAATTGTAATTGTGTGCAGCAAGTAATTTTGTGTAATTGGCAAGTGTTAAACTGTAAGTCGGTGGAAATAAAGAACACTGTTGAGTGATGTAATTGGACTTTTTATTCCACGAACCCACAAAGTCACACTGGTGTCAGGAAGCGGGAAAACAACATCACCGAACATTACAACCATGGACGCGGCATTGGAAAATTTTTTGGAGAAGATGATGGAAATGAAGGCCGAACTAATCTCGGAAATGAAGACGGCCAACGACAACATCACCAGGAAGATGGAAGAAATGCAGGCCGAATTAACAGAGACGCTGGAGACTAGAAATAACCTGGCCGCGGAACTGAAACTAATCAGGACGGCTAGGGACAACATCGCCGAGAAGATGGAACAAATGAAGGCCGAGTTAACCACGGAAATGAGAGCAGCGAACGACGGTCTGGCTACCGAAATGAAGGTGGCGAACGAGGCTCTCGCCGCCAAGTTTGAGGAACGGTTGGCCGGCGTGGGGGATGACGTCGCGAACCTGGGCAAACGGAAGGGTCAAGTAGACGACCGCCTTAATGATTTAGAGGAAAAGGCCGACAACATCGCAAAACCCCTCACTCGCCTGACGGAGGAAAACCGGCCTTATGTGTGGACGGAGGACGCCGAAGACGCTTTCCAGCACCCGAAGGGGACCCTGTGCAGTGCTTCAATTTTGGGTTTCCCACAAACGGGTGGCGCCTTCATTGTGGACACCGACGCCAGCGACCATTGCATTGGAGGTGTCCTATCGCAGATCCAGGATGGCCATGAGCGGGTGATAGCCTATTACAGCAAGACGCTATCCAAGGCAGAGAAGAACTACTGCGTCACCCGACGGGAGTTACTGGCGGTAGTAAAGACATTGGAGCACTTCCACAAGTACCTGTACGGTCAGCCATTCCACCTGAGGACTGACCATTCCGCCCTAACCTGGTTATTGAGCTTTAAGAACCTGGAAGGCCAGACAGCACGTTGGGTCCAGAGGCTGCAGGAGTACGACTTCACCTCGGAACATCGTAGAGGGAAGAGCCACGGTAACGCAGACGCCATGTCCCGAAGACCCTGTCCAGAAGAGTGCGGGCAGTGCACAAGAGTGGAAGAGGAGGAGCGTGCCGCAGCAGTCCGAGTAGTTGTGGCAGTGCCTGCTGAAGGCTGGGATTACGCAGGCCTGAGGAGGGAGCAGCTGGCGGACGCAGACTTGGGGCCACTCTTGAGGGAAGTGGACGCAGGGACGAGACCAACCTGGGAGGACATCGCACCGAGGAGCGCCACCTACAAGTCGTACTGGGCCCAATGGGACTCGTTGAAGACCAGAGAGGGCGTGCTGTTCCGGGTATGGGAGTCAACCGATGGGAAGGCGCAGAGAGGACAGTTGGTACTTCCCCGGAGCAAGGTCCCGGAAGTCTTGGAGGAAGTGCACGCCGGTACTTCAGGAGGACACCTGGGAGCGAACCGAATGATTCACAAACTACGGCAGCGCTACTTCTGGCTCAGACTCCGGGCAGATGCTGGTGGTACACCTGGACCGCCTCGCACGCTACGATGGGGCTGTTCGAGGCGAACAGCTTTGAGGAGGGAGCAGTGTAACGGGAGCGCTGGAACGCCCTGTGAAAGCAGCTGGCAGCGGAAGGTAGGGGAGGTTCGGTTAGCCACACCTCCTCCTCGTTTGTCTTGTGGTGGTGACAGACTGTGGTCAGGGAAAAAACATGACTGTGTCGCCTGTTTTCTCTACACCTGTTTCTCGATCTTTCTGTTACTAGAACAATCCTGTAAACACCAGAAGTTGGCGATATTCCTATTTAAAGAGGGCTACAGACGGACAGAGTTGTTGGTCAATCAGTTGGTTAGTGTGTGTGAGTGAGGACAGTTCTTGGTGTAAGAAGGCAATGTTAGTCAGTGACGTGTTAATGTACGAGAAGATTGTGCAACGGAAGACTGTACGTAACTGTGAAGGTGTACCGGAGTTTATGTAATCGCGAGTACAAGTGAAGTTGTAACGGACGAACTGGTAAATTGTAATTGTGTGCAGCAAGTAATTTTGTGTAATTGGCAAGTGTTAAACTGTAAGTCGGTGGAAATAAAGAACACTGTTGAGTGGTGTAATTGGACTTTTTATTCCACGAACCCACAAAGTCACAATATTTTGACTTGGGAGCGTCGAAGGGCCGGGCATACAAATCAGTTTTCATTTTTCATGAGTAGGTAATATTGAAGATCATATATAAGTATGAGTAGCTGGCATACTTGATTTATAAGAGTACTCACTCAACGATTTGATGTTCATCCTTCCTCCAAAAGCTTTTCAACCTTAAATCCAGGTCATCTTCAGTGAAGTCTTCTCCAACTACTGCTTGGGAACGAACTTCTTCCTCTCCAAGAAAGTTGATGCTCTGCCCACTGGAGGTCTCGTGATATCTGATGCAAACCTTTGGAAATTGAGCAGTGGTACAAATCTTACTGGGCACATATGATTGGCTGTCACCTGTGATATTAACAGGTTTGAGTTGTATCGTCCCTGGATGTGAAGAAGTTAAACTTTTGGATGTTTGTTGAGGCAAATGTACTTCCCCTTCTGTCTCCGTTTCTGGAACGATATCCTGGTTACCAGCTGTCTGTTGAAGTAGATGTACTTTCTCTTCCATCTGCTTCATGAGTGTCCTAGATTGGTTGAAATCTGAGTTATATTTAACTTCATATATACTATATGTTCATTGAGCTTCATCTACATCTACTTATAGTCTGGGAGTAATGCTGAGGAGGAAAATGTATTTTTGTGAATTTAGTAGAAATGTAACATCCTGATGGGTCCTTGACGACCAAAGGCCAAAATCATGGCAATACACGGTGATCAACTCTTGAAAGGTTTTAATGTCGCTTCTGTTGTATTCCACTATTGCATTTGTACCTACTAGTACAAGAAAATATTTAATAAAATTATTTATACAAATTATTTCTAGTATAAGATGAAACAGATAGAAGAATAGGCGTTTGTAAAAAGTTTTTACTAACTTGAATTGACGAATTGATGTGAGAGAACATATCAGGTTTTTTAAATATTTGATTAATTTTCTTTTTCAATTTTTTGTTACAGATAACTACGTCAAGATGAGGCACCATTGTTTGATTGATCCCATTATCAAAGCGATGCATTGAAGAAAGCGAAGAAGTAAAGTCACCCGCCGTGTTTGTTCATATATCCACATAGCCAATAGTAAGTGTGCAATTCTATCTGCTGCCTTCATTTACAAAATTACGTACAATATTTCATTAAACATTTAAATACAATATCCTGGATAACTTCCTCTCATGATTTATGTATATGTTTATTACAAAATCCTTGCATGTATTGACTTTGTGCAAAGGAAATATTTAACTTGAAAAAATATATCTTTTTCTGATGTTCACACAATCTTTAAACACAAATTTTGTACACTTGTGAAACAATTAGACGTGGAAGCAGAAGGAAGAGTAAATTTGACATAGGCTGTTTCAAAACAACTTCAGCCTAATTTCTTTCCTTTTAGTAGTGTAACCTTTCATTTCTGCGGTCAGCGTCGCCCATCAACTTCTTCAGGAGACGTTTATGAATTGAACCGGTTATCCCACAACTCCTACTGTAAGACAAAAGCTACAGACGACCACAAAGCCAAAGTGATATTGAACTACAGCCCAAAGAGTTTTCCCCTCTTTCTCTTTTGGGCGTAATTATGTTATACGCACGGATTTTTACATGATGATGAGGAGGAGGAGGATGATGATTGTTGAGTTTAAGGGCACTCAACTACGTGCTCATCAGCGCCCTTTAAAACCATATTTTGTTAAAATCCAGTTGAAATAATTCTAAAGTATACCCATCCTTAATAAAATCACTGAGAAAACACACTTTCGTTCAAAATCTAAAAGCAAAAAGGTTAAAAGGCTAAAATATATTGTCACCCGAACGTCGGAACACCCTATAGAACCGGCCGGCAGTAGGGCCAGACGGGAGGCATTCGGTCACGCCTACCCATTTGTCTTACAGCGCTAACGAAGGGATGGTTGGAAAAACATCACTGGCCGTCTCTTTCGCCTCCCCCTGCCGTCTGGAACCTACACGGTGATTCACTGAAACGTGAGACTTCGAGAAACACCGATATTTCTATAAAAAGGTGCTGCAGTTGGCGAGTCAGTTCAGTTCTTGGCGAGCTGCCGTGAGGAGCACCGTGTGAGTTAACGGACCGGAAGACTGTGAACGTGCATCGGAGGAGTTGTACGTAACTGTGAGCGTGTAGTGTACCTGTGACAGACGAACTGGTGAATTGTAATTGGGTGCATTACGTAATTCTGTGTAATCGGCAAGTGTTCCAACTGTAATTCGGTGGAAATAAATCACATTTTTGAGTTGTGCAATTGGACTTTAAATTTCACGAACCCACAAATTCACAATATTGACCGCTAAATGCGATGTTCAATCCCTAAATATCAATTAAAAGACTTAGACAGCGCTTAGTTATTCGCTAAAACCGCCAGCAAGCACATCATATTACGACGAGTTCTCGTGTGGCCGGATCAGTTTACCCTTCTTCTTGGGTGTCGGGCTAACACTTTAACATCCGATTTATCAGGTCGTTTTTCGAAGCCATCCTGGCGGTCTGGGACGTATCCTCCTGTTCCATCTCTTTTACGGATGTGACCCCTTTTCCGATAGAGAACTTCGGTTAAAGGACCCCAAACCGACTGGATACAGATATCGACGAGGATAATAAGCGTCGCTGAGTCCTCACATGAAGACTTCTCAGAGGAGGAACTTTTAGATATCCTAGAACTCTTTTTTCGGCTGGCAGTCTTGTTGGTAACTTTGAGGAAATCGGATTTCTTATAACTGGTCTTAAATTGTTTGGGTGGGGCATCACACCGAACGAGCTTTTCAGTCTTGGTGTAGGATGATCCTTTAGCCGGTGGCAGTGCTGGGATCTCCTTCCTGATGAAGAGGCGGGCCTCCTAGGTGCAGACAGCGGTGATGATTTGTCAGGCTTCGGGAATGGTGATGGAGTAATTATTTTCTCGGATATTGTTGCCGCACCAATATCGCAGGTCTGAGTGGCGACCTCTTTCCTCGCCACCGGCTTAGCTGCTACTGCGCTTTAAGTAGCTGACCGCGGGAGAAATGGTATGCGGGCACGCGCAAGTTACGGATTTGTACAGATGTTCTAAATTACTGCCTTGGTATCAGGGCCACATTTAAATTTCATTTTAATGTGCAAACTGAAACCATAACTTGGAATGTGATTTCAGTTTCTCCAAGACCTCTTGAGATCATTTCAGCACACAGTCCAAAATACTGAATAACTGATCAAAGTATTAGTATACTAAAATATAGTTACATAAATTAATTCACAATCACTTGACGTGCATGAAATTCTGTGGGAATTTCCAAGAAGTCAATTATCTTTAGAAATACTTTTTCTCTTTCACATGTTTCGAGGCTTTCCAACCTTTAAATATTTCATCCCTTGACAAAGCTGGAGCTGTTATTCTGCGTTTCTCTACCCGTTACCAATACTAGACAGGAGGATGAACTCTAAATGTCCAACCCAAAATTTGTGACATTCAGATTTTACCAGAAATACACTTTGTTATTAACTGAAACTAAACAAAATAAAATATAACAACAGACACGTCTATGCGTCTTTGTGTCTGAACATCAATCATCAGAAAAGCAAACTTGGTTAAATAATAAACTATTAATTTAAGTTAGAATATTTTCAATGAAAAACATTAAAATTTTCATGAAAATACTCCAACCAACACACTATTTGGAATGAAGCTCATTATTTTTCACTTTTTACCACCTCAAAAATTACAACTAGTTTATTTACAATTTGAAGCAGAAAACACAGGTTTCCGAGAGAATAATGTAAAAATGGATGATAAAACCATATAAACTAGTAATAAGAAATTGGAAATATATGATATAAGAAATAAAGTCAAAAGGAATATTGTAATAGAGATAGCGTGTAAATGAAATATAGGGAAAGGTTGCCTTAAGCTACAACGGGCAGACGAAGCCAGATATGTAAACAATTGGACAATAGAGGCCCAAAATTCCTTCGCCAGCACGCAGCCACAGACAATAATGAGGTTTAAGGGAAATATGTAGAGGCAAGATGCAGTACAGTTAGGACGCCAAGGAGTCACACAACTTTAGGGGTTGGACCCGTGACTGCTGCACAGTTGTAGGTGAATGGAAATGGCCAATAAGGTAAAATCGTAGAAAAAACTCCCCCCAATAAAACGTAGCGTAAATCACGTGATAGGCGTGAAATAGAGAACAAATAGAAAAGGGGTGGGGATAGACAAACAAATCTATGAGTAGGGCGAAGTAAGAAGCGTCACTCGGTTGGTTTCAATGAAAGTGAGAAGACGGTTAGTTTAATATCTGATGGCCAGATAATTAATAAGGTAATTAATAAGATAATAAGGTGACCATGCGAGAGTGATAGCAAGTGAGAAAATAAGAACAATCCGACAAGTAAGATCCGTGGGAATAAACAAACCACAAGAAATCGAAGCAGGACTTTTCATTGACTGGTGATAACTGCTGGACCCTGAGAAAGTACTCCTGCTCACTGACACGTAATCCTTAACCATCCTGCCATACCACACCAAGAGAAATTCCACACCAAATAAAATAGACCTAATATTACAAATAAAATTATAACTAAAACAATCTGGGAATACCCGTGAAATCCATATTATTGGTCCTTGCAAAATGTTTGCTATGGAAACATGGAAATGTTAAAATAGACAACATTTGTAAGAAGCATTTGTAATAAATATATTAAGCAAATGAATACTGTTTTCGATGCTGTAACTATGCCCCTGTTTCTTCATTTTAAATAATGTTTAAATGAAATTACATTGGAAGTAGTTAACGTGCATAAAAGAATTTCTTTAAATGAATTGTAGTACTTAAAGGATATGTGAGAATGTTGGCAGAGGACATATTACATCAGAGTTTTGTTCCTTGTTAAAGTAACAGCCATAACCCTTATGCCTTAACAAATATAACGTAACAATTGTAACAGCGCAAACAAAGCTGTTAAATTTCTTGCATTTCACCAACCTGTTTTTATGAAAATGTTAACAAACCTGTGTTAACACCAAGAAACTTGTTAATATTACAGCTACAGAAGGCTATGGATGAGTCGCATTATTTTCTGAACGTACTGCGATGCGCATTTGTTTTCATTTTCGTCTGCACCGCAGTCTGCACACACCTAAAAAAGTGGCGGATAAACAAAAGTTGTTAAAACAAATTTCTCATCGATAGAGAAAGAATTGTTAATTGAATTGGTGACGAAGTATGATACCGTGGAAAAGAGGAGGACGGTGCGGTGAATGTAAAAGAGAAAGATGTCACGTGGGAAAAAAATTGGAAACGAATTTAATTCAAATGCATGTGTCATTACTAGAAACATGAAACGTATTACGTAAATTTAAAACGAGGTGCGAAGAAGTACAAGTGACGAGTGACTTGAACGTTTCAAGACGGGAGGTAGACAGTGTATTATCACATAATTCAGTGAATTATAAAACCGCAAAGTTATTAATATTTGAAGCAAAGGCGAGATCGCCATATTCCTTTCGATGCATGTTCTAATCTCTCTTGTACTTCCGCAGTAACCTTCATAGCAACTTGTTTCGACAGTCAATACCTCCGTAGAACAGTTTTCTTTGGATAGTTCCTCAAAATAATTTCTCCTCATAGGCCGTACTCTATAATGAATGCCATTTAGACGGTCTTAAATATAGCAAATCGGCATCAACAGCTGAGTTCATGCTCGCCATCTTGACTATTTACAATTGTTAAGGACTTAACATCAGAAATTTGATTAGTTTAACAAGAGATTTAACACGAGTGTTAAGCTAACACTTGGTGAAACGTAATTTTTTATAACTATTGTTAAACCCGTGTTAATATTAACATCTGTTGGTGAAATCGGGCATTATAATTTTAAGAAACGCTCTTGCTCACAAATTTGGCGTAATTTCTTTTCACTGTGTTTAAGCATTATATACATTAGCTAATTCATCATAAAATCGAAACACCAGTGGTATAGTTGTGATGCCCTTTTCTGGTTTTCATTTTTATGGAACAGTAACGGGAAATGCAGCGAAAAATAACACATGTCTTCTTCCTCAATATGTATGTGTAGACATAACACATTTTAATGTATGTACACATAAAACTAGCTGGGATCGTAACTTAGTTTGCACACGTATGACTTTCAAGATTAATTTCATTTGTTGAGCGGTAGAGCCGTTTATGCCGCTCCCTAGCTAATGGGAGCCAGTGATTGATGGCGGGGATAATTATGTAGTGGAACAAGGGGGGGAACGGTCAGTCGAGCCGTTTGCGCAGATTTGGAAAGTTTTTACACACCAAACGTGGCCGCAGGCGTAACTACAATGATTAATGTAACACTGACTGGCTAAATTGCACGTGATAAAAGAAACTTGATTTTACATTTTACTCCCCTACCAATGTACAAAAGAGATGTTTTAAGCTAAAGATACAGCCATAAAGTGTTGCTTTTGAGGATTGGAAATAATACTACGGATACCGAAAAATATCGGAGAAAAGTTATGTACATTTACCTTCCCTGCTGTTTGTTTATTGTTTGTAGCTCCAAATTCAGATTTTAAATATGGACACCCTTTAACTGATATGGTCCTATCCTATATTGGGATAATTTTATTCAGAGGCCTCTATGTCAAATTTAAGGTTCTTTTCCGTAATATCAATACGGAACCACCAGGATTTCTCCCACCCCCCCCCCTCCGAAAATCAAGCTGAAGGTCCGGTTCGATTCACGTGGCTGATCTAACTGACCCATAGTTTTTTCCGGGGTTTCTCTGGTCGTCAGATGAATTCTTGGTATGTTAATAACATCCCTCCATTATCATTTCAAATCATCTCTCATCTGGTGGTCTCTTTCAGGGTAGAAGTGTCAGCGGGTGTCGACGTTTAATGGGAGGTCTGCGAATCTGGTCTGCTGGTGCTGTTTCCGGACCACAGTAGGGTGGGATGCCGGTTGGCCTGCGGGGTGTTTCCAACTGTTAAAGTGAAGGAATCCTGCCCTCTACACTGTTGTGGCTTCTTGCGACGGCCGCCCCGTCTCCTCTCGCCTCATCCCTCCCCCCAGGGGTGCCACACTTGCGGGATAGGTACAATAGATGAAGTTTGGACCTCCATGACGAATCCGCTCCATAGTGTAGTCCAGTCCAGTCCCCTCCGTACAAAGCGTACTGTGGATTGTTCGCCGGAAAAAAAAATTCATCGCCCTTCGCCACCAGGTTTGAACTACGCCGGCCCTCATAGCCGTGGTCGCTGTATATATATCTCGTGTCCGCCTAGTAGAGGGTCACGGGTTCGAGTCCCTTCTTGAGCCCCCGTAGGGGAGGGGATCCGTCGCCTTCAGCTGCCGTGGTGCGGGCGCTGCAGACCCCTAGCACTCGTGGTACCTCTGACGTTACAAGAGGAACCTCGGACCTGGAGCCCCTCCCTGATTGGGAGTTGTTCGGATTGAGTTGGAATCGAGTGGGCAGTGGTTCCCGATACCCTTGGGAGATCGGGTACGTCTCCGGACGGGATTGAGGGAAGCCATTAATATTCCCGCGTACTAGCCAGCATAGCTAGTAAAAGGTGTGCTAGATCACCAGGCGGCACCACCGAGGTCATATCGGCAGCCTTCCCATTTTGGACTTGGCGCGCGTAAGTGGCGTATCCACTAAGTCCACAGGACCAGATGGGGGGGGGAGTCCTTGTTAGTCTCTAGGTCTTGCACTATGGAAAGACCCACGGAGACGCCGGGCGCCCTTTTGGGACAGCTCGATAACTCCCTGGTAGAAGGAGGCCCGGGTCCTTGATCATACGGGTCCAGGACTAATTGGAGTAGAACCTCTGGCATTAACAGCTTGTGTTCCATTGTTCCTCACCACGAAAACAGCTGAATTCAACTTTACACAGTCAACGCCAGGGGTAAATTATTATTGCAGAATCCACCAGAGTACATTCCTAAGCTTGATACAAATATGCTACAACAGGCATTAGAGGAACAGCATATTCTGAGTAGAAATAAGCAAGTAAACCCCCAATGTTACAGATATGTAACAAGGGGCATTAGAGGGTTAATCTACCACTCACACTCTCTCGGTCTCTCACACACACATACACACTCTCTCTCTCTCTCCTTCCCTTGTTGCTCGTAATTTATTTATTATTTTTGTATATTCATTGTTTCATTTGTCTTAAGTGTTTTTTGGTTTTATCCATGCTACTTTTGCTCTGGACTTTTTAAGCTCTTATTATCACCTTATGAGTATATTATTAAACTTTTGTTTTATTTTACATCTTATGATCTGTGCTAAAACTCACAGTTTAAACTTACTATGTTAATACTATGTTAAACGTTGTGCTTTATAGACATTAAAACATCATACACATTCATTTATAAAGATTACAGGAAACATAGGGAATGAGCCTGACTTTCACCAATAAATCATCGTTCTGGAAGGCAAATACATTAACCACCACAGGCATTCAGTTTGGATAATCTTATTTAATGTCTATTAGTAAACAAGCTATCTTATCAAGATATTCAGCATACAAATAATCGTCCATATAATTTGAAATTTCAAATTTCAACTATCTGATGAAGACTATCGATATGCTAGGAAGCATCAAATATAACTGAACCGCGATTAACGATACTGATTGTTTTCTTGGGTAAATATTGTTACATGAGGGTTTTGGGGGGTTGATAGGAATTTCGAGAGGTGCAAAGGTACTGGGTTTCAAACCCAGTGCCGAGATCATATGCTATATGACAAAACTACCAGGTGTTGTTGGGGTTTAAAAGGTAAGGGGTATTAACCTTTAACCGCATGTAACTGGCAGCGTAGCTATGGATAAGGTAGAGCAGAAAAAACATCTACTTCAAAATGAACTGAGTAACTGTATTTCAGAGACGCCTAGCGTTTCTACAGGGCACTCCCTGGATTTGGATGAAATCAGGGGCGCTTTAGTAACATTTAAATACGTAATTATATAAAACCACTATACCTTTAGAGATGTGTTGTTTGAATGGCTGAACCTTGTACAACTGGCAAGAGATGTACGGTCTAGTGCACCCTGCTGGCGATCTTACTCGTATTAGCACTTCAATATAAACTCTTGTTAATGTTTATAGAGACCATCAGTAAGTCCCCTCACAAATCTCTCTGTCAAGTCCCTCCGGGTGCTAACTCAACTAAGCTTAAATAGGGGCCCTACCCAAAAGCCAACTCAGCGATTCCCACACTAACTATTAATTTCCTCCCAACTATTGCACCATATTGTGCAATCATTGTTTACATAATTGAGAACATGTTGAAGCCTGTTACAGGCTACCTAAGCATTATTTCCCTTGATCAGCAGGATGTGTGATTCATCAGTTCAAAGTACGTGTTTTGCCAGTCAGCAGAATTTAAGCTTTATCATCAGCAAACAGCTTTGCCCAAACTTAAGGCACCGGAAATAAATGTTACATAATAATGATTATAATAATTTCCAGATCTTGCTCAGCCTATACACGCAACAATATCCCATATTGATCGAAATCATCACTAAGCATATTCAGATGAATCTCTTCCATTAATGAAACTGGTTTAATGAAACTATGAATGCCAGTCCAAAGGTTTGATAAAGGGGTTGGAGTAATGCGCTAGGGGATGAAACAGCTTGATAATCACTTGCAGTTCCTGGAAATAATAGGAAAATCTTCGCATATATTTTTAAAGGAAAAGTTGTTGCAGCAGTACCAATTTGTAGAGCCCAACTTTTCGTTACCACTCTGCCCCAAATAGTGTAGAAGATTGGAACATTTTTCTGTGTAGTTGTGCAGAATAACCATTACCAAAACGTGCAGAATCAATATTAATAGTTTAATTTAAATTATGACGTGCTATACCCGTAATTATTATATAAAATAAATAAAAATATATACAAGTTCTAAAATGTTACTATTTGATAATTTTCACCATTTTCTCTTCCATTAATGAAACTATGAATGCCAGTCCAAAAGTATGATAAAGGGGTTGGAGTAATGCGCTAGGGGATGAAACAGCTTGATAATCACTTGCAGTTCCTGGAAGCAGTGCTGGTCAGACTGGAAGACGTATGAGACCACAGTTTGCGTGATGCGGGGGAGTCTGACCACGGCCCCACAACTCTCCCAACAACTGCCCAACCGCAATGGAAATAAGATGCCCTTCCTCTCCGGAGGATAGTTTTGTTAGTTACAAGGCGGTGTGCTACTACCCTCGAGTTTAAACAGAGTTACTGTTGTGAAGCGCTTAATTAATATAAGAGAAACAAACACGACGTTGTACCATCTGCGTTTCTCGTTAACAGTCTCTTATTGTTACTGTTTTGAGCAAATTTTAAACGTAGGCAACTGTTTTACCTTCTATTCATTATTACAACCGCAGTTGAATTAGAAATGATGCCTATCACCTTATGTACTAATGGCGTCATTATCACCGATGTGCCGCAGCTTTAATGTATCTGTACAATATGTACCTTTGGTTATTGATTTTATTTAAATAGAATAATTAATACAAAGTAATTAGCTTCAAAGTTGTCAACATTTTGAACTCTCTTCAGGGTCTGTAATTTCGGCTAGTTTCCAAACAAGGCCAATTTGGAAATTGCAGAATGTTTGAGTTACAAACCTGCCTTCTTTTAGCTAAGAGCTTTATCTGTTGTTGAACATTTTCATATGTAGGAATGTGGAAAACTCTGTCGAAGTTGTTAAAGTGGCAGTGGAGGTTTGAAAGCTGTTATCCATTGTATGAATTTAGCATCTAATAATTATTTAATGGATTACGAAGCACGTGCTTATGAGCTTTTGATGAGCTGAGCATGGATGCCTAGTGTCCAGTCCAGAGATTAGTGCTTTCAGGAAGAGTGAATAATATCGATTAAAATGTGAACAAATTGTAATTTCCATATGGTAACACTAGCAAGAATCTAGTTCATTTTGGGTTTCAGCTGCCAATTAGAAAGTAAATTCTGATCATTGTGCAGTTGCCTGATTATTGAAGACAGCCATTTATTAATTTGGTTTTAATGAAAAAGTATTAGTAATGTATTTTATTTATATGTGCCTGAATCTATAGTATTCTAATTATTCTAATTTTCTTCAACTTGACATAAAGAGATCTGGTGTTAATCTTCAGTGTGATCGACTTTTAATAACGGATGGACGGACGAACGGACGAACGGACGGACGAACGGACGGACGGACGGATGGACGGATGGACGGACTGACGGACGGACGGATGGATGGACGGATGGACGGATGGATGTATACCAACACTCCCCTTAATGCAACTACGGCCTACGGGGTAGCCTCGCCTCAGCACGTGAACCCATTTCTCAGGTGGAAGGCACCCAGAGGGAGGTGCCCATTACTTTCAATGGCAGGATGATATCGAAGATGACGGTGAGGAGAGGGAACCTACTGTGGACTCCGAACCAATTGTAAAATGGTGCCCGCCGGAGTTTCCACCATGTCTTCGCAGACTATAGTGACTGGAATTCAGTTTTAAAAACATGTCGCTCCACGGATGAGCGATTTGGTTGGTAATAGGAACATTAAACTGGATAATTCAGAAAAATCCTGTAAATGTGTCATTACAGAGGGAATGGTTTGATTTCCTGCGAAAAGAATGTTGGAAGTTAATCACTTCTAGGCTCAATGGTTCCATGGAACCCTTATACACCCTATTTGAGCTCCCTTTCACTGGTTCAGAAGTCAACTTCCATCCCAACATCCAGACTGGCTGCTTTCACTGAGCGCAGACAATCTTTAGCAAGACCATTTTTCTCGCCACATACCTCTTTGAACAGTGTTCCTTCAGATAGGCAAATTTTGCAATGAGTTTCCTCTTCAGGAGGACAAAATGATAGTCTCAACAGTTATCACTGTGAATACAATTGCATGTGTGAAGTGTTGATTAACTTGTACAGCAGTTAAAATTATGATATACCATTATTTTTAGATAAAGTAAATATATGGCACTTTTTAACTGAGTTTCTAGTCAGTGAGCTAGGAGTGGTGTTAATGTAAATTAGTGTAAGATACTGAATGAAATGAATATTATTAACTGTTTCTATTGTTTCTGTGGTGGATTTCATGAACTCTTTCTGCAAATACAAACTACATAAACTTTATTTAAGGCCATTTAGATTGAAATGATAGAATATCTGAGTTATGTTTAAATTTAAATGTTTTGTAAAAATTTTCAGTCAGTGCCAAGATGTTAGTTAATCGGAATAATAAATATTAAATAACCATAACGCTCACTTATAAAATGTATTAGAGATAACTACCATGTAGGTTGTACAGCTCTTGGTTGTGTAACATTCATTATTATTTATGAGGCAGTTGAAACTGTAGATGCTTTGGAACTGTTTAAGACAGAGTGTCTCTTTTATAATATTTGTAGAATGTTATAACTATCTGTAGATCTGCAGTTGCCAATTGTTTCACAAATTTTGCAAGGCTTCATAATTGAATATCTGTATTTAATGAATTTGTTTTGTAAGAAAACTTTAATAATATTTGTAAAACAATGAAAATAAATTGTTAACAATAAAAAACACCACGTTGGGCTTAGGGGGCAGTTCACATGAGCTAGACAGAGGTGAAGGTGTATAGGGCAGACTTAAAATCAACAACCCCAGAGCCAGGAATTGAACTCGAACCCTCAGGACTGCGCTACCCGGTGCACACTGTTTTAATAGTAAGTAGAAGATATCCCAGCTAGAAATTCATATCAAAATTTCACCGAAAATACACATTTTGAAACTCCCTTAATAAAAAGAAAGTATTCTTAATTTTTCTACTATGCTTAGTAAGAATAAGTATTGCTTTCCACCCAAAAACTCATATTTCACCAGATATGTTTTGGGATATCCTGAATCTAGAGTAAAGGTAATATTTCAAAAAGGTCCCAGCGTAACTCAAAAACTAAAACTACACTAAACATGCATTTAAAGTTCCACATCTTCCAATAATGCTACACGAAGATTTTGCATAAAATTTCCACAGATCGGACTTCAGATGAGACAGTTTTGAAAATATTTCATTTTTTCAAAAATAACTAACAATTTTGATTAAAATACCTTGTGTTTGAGGTGCTTTAAGACTAATGAAAGGTATATTTTCAACTTTCTTGAAATTTCCTCAGAAGTCATCTTCATTCTTAATCAGTGTGTAGGATTATTAAATCTTAAGGGATGAACAAAAGGTACTAGAGGAAAAATGTAAATCAGGCTAAAACAGACAATTTGTTCCTTTTTAGCACATTGGTTCAAATTACTCTCACGTTTCTCAACTGTACGCAATTATTCATTGGTTTTAATTTCTTAATTTTGCAAGAGAACGGAAATTCAAACTCATCAGCGGGGATCTTAAATAATATAGCTATCACTTAACGCGTACTATGTCTTCATATTCTCCTTGCACATAAAAGAATATTAGCAATAAAGAAATTCCTGAAAATTTTATTCTCGATTAAAATGGACTAAATAGAGGAATAAGCACTTGTAATACTAGTTTCTACAAGAGTAGATAAGATCACTTGAGTGCAACAATATAGATATGTTTAAAACTACTACAGTCCTTTGCTGAAACAAGTTGGAAGTTGCTACTCATATACCGGGGGGGGGGAGGAAAAGAAATCGGATTTCTGTCATAAAAATTGTATTGATGAACCCTTTTACAAAATTATTTCAGTCACCTTCAAAATACTCTCCATGACATGCGATGCACTTGTCAAGTCTCTTTTCCCACTGTTGGTAGCATGTTTGGAACTCTTCAAGTTTGATATTGTCCAGTGCCCTTTGCGAAGCTGTTATTTACCGCCTTCACATCGTCATAAAGCTCCCCTTTTAGCGTATTTTTCATTCACGGAAATAGGAAAAAGTCGCACGGGGCTAGGTCCGGCGAATACGGAGCGTGGGGAACGACAGACCACCTCTGAGATGCCAAATAGTGGGAGACTCGTAAGCTCGTGTGTGCTGGAGCGTTGTCGTGATGCAGAAACTAGTCACCTGATCGCCAAAGTTCCGGGCGTTTCCTCCTCACATCCTCTCGCAGACGCCTTAAAACATCCAAGTAAAAGTGCTGGTTAACAGTCTGGCCAGGGTGGACGAATTCCCGATGCACAATTAAACGAACATCAAAAAAGACAATAATCATGGTCTTCATATTTCACCTCACTTGCCTTGCTTTTTTTTTTTTTTTTTTTTTTTTTTTTTTTTTTTTTTTTTTTGTCTGGGAGTGTTGGGAGTCCTACATTGGCTTGTCGATTGCTTGGTTTCTGGGTCATACCCGGTAACACCAACTCTCATCCCCTGTAATGACTTTGTTCAAGAATCACGTGCAAGAATCTGTTTTCAAGTCCTGATACACATTCATGCGGATGGTTTTGTGCTCTTGTGTGAGAAGGCGCGGAACAAATTTAGCAGCAACACGTCTCATATGCAAATCATCCCTTAAAATCCGCTGGCACGAGCTCCAACGGATTCCTTTCGCTGCTGGAATTTGGTCGATCGTTTGGCGAAGACCCTCGTTGATCTTTTGGCTGAGCTTTTCAATGTTCTCCTAATTTCGCAATGTTGAAAGGCGTCCAGAACTAGCTTGATCTTTAACACACATTTCACCAGGTTTAAAGCGTCCAAACCACTCGAAAACATGTGTGCGGCTCATAGTGTCCTCCTGGAAAGCTTCCTGAAGCATTTGGTGTGTCTCCATTGCAGTTTTCTTAAGCAGGAAACAAACTTTCACACACACACACACACACACACACACACACACACACACACACACACACACACACACACACACACACACATACACACACACACTTTGTTCTTTTAAAGTTGCCATAACGACTTCGCAGAGGTAACCCGCCAACATTCAGAGAAACACAATTGCACATTCAGCTCTACAATGACGCCCTCTGCAAAGCTGTTTCACGAAGGTATCTACTAACACCATCTAGCGTGAGAACCCTGCACAACGTCTACGAGTGGCAGCGCCGTCGGAGTCCGGTTTTTTGGGTGCCCCCTCGTATAATGGTTATTAAACAGCTTGCAACTTCTCATAATAGATTATATACGGTATAATATATTATATATAGAATATAATATAGATTAAATTATACTCTCGTATTATGACCAACGTAACGCAGAAGGAAAAATCGTTTTATATGTCAATATTATAATACCAAAAGATATTCAGATTTTTAATGGCTAGAAGAAATCATATGAATGTTCTTATTTTAGATTTTTGTGAGCTTTAATTAATTATATTTACCTGAAATTATTATACAAGAATTAGAACACATTTATGGATCACCCTCTCCTTTGCTGCGCGCGACTGTAACCGGTATTCCTCATAATGGTGTAAAAACCGCTGATATTCAGCAAAAGAATCTGAAGTATTTGCAAAATGGAACTCAATCAAGATCTGAAGTATCATGTGGCCTTTATACAACTTCGTGCCTTCCCTTTGGTCTCTGTTATAACATAAAAGCTGTATTGTCACATAATTTAAAGGTTAATATAATTAAGGACCCAGGGAATACGAACATTACTAATTCCCAAGATATCGTGTAAACCGTTTAGAAAAGATTCATAGTTGCAACCATGAAGAGAAAAACACTTCAGTCATTAATTATAAAATATCGGTTGACTGATTTCCCTTGTTGGCTCTAGGTAATTATTCCTTTTCTACAATTATATAACATGCTCTGCTAATGAACTTAATTACAACTTGCAGAGAAAATAAAGCAAAACCGTCATGCATTACGATTATTACAATAAGCTTGTTATTTTAGTACTATCTAGCCTTTGTTAACCATTTTTAGTCTTTAATACGTTATGGGTTGAAATTTTAAAGACGTTTTAGCCCTTAGCCAAAGCCCGTTAGAAATAAGTTTGATAGTTTTTATAATGGGGAAGGAATTATGAAAACTAGTTGAATGATTTTTATATTATCCTACATCTACTCCACTCATATATACGTATCATTTTCTCTCGTTATTACTAACAATCAGTGATGCCATTTGTCACACTGCGTATCTCTCCTCTTTTCTCCTTCTAACTTTGTGTGTTGGGGTAATCGGAGCTTATGGTGACACATTGCTTTTAAAAGGGTCGTGAATGTTAGAAATTACAAAAGATAAAGCCTCGTGTCCCTTTCTCATAGCACAATGTTTAGCCGTTCATATATGCGAAAACATCAAACTCAACCTCTGTATTAAAACTACAGGTGCATCTTAAGACCATTTCCCAAGTAGAATTCCATAAACATAAACGCACATTAAATTACTCTCTTTGATTGCAGATCTAATTTATTTCAGTATAGCCATTAGTACGAGGGTGGGTCAAAAAGTAATGGCTCCTATTTTTTTCCTAAAATAAGTAAGTAATGTGAAAACTTTGAATTTGGCGTATTTCCTCAAATCTTCTTCTCTAATCCCCTGCAGTAGTAACTTCCTAAGTCAACACGTGGCAGCACTGCATCCTCTTGCAAAATGGCTGACATCGACATTCGTATTAGCGTTCTGTGATTGAATTTTTGACTGCGGAAGGTGAAACGCCAATTCGCATTCACGAAAGGCTAAAATGTGTGTATGGTGATACAACGGTGTATTTCAACACTGTTAGACGATGGGTTCGTCGCTGTAACGAGGCTGAAGGGCAAACTGGCAGATGAAAAGCGAAGCGGCAGGCCGGTGACTGCAGTGACTCCATGCAACATTCTGCGAGTCGATGACATCATTCGTGGTGATCGCCGGGTAACAACAGCTGAATTGTGTCGCATTACCTCTCTGAGGAAAGGCAGTGTGATGACGATTATTCAACAACTGCGTTACTCAAAAGTTTGTTCACGTTGGGTGCCAAGAATGTTAACCACCCAAAACAAAGAAACAAGGAAAACAATAGCCTCCGAACACTTGCAGCTCTTTAATTTGGTGGGAAAGGAGTTCCTGGAAAAAATTGTTGCTGGAGACGAAACCTAGGTTCATATTTTTAAACCTAAATCAAAGAGGCAGTCAATGGAATGACATCACACAGCGTCACCGAAGAAAAAAGAAATTCAAAACTCAGCGGTCGGCAGGGAAAGTTATGGCGACAGTGTTTTGGAATGCAGATGGTGTGCTTATAATTAATTTTCGGATTAGGGATGCGCAATAAATTCTGTCCAATACATCAGAACTCTCAAAAAGCTGAAAGCACGTCTTCGTCGAGTTCGCCCAACAAAAACTGTGGCGGGTGTTCTTCTATTGCATGACAATGCAAGACCACACACCATACTTTACACCACTGCAGAAATTGAGAAATTGGGATGGCAAGTCTTTCCTCAACCCCCCATACAGCCTTGACCTGGCTCCATCAGACTTCCATCTGTTCGGGCTACTAAAGGAAGCTCATCGTGGAATTCATTTTGAAGATGAAGAGGCTGTGAAAGCGTCCGTGCCTCAATGGCTTAGGAAGCAAGACCGTGTGTTTTACCACATTGGAATACATGCCCTAGTTAAAAGGTGGACCAAAACTGCGGAAAAGGACGTAGATTATATTGTACAGTGACAAATTAATCGTCAATGTTGTAGTTTTCAAGCTATGTAAATTGAATTCAATTTTCTTGGCAATTAAAATAGACAAAAATAGGAGGCATTACTTTTTTACGCACCCTCGTATATGACAGTGTTTAACCTTTAGTGTTAAAGAGAAACTAATAGAAATTAGGGTAATAAGGTAGGTAAAGTTGTAATAATAGTATAGCTATAATAACGTTTTCCACAATTTGCGGTTTTGTTGCTCCCAAGTGCCGAAGAGGAAACATCGTAGACACTCCAAGATTACGTAGTTTTGGCCGCTACAAATGCGATAGTTGATTGCGCAAGCAGTCACGCAACCGCTGTTAGCACTAATGGTGCTTCAAGCGCCAACACAACCAGCTCACCAACATTGAGCTGTACGTCCAATACACCAAGAATAAAGTAAACATTAGGTAGTTGCCCTTGCAATCGTGGTCACTAATCTCTGTTTCATATTACCTTGCTCCGCTGACATGGTGGCTAATGCTTTCGCGCCATATGCGGCGCCTTCCCGTCACATTTAAACCTGCAGTAAACGTCATAATAATTGCCAGGAAGATAGATAAAATACAAATAAAGATATGAAGGCATGCAAAAATAATGAAGTTTATAATGAAACTGAGCAAGTTGAAACTGAATGAATGAGCAATGAAACTGAAACAAGTTTATAGTGAAAGGCCTTCGGTCTTTCCCACTAGGATTTTTTAAAACCAGCACACATACCTTGGAGAAAAAAAAAACTTGTCTTACAGTCTTAAAAGTCGTGTCACGCCATACTTCTCGTTTGTGCTTCATACACCCAAGTCTCGTGAAGGTAGTATATTTTGCAATTTGTATCCCAGTACGATCTGATTGTCTTTAAATAACGTCTTCGCCACACAGCAATATCGCCACTGGAGTGATAAGTTTTCCTGTTGTCTTAATTTCATGTCGCAATGTTCCTACGCATCTAACACACCTGTAATTTCAGAGCACAGCTGTTCGACTTCTCTCACTAGCAAAGACGGATTCTTTTCTGTGAGTGCATTAAACAAATGCAACACAATTCTTTTTTCGCCGCTTTGTAAAGGTTTTCCCTTGCGATACTTCAGCGAAAAACTGGCGGTAGACTCTGCCATTATACATATAAGTACACGCGCAATAAACGATCAATAAAATAATTTAGCTCTCGCACTCGGCACAGCACACCTTCGAATGGTGATATATGACTAATCCAGTTCAAAACAAGGTCAGTGATAAAAGTCATATAAACAAATATGTCATCACTACCGCTAAATCACGTGCTATCGTGTCATGTGCTTGAGAGCAAAGGAACCTCCTCTTTAATTCATTTATGAATTAACAGGCATTTAAGATAAATCAACTCTGTTGCGTAATATATTTAATTAAACAAAAATAAGGTACAAAAATAAATGAACAAGCATTTCCAATGATCGCTACAGCTGAAAAATATCAATAAATGGTTCACAGAAATCTAACCGAACATTTTAAATGCTAAAATAGACATATAAACCCCAAAATACAAACGATAATAGCCTTTTAGCTCAGGTGTCGGAACATAAATAAAACTTAGGAACCAATAACATCCTGTGGAGAACAGTGAAACTGCCCTAGACAAAAAAGAAAATATGATATACTATTGTGACCCGATTCTCCATTCGCAGCAGATAGGATGCACGTTGACTGTTTCGAAGGTCCAGGTCGGGAAGCCAGATGTAAGAGGGTTACTTCTGTAGTCTGAATTGTTTCTTGATGATTGAGTTTCAGGTGTGGTTTTTAGTGTTATAAATAAAATTTTATATAAGCCCGATTTTGTAATATATAATTTAATTTTATAATCTGGGTTACATTTTACTCGAACTTTCTTTCTTAGTCAATTACTGTAGGTTACCTCCAACACATCGATAAATCCTTATTTTCCTAATAAATCATTTCTGTTAATTACTTAAAATCCCTCGCTTCTGAACGTCCACTCATCACTAACAAGAATACCGTATATCTCTTTCTGAAGGTTATTGATTTTCCGTCACTATTGATACTCCTCTATTAATTTTATGATTGGCCGATTCACTGCTACGTCATCACATTGCGTAATACAATTATTTCTACGGCCAATCACAAAATTACACATATTTTTACACATTCAAATTAAAAACTTTTAATATTTCCTCATCAAGCAATATTATTGATTTTATTCTTCTTAGCAACCATTCATCATTTTGTTATACTGTCATTACATGGCCCACTAATAGTCAGATCAGAAAACAGGAATTTCCAACTGGATATTCATATAAAAAGTTCTAACTAAAACATATCGTTACAAAATGCAGAAATTATAAACTATATATTTCCTAATGCGCTGTTAATGATAGAGAACAAAATATTTTTCTGTCCCATAACGCGTGCTTTCCTTTGGCTAAGTTCGTGCCTCTCTCGTAAAAAAATTTCCGTTTAAATATGTTACGTGAGCCTCCATTACCATACTGGGCACGAAGAACGGATGCAGAAAATAAATGTGATTTGTTTGCCTAGCTATCCTTCAATTTCAAAGCATACATTCCTAAAAAACAGAAAGGGAGATGAAGTAATTTCTACCAGCCACTCCTGTAGCATGGTCCATATATCGCCGCCAATAATTGTGATTATTTAAACTCCAGCACACCCAATCTACCGGGAGCTGGACATTAAACTACGACACAAAAACCGAATTAACCGCTCTGATTGGCTCCCGTCATGTTCCCCTACCCCTTCCCAATAATCGCTTACTCAGCGAACAAAACAGTATAACATCCGTATTTCTAGCGATATGGTGCAATTAACGGGGGATGGGGGGTGTTTGGATTATCTGCTTGGTTCTCCATTAAAGCTGCCTTCACGGACTATGAATTACTTCAGCCATTATTTCATTTTTTCCGGAGTGCGTGCGTGCGTGCGTAGCCCTCGCTCGTATTGGCCTACACCAAGGGAAAGATAGAGAAGGACAAAACGTTGGGGAGGAAATAAAAAAATAAAACATTCCGATAATTATGACTACAATATGAGTTGCAAATTTATGTCGTCACATGAAACATTTGGGCCCCTTCCCTCACCCGCCCCCCCCCCTTTGCGAGTCGATCAATGAGAGCGCGTTTTTCATCGGGGTATTGCTGGACGCAGTGGTACGGAAATATTTTTGGTGCTGCGAGAGAAGCGAGTGGAATCATTTGAAACAAACATCTACAAATTTCGCCATAGGGATGTAGAGAAATAAAGTCTGTTTTATTACTCGCAGCTATCCCAAGCTCAAAACTCTAACCTAAAGAGTTCTCTTTTAGATTTTATCGGGTACCAAAGAGTAGGGGACACCTTTTGTCTCTCATTAGATTTATAATATCTCATCAGAACAACGTATTTGTGATTCTATTTTTTGTAAGAGAAATGTTATAAAATGTTTGATGGTATATTGAGGTGCATTAAGGTTACAAGATACCATTCATTTGAAAATAAAAAAGTTATTATACTTGAAATGAGGTACTCTCTCAACTCTATTATAAATTATAAACTGCTGTAAAATATAACTGCAGTGTGTATAGATAATATTAATATTAATTTGAATTAAAGTATAAATAAACTAAAAAAGTTTGGAATAAATGAAGCAAAGTAAAGAAATTATAGAATAAATTAGTGGAAACCATATTTGATTGGTTAATTAGTATGAATATTAAAGTTTGGGTAAATATTGTAACGTTCACGGTTGCGCCAACTGGCAGGTAAATTACACTTTCCCATTTGACGTTACCAGAGGGAGATGTTCCCACCAAGCTCTGGTTACCAGGCAGGGTTGGCTTAAGTTAAAATTCGACATGTAGTTTTAGTTAAATAATGTTTATTCTACAATCTACCCAAAACCAAAAGAAATGATCTATACGAGGGCAACTGTGGCTTTTACCTGGCCTAAGGTTCCTGCTCTTGGCTTTATGATGTTCATTCTGGAAGATTATAAACGTAGACGTCAGAGAATCGGGCGACGCAGATTCCGGTAGCACGTGCGAGACTACTCACGCCTGGGCCAAAATAATGCCGAAACTCTGTCGAAGCAGTGACTGAGGTTATGACCCCACTAGACGCCAATCTAGACTGCATCGGGTCCCCCGTATGGCATGCGGGCACCCCAGATAACCCAGGAGCTAATCCTATCATAATTCTTCTAAGCTGTTTGGCACCTAAATTTTTCCCCAACTAAAAATTAAACAAAAATAAAGATTTGGGCGCAAAGTACTGCATCCTCCACTTAAACCCGAAGGTACTTATGTAACCTGTAAGTTAATCCCAACCTAAAGACCTACACCACCTTCATCCTGCAAACTTCAATTCTAAATCTTGCCTGCGGTAAAACGCTTAACGGGTGGGCACGCAGCAAAAACCTTCTGGCTATATACAGCCAGCCAGCACGAGCGAGCAAAGCAGCGACTGACACTGCTTCGTCAGTTATGTCAGCAAGGCTTTCGACCTCCGCCTAACAGCCTAGCATGACTTGCAAACCTACGCGACCGGATGACGTGTGTTCCTAGTGTACAATTTTTTACCAATTTTGTCTTTTTCAAAAGTGTATCAAAATATTAACGTCACAAAACTGTAGCGTAAATGGTAGCGGGTCTGCCTCGGGTTTAGGAGGTCTCGAGTTCGAATATTGTTCAGGGTGATTTACGTGGCTAAGATGTCTTTTTCGTTGTTTTTCCTTATCCTGAAATACGAATGTTGGGTAACTCTAAGTTAAATAGACCCTAGACTCATTTGAGCATCATATCACTCAATTCATTCATCGCCCGATATGACTTAACGTTGGAGAAAGTTTTAACCTTTGTCTTTGCATGGTCGTTACCAGGAGAATCTGTCCGGATTGTGAGTAATTTGCTCCTTGGATATGCTACCAACGTTTCGCAAGATAAGTTAAGAGAGGGGTTGCCTCTATTGAGCTTCTCAAAGATCTTCTACAGCTTGTGCCTATATTAACCCCCGGAAAGAGAGATGCCTTTCCACCCACGTTGGCCGTTGAGGACATTTTCCTCTTTACCCCGGAAATAGGTCTTCACATTCCCTGAAGAATGGTTATCTCTTCCGTAAGTCAAACCATTTGAAGATCCCCTTCATCACTAATCTGCCGTTGACGTCTTCACCCGTGTCCTTTGGCAAGGGCATCTTTCCAGGTACTAACAGCACGGGACAGGGGAACCAGGTACATCGAGTGGGCTGGGTCGCAACTCCCTGAAGCAAAAGAGTCCCTGCTCACTACCCACACTTAATCTTATTCTTTCACCACTTGAGTCCTAATTCTCAAAATAGTATATCCTGCTCTCTATTATGAGACGGAAAATCTCTAAGACTAACCAACTCTAGCCGGCTGCAACCCTTTCAAAACCATTATGTGAAAGATTATGCTTATTTACTGTTGAATCGTGTAGACTTTCATAAGAACCTGGTGCATCAAAAATACCATACATCGCCACATTAAGGCACTTGAAAAATCATACTGAAGCTGTAGATCTGCACCGCATGAACTGGCATCTCAACAGACTGAACGTAGAGTGTCGTCAGCCTGTTCGTATTCCCATGGATGATAAATTCGTCAGGAGAATTGATACTTATGATAAAAAATGGGTATATTACCCAAACCCTGGTGCCTCTAAACAGTGGTATGACCCCAACCTGCCAAAACCATCGTTAAAAAACAATAATTTCGGTCCAAAGGTAATGTTGTGTTTCTGGCGGAATTTTGTTAGTGTGAGTCATTAGCAGTTTGTTTCAAACGGGCGAGCAATTAATGCGATCCCTTATTCTCAACAACTGTAAAGAGTTCATGAAATTTTGAGAAACAGATAGCAAGCATTAGTTAACCGAAAGAGGGTTCTATTGCAACAGGACAATGCCACAACCCATACTGCAATAACCACCATGGAAAATACTCAGGAATTGGGCGGAATCGAACTTTTATTACACCCAGCATACAGCGCTGCTCTCGCAGCGTCAGGTTATCATCTTTTTCGATCCATGGCTCATTTTCTACGTGAAAGAAATTTTGATTACACCGAAACAGTGTAACTGAGTGTCACCGTATTCTTCACATCATAAATCAAAGACTGGTACCATCGTGGGATAATAAGCCTCGCTAAACTATACCTCAAGATATAAAAGATAATGGTCTATACTTTGAAACTTAGTTAATAGCATATCAGAACACACTTCTAATAATTATTTTTCTCAAAAAACATTACTTATCTGACAGTATCTACGAGGGTGCGTCAAAACCTTACGCCTCCTATTTTTTCTCATTTCATTGCCAAGAAAATTGAATCCAATTTTTTTTTTTTTTGCTTGAAAACTACAACATTGACGATTAATTTGTCACTATTCAATATAATCTCCGTCCTTTTCCACAGTTTTGGTCCAACTTTATACTAGGGCATGTATTCCAGTGTGGTAAAACACATGGTCTTGCTTCCTAAGCCATTGACGCACGGACGTTTTCACAGCCTCCTCATCTTCAAAATAAATCCCACGATGAGCTTCCTTTAGTGGCCCGAACAGATGGAAGTCTGATAGTGCCAGGTCAGGGCTGTATGGGGAGTGAGGTAAGACTTGTCATCCCAATATCTCAATTTCTGCAGTGGTCTAAAGTATGGTGTGTGGTCTTGCATTGTCATGCAAAAGAAGAATATCCGCCATAGATTTTGTTGGGCGAACTCAACGAAAACATGCTTTCAGCTTTTTGAGAGTTCTGACGTATTGAACAGAATTTATTGTGCATCCCTGCTCCAAAAAATCAATCATAAGCACATCCTCGGCATCCCAAAACACTGTCGCCATAACTTTCCCTGCCGACCGCTGAGTTTTGAATTCCTTTTTCTTTGGTGACGTTCTGTGATGCCATTCCATTGACTGCCTCTTTGATTCAGGTCCAAAAAAATGAACCCACGTTTCGTCTCTAGTAACAATTTTTTCCAGAAACTCCTCTCCCTCCAAATTGAAGCGCAGCAAGTGTTCCAAGGCTATTGTTTTCCTTGTTTCTTTGTTTTGAGCGATTAACATTCTTGGTACCCAACGTGAACAAACTTTTGGGTAACTCAGTTGTTGAATAATCGTCATCGCACTGCCTTTACTGAGGGAGGTAATGCGACACAATTCACCTGTTGTTACCCGGCGATCACCACGAATGTCACCGACTCGTAGAATGTCGCATGGAGTCACTGCAGTCACCGGCCTGCCGCTTCGCTTTTCATCTGCCAATGGTGTTTGCTTTTCAGCTTCGTCACAGCGACGAACCATGCTGACATCCACCGTTGCATCACCATACATATTTGTTAGCCTTTCGTGAATGCGAATTGGCGTTTCACCTTCCGCAGTCAAAAACTCAATCACCAAACGGTGTCCAATACGAATGTCGATGTCAGCCATTTTACAAGAGGATGCAGTACTACCAGCTGTTGACTTAGGAAGTTACTCCTGCAGGGGATTGGAAAATAAGGTTTGAGGAATTGCGCCAAATTCAAAGTTTTCACATAACTTACTTATTTAAGGAACAAAATAGGAGGCATTACTTTTTGACCCACCCTCTTATATAGTTAGGCATGCTGTTATTTAGAAATAAGAGAAGAAAAACTAAAACTGTGTCAGGTTAGTTTGGTTCTACCTGGATTGTACTGACGTAGCCTAAACCTGCAGTATGTGTTGTATGGGTTTACAAAAACGGTTCATCTTTCAAAGCGATAAATGTTGTATTGAAGGTAGTTTCCATTGCGCTGACAAATAAATTAAGTGCAAAAAAGTATAGTATAGTATTTATTTCTCATCTTTCTTCTACATAAAATTTCATTGGTATATTGATATTTGTAACATTTCTTTCACACGATAACAAAATGAAATATTCACATCTAACATACCCTTCCTACCTGCTTGCCCCAAGTCTTGGTCTCAATACACATAACCCCTAGTTTTCCGTGTATTGATGACCCTCCTCTCCCTTGTATCACTCGTTCTAGTTTTCCAGCCCTTAATTGTTATTTATTCTTCATCAATCTTAACCATTTCTCTCCAACTTTCCCCAGATATTCACCTATATTTCTTACATTCTTTTCTCCTTTTACCAATAACATTGTCTTTATTATTAATACCTCCCCCATCCCTAAAACTATCCCACTTTTGTTGCCAAATTTGTTCTCACCATATCTTTGTTTGTTTGTAATAAAGTATACTATGCCAATCTGTATCCTCTTCTCCACACATTGGACATTTCCCTGTATCCTTTTCATATCTAATACCTTTCAAATTTCTAACTCCTGTCCTTGCCCAGGCAAATCCTTCTCGCCCTGATTTATTACACACATCTATGTACTTCTCCCTCCCCCACACTGTCTTTATTTCCCTATATGTCCTCAATGATCTTTTCTCCCTTACACTGGTAAATATAACTTGGCTATCAAAATCGTCCAGTCTTAATTCTACCTCTTTCGAAAAGCCCCTATAATAATACTCCTCGTTTCTCCAAATATGTCCCATGCCTATCTGTTCCATCAGTTCCCTTACTTTTTGCGCCCAAGACTCTCCCCATTTGCTTCTCATCTGGAAAAGAAAACATTCCTTGATAATACTGCTTTCCTCCAAATTGGAAAATCTATACAGATATTTCAGTAACCTTGAGACAATTTTAACCCTTGTTGAATGTCTTCCTAACTCTGACTGCTCTGCCCCATTGGGTGAAGCCTAAAATATAAAGTGCAAAAGTATGTGACCCACATCAGTGTGCAAATTTTCTTTCCTTTACTTTTTTTCCCAGAAATACATGACAATGTACGCTTGGTGTTTTCTTAATGGTCGTAAATGAGCTGACAAATAAAAACGCCTATCAGTACAGACTATCCGGTTAGATTCGACACTTGATAGCACTTCAGTACGTGATTGTAAGCCGGGTTCTAAGGTTCTTAGATAAATATTAAAATAAGCAATTAATGTATTGCAAATATACGGATAAGCATCAAATCTATAATTGGAATCTATTCATACCCGTTGTTTTTCAATTCTTCTTCTATGAAAGCCTAAGCTGTAGATATAACAAATAATGAATATTTAAGTACTTAGGAATCCTGACTTATTCCACCGTTTGTTATTTTTCTAAAATTGAGATTCGCTTTCGGGAGGTGCACATGCTCTGTTTTACCACTTACGCCCTCGGGGAGGATATCCTGAGTGCGCAAGCACGCTGGAGTTTTGACAAACTTAAAGCGAATTAAAATTGTTAAGTCTGCCAATGAAGTAAATATTGACGTAATATAATACAAATAAAATATTTAGTGATTATTTTCCACTTATCTTAAGAAGTTGATGACAAAACTTCTATCTTCTATTTGAAATTAATTTCGTAAGCATTTGCCCACATCTTCAGTCAAACACATTTCGTTGTCAAACACACTTCGTTGTCAAGGATACCATGTATTTACGTATTACCAACATCTGAAGACGAAACAAACCTAAAAACATAATCAATTGCTGGTATGTCAAAGTTCATTACGCGATTTTTATTTTTTAGAATAAATATTTTTCCCAAACTATTAAATTTATGGGAACATTTAATTGTTTTAATAATTTAACTTCGGGATTTATTTCATGGTTAAATGACCAAAAATGATCTGCCACGGCCGATTTATCAATTTGTTTATATCTAATGTTACGAAAATAGTATACTATGCCCTGGCACCATGTATATTATATAATGCTACACAGTTTAACGGATTCTCCAAGAAGACAACGGTTCTATTACTGAAGTACAGATAGTAAACGCAAGAGGGGGTGAGAGCGCAAGATACAACACTGACGTATTTGTGATCTGTTGGTGCGACGGCGAAGAGATGCTGGACAGTATAATATGGAGAGGCAAACGGCTGCCTTATACAGTCGTATCCTGACAGGCGACATCCGCCCTACACCTGCATAGTTTAAGAGATTACGTCATCGTGGAATATGCCCAATACCCTACCTGTGCGTCAAATGCTTCCTGATACTATAAATGCCATTAAGGAAGCTTATCAGTGCCATAGTTTCTACCAGAAATCTACAGAATTCCCTCTTGATGGAATACTCGCTTGAAAGAGACATCAGGCGTTTCATGAGTGCTCTGCTACAGAAACTCCGCTTCACTTCTGATATGCTTCAAGTTTAACCTCCTGGTAGAATTCTCGCGGATAAACTTGTAATGGAGAAAATAGAATGATCCAGCATCTACATTAATACTACTTCCTTTATCAAGAGATTGCTGAACATCCGGAGAAAGCACATGTTTTCAAATAACATTTTGAATACTTAATATTTATAATAGATTACTTTGAAGACAAAATGTAATATTTTTCAAGGATCTGATTTATACTAATTTATGCATTACACTTTACGTATAACATGCCTTGTGTCTCATCTGTAGAATATCAATAATTCTCTAACGATACAAATAACAGTCACAAAGTTGTGCTATATTCACAACACCTTCTTGCTTATCCTTTACTTTTATATAGCTTCTACTTGTACAAACGTATTATTTAATCTCGTAATAATCGAAAAATACCTCTTCTAAAGTTCTTACGAGGCGTATCCGTAAAATAAAGTCTCCCAGGCGCTGGAGCCGTGAGGAACGCTATTACGCCAGATCCGGCAACACTGGCTTGTTGCTTGTTTTCACCACTTCAAATCTCCACCATAACGAACCCGTTACAACCATCAGTCTTGGCTGGGCAATCGTTTGCGATGGACCTTCCTATCACTTCCGCCGCCAAGTGCGAATTGCGTGCAGTGATACTTTTTTGTTTTGTTTTTGTTTTTTTTTTGTGCCAAAGGCACTACCTCCTCTGAAATTCATCGTCAGTTATGCGAAGTCTATGGACCACACTGTATGGGCGTCAAAAACCTGCGAAAGTGGACCACGGAGCTCAAAGACGGACGTACGCCCATGACGAACAGCGTTCTGGTCGTTCTTCTGTTTCAGCCGAAACAATTGCAAAAGTGGAGCAAGAAATGCTTAAAGATCGGCGTGTGACAGCTCACGAGCTGTGCGAACTTATCCCTGAAGTCAGTAAGACTACGATTGACAAGACTTTGACCGAAAATTTGCAGTATCGCAAGGTGCGTGGGAGGTGGATGCAACGGCTGATCTCCTGGCCCTGTTCGGATAGGACACCCTCACCCATCCCCCCTACAGTCCAGACTTAGCACCTAGTGATTAGCATCTGTTTCCTCGGTTGAAGTCACACCTGGGTGGAACACATTTCCAGACCGACGATGATTTGAAAATCGAGGTTGAGCGCTACCTGGCGGGAGAGTGCTATGACAAGGGTATACAAAAACTGCCACAGCGCATGCAAAAGTGGATCGATCGCAATGGTGATTACGTTGAAAAATTTTTGTAATTTCCGCATTTTTGTCAATGTAACATTCATTGACAGTAAACATGTTTTCTATATTAAATAAAATTGGAGACTTTATTTTAGTGACATGCTTCGTACATAGCACGTTTTCCTTCTTTTTCTGTCTGTATATCTAACCTCCATTTGGAGTAGCTTATATTGGAGGTAAATTAACACAACGGATGAAATTATGTTCACATGAGCCTCTATTCTATAACTTTATCTGCTAATCATTCTCTCAGATTAAATAAAACGCGCCGAAAACAAACCAAAAAGGTCCTAGGTAGCTCACTATCTCACTTTAAATAGGATTCGAACTGACGGTCTTCCGAATGCGAGGCAGGCTGACAATCCTCCCACCAAGGAATTGGGGCCCTTTAAACATTTTACTGAACATAGGATATAAATACAAAAAACTGAACTGACATGCTCAAAACTGGGTTGCTGTATGCTGGTATCAGAGGTGCATACTCTTTTTACTAGGGTAGGTCAAAAAGTAATGACTCCTGTTCTTTTCCACTTTTAATTGCAAAGCTTGAGAACTACAAAATTGACGAATAATTTGTCACTATTCAATATAATCTCCGCCCTTTTCCACAGTTTAAGTGCACCTTTTAACTAGGGCATATGTTCCACTGTAATAAAACACACGGTCTTGCTTCCTAAGCCATTGACGCACGGACCTTTTCACATCCTCCACATCTTCAAAATGAATCCCACGATAAGCTTCCTTTAGTGGCCCGAACAGATGAAAGTCTGATGGTGCAAGGTCAGGGTGACGTAAGACTTGCCATTCCAATTTCTCAATTTCTGCAGTGCTGTAACGGTTGGTGTGTGGTCTTGCATTGCCATGCAAAAGAAGAACATCCGCCATTGTTTTTGTTGGGAGAACTCGGCAAAGACGTGCTTTCCGCTTTTTGAGACTTCTGACGTATTGGACAGAATTGATTGTGCATCCCCGCTAAAAAAAAAAAAAAAAAAAAAAAAAAAAAAAAAAAAAAATCAATCATAAGCACACCCTCTGCATCCCAAAGCACTGTTGCCATAGCTTTCCCTGCCGACCGCTAAGTTTTGATTTTTTTCCATTGGTGACGTTGTGTGATGCCATTCCATTGACTGTCTCTTTGATTCAGGTTCAAAAAAATGAACCCACGTTTCGTCTCCAGTAACAATATTTCCAAAAACTCCTCTCCCTCCAAACTGAAGCGCTGCAAGCGTTCGGAGGCTATTGTTTTCCTTGTCTCTTAGTTTTGGGTGGATAACATTCTTGGTACCCAACGTGAACAAACTTTTGAGTAACCCAGCTATTGAATAATCGTCATCACACTGCCTTTACTGAGGGAGAGAATGCGACACAATTCACCTGTTATTACCCGGCGATCACCACGAATGAAGTCATCGACTCGCTGAATGTTGCAATGAGTCACTGCAGTCACCGGCCTGCCGCTTCGCTTTTCATCTGCCAATGGTGTTTGTCCTTCAGCTTCGTTACAGCGACGAACCCATCGGCTAACAGTGCTGACATACACCGTTGCATCACCATACACATTTTTTAGCTTTTCGTGAATACGAATTGGCGTTTCACCTTCCGCAGTCAAAAATTCAATCACAGAACGCTGTCTAATACGAATGTCGATTTCAGCCAGTATGCAAGAGGATGAGTGATGCCACCTGTTGACTTAGGAAGTTACTACTGCAGGGGATTGCAGAAGAAGTTTTGAGGAATTGCGCCAAATTCAAAGTTTTCACATAACTTGCTTATTTAAGGGAAAAAATGGGAGGCATTACTTTTTGACCCACCCTCGTATTGCATTGGGAGAAACAACTGAATAGTGACATATTTAAGAAAGGTATTACTGAAAAATTCAGATCCATAAATCACTATTTAAATTAGTTTATTTAAACACATCTTGTTTTTTATAGAATGCTTTTGTTTATCTTCTCAAAGCTTTCCAGTTCAGCATAATTAAGTATAACTGTTTCTGAGTGAAAAGTTCTTCAAGGCTTGAAACATTTTTATTTGACATTCAAATATGTTAATTATTTGTTATCTTCATCAAAATTGTTACATTTTTGGGAAATTGTAAAGTTTCTAAAAATTTTGCTTCTGAAGGCCCAAGTTTTGAATCAACCATTCAGTCGTTTTACACTCAAACTTTAAATAGAATGCAGAATAATATTTTTTCAAGTCGTACAACAAACTCGAAGCAGTGCGTTCCGCATACATACCTCAGTAATAACCTTATAATGTTGTAACAAATATTATGAAGAGTACTCCCTATGTGGAAGAATATACAGACGTGTGCAAATTATTAGGATCAATGGTGAAATTGTTAACATATACCGTTTATTTTCTATATATTTAACAGAAATAATATTACAAAATATTTTTATCAACTCTTAGTATTTTATATGCATTCCTTTAGCCTTTATTACCATTTTGATGCGTTAGGCATGCTCTCTACAAGGGTGGAGCACTTTTCCTTTATTTCTTCATCTCTGTGCCAAATGCTTATCAGGCCCTCATTAAGCTGAACTTTTGTTGTTATTTTCAATTTTTTCAGTCTCTATTTAACAATACCCCACAGATTCTCTATTGGATTTAAATCAGGGCTATTCCCCGGCCATGGTAGTACTTTTACATTGTTTTCTTTGAGGAACTGGGTTACAGATTTTGCTCTATGGCAGGGAGTTCTGTCATGCATGAACACAAAATCACCATTTGGAAACCATTCTTTACTTTGCGGAAATAGTCTTGTTTCTAATTCACTTTTATACTGTTTCTGATCCATAGATCTCACAACTATGTATAATTTGCCATGTCCATGGACAGACATACAGCTCCAGACCATTTTTAATGTTGGCTGCTTTACTCTTTGATCGACACACTGAGGGAAAAATGCTTCTTTATCTGTCCTTCTCACATATTGGCTGATCTCTTCACATACTTCAAACATGGATTCATCTGAGAAAATTACCTGAAGCAATAAAAACTTCTATTTATATTAAACAGTTTTAAAATTGCTCAAAGATCGTATAACAAAATCAGCAATGAGACAAAGTTTAGGCTGTTTATTTCATTTCCATAAAATTTACATGTACATATTTTAATTTTATGCTGTATACAATTTTCATACTATTTACCTTTCTTCAAAATTCCACTGGGTGTTTCTGCATCTCTTAGGCCCATTCTAAACTTTTCTGCCATTGCAGGTGTCAGTTTAGCCTTTTTACGAGGCCTGCGTGCTGGTAAACCTTCACATAATCTTCTGCGAACTACTGAGGCTGGTATTTCTGTACCGTACTGCTTTAGTTGACTACTGAGGTCAATGCTGGTTGCTCTTCTATTTTGTTTTGCCACCTGCACAAATTTTCTTTGCATTTTTGGTCATAGCTTTCTTTTGCTCCCGCGTTTCTCATCCCTTTGTGAGGTGAACGTCTCACCGAATTGTTAAAGCTTGATTAATGTGACTAATAGATTTTTATGAAATACACAATTTCTTAGCTATTTCACGTTGTGAATAAAGAGTTTCCTTCAAAAAACTATCAGTTACAGCAAATTTCCTTGGGGATAAGTCAGCAGTTTTACCCATAACCTCACTTTTGAATCAATGTGAATGCTAAGGATAATATACACGATGTACCTGGCTTGAGATCAGTTAATAATAAATACTGAGTATATATTAGCCATAAAACACAATAAAGGCACACATTAAGAATCTTCAGTTACTACATTCTCAAAATGAAGGCAATATCACCAAACAGTTGGATAAACAGACATGAAGAAAACGGCTGCTCTTAATTCAGAGTTACCACTATATTATTGTAAGTAAAAGAAAAATTATTAAGAGAGACATTTCATTGAATATGCTTCATATTATAGCAGGGAAAAGAATTACGACAAATTGAAGTAGGTTACAGCGGTAAATAACTATGTAAAGCAAAGTAAAGAAACATGAATGAGTCTAATGATTTGCACACGTCTGTACACTAATGCATCAGTAATAAGGGTTCTTAAAGATATGTGAAGTTAAGCACTTAAGTACTTACAGCATAGTAGGGTGCCACAAAAGGGTGTGTATCTTTGTATATGAGAACCCCTAGTGGTCTACGGGGAAAATATATGAGTCAGTTGGAGAATTTAATGTCATGTCGGCAACTTGGTCATAGTAGCTCAGTGGTTAAGAGAAACCAGACGGAGACCGGGAGATCTGTTGATCAAATCCTGGCTATGGCATTGCATTTTTCAGTCTGGCTCTACTCATCCAAATCTTAGCCTACACACGTCTAGTGTGAAAGAAATGGTTAATTTCTAGAAATAGTCTTTTCTATGATCAAATGATATGTCAGTCGCTATTCCAGAGGTCCTGGATTCAGATCCTGTGTATAGTGCAGGTCATCCCCCCTTCTCATAGCTTGGCATTTTCCTTCAGAAAACAAAAGTGTAATGGTCTCGTGGCTTAGACTTATGATATGAAAATAACCCCAAGCCTGATAAAGAGGGAGATAAGTGAGCAAAATTAAGTGGCCTTACATTTCTAATATACGATAGAATGGAACGCTGGGAACATGCCAGTACTCGCAATTTAAACTAGAGAATGGAAGACAGCATTTTAATGTTACCAATATATTTTCTCTCAGTTTACATAGCTTTGCACAATTTAAAAAAGAGTATATATATATATATATATATATATATATATATATATATAACTGGGACATGGTGAATATTTTATAAATAATACTGTTCAAAGCGGGATAAATCTCAAACCAATACTTATGTTTTAATATGATAGGTTTACATCCGATGACTTAAATATGTAATACAGGGTGTATATAAATGAATATCGGGGTTTTATCTCTTTATTACATTAAACTTGCAGTTATAAATGATATGTCAAATGAAAAAGCAACTCAGTTTTGTTTGTTGGCACTAGTGCGCATGTGCGTGCAATGTTTCTGCCGCAATCCGCTACTCAGCGGTAGTAACAAAGATGGCGACCAGTAAACAGAAAGCGTTTTCTATTTTGCAGTTTGCTAAGACTAAATCTGTAGTAACTGTGCAACGTGCGTTCCGCATTAAGTTTAGTTGTGATACTCCTAGTAATAATAACATTCGTAGGTGGTATCATCAGTTTGAAGATACCGGATGCCTTTGTAAAGGGAAGAGCACGGGACGACCAAGAATAAGTGAAGAGACTGTTGAGCGAGTGAGAGTGGTTCACTCGTAGTCCAAAGAAATCAATCCGGAAGGCTAGTCGAAAATTTTAAGTTCCTGTGTCGACTGTTTGCGAAGTTGTAAGAAAATACTTACAGCTACGTCCTTACAGTTTACAGTTATTACAGGATCTAAAGCCGATAGATCACAGATTACGTACCAACTTCGAAAACGACATGTTGTATCATGACGATGACGATTTTATGGATGGTGTTGTCTTATGTGATGAATCGACCTTTCACCTTACTGGACATGTTAAGACTGGGGCTCAGAAAATCCTTACAAAATGGTAGAAATGTAACGAGATTCCTCTAAAGTGAATGATTTTGAGCCGTATCCCGGCGGGCCGTTTTTTTTTTTTTGGGGGGGGGGGGAGGAATGAACCTACTGTAACTGAAACTTCTTACCTTGAGATATTAGAGCAATGGCTCTTCCCTCAGTTGGAAGAAAATGAGCCAGAGAACATCATTTTCCATTAAGATGGTGCGCCACCTCACAGGCATAACGAAGTACGCGATTGATTGAACGTCTCTGTACCCGAGCGCTGGATAGGCCGCAAGGGCCGCAATGACAGGGCTTGCTATGCATGGCCTCCACGTTCTCCTGACCTAAGGCCATGCGATTTTTACCTTTGGGACTTCATCAAGGACCGTGTGTACGTGGTTCTGCTACCAGCTGACCTCCCTGAATTAAGAAACCGGATTTAAGCAGCTGATGCTACAAATACTGGACGTTTGGGAAGAACTCGGTTATAGATTTGATGTGTGCCGTGTGACAAAGGGTAGTCTGATTGAACATTTATAAGGTTCTTGGTAAAACTGTTTGAGTTGCTTTTTCATTTGACATATCATTTATAGCTATAAGTTGAATCTAGTAAATATTATAAATAATTAAAACACCGATATTCATTTATATACACCCTGTATAATCAAATGAGTCTGGTATCCTTAGGTAAGACGTACCCAATATTCCTAAGGCATGGCCCGGAAAATCCTACTCCAGGTAGCTCATACTTACCAAGGTTCGAAGTCCAATCCTCTTAAATGTGGGATAGATACGTTAGTGTTACTTTCCAAAGCAGTATTTCACTGCACATTGCACAACCACTTTGTAACTCTCCAGATTCAGCCACTCTTCCCTCTTTAAGAAAACAAGAGGTAAACTGCGTAGAACATTCTGACTCTAAACGTACTATCCGCTTCTATCTCTGATTTACAAAGAAGGGGCAATTACTACAACTTTGGCAATATATTCCATGTAAGACAAGGGCACCATATTATCTTGAAGGTTATATAAGATTTATGGTAACATGTATATTACGCATGCAGGGTTTGCGGAGAGTTTCTGGAAGTTTGTCGCTTTTCCTTTGTCATTGCTATCATGTTATTAATACCTCAGGCGACCAGGAACAGCAGCACCGGCGCGTCGGCGGTTTCTGATGCAGTGGATGATATGTAGCTTGTGGTTATACCTACCCGTGGTAGCTGTTGGCAGTACCAGAGGTCCACAAGCAACTTTCTCTCTTGATGTGGCCGACCCACACTCACTGCTGCTTTGTTACGTCATGTCAAATTTAGTTTCTCCCTCGCTACAGATACAAGAACTGTTTAACTGTTTCCGTAACAGTGTTGCTGCGATAGAAGTCTCATCTTACGCCCCAAAAAACTCAATTCCTTGCAAAATATCTACTTATCAAGAAAATTTGGTTTCGATTTCACAACATATTCATCTTTTTTTCTCTACTACAAACCATTAACAAGTAAGAGAAGTACTGCATTCGGTCCAGAAATACCTATTCGAGATTTTTCCAATGACGTTTTAAGACCACCTAAGAAAAGGCATTTTAGATAAAAGTACATGTAGTTGTGAACAACAACCAAGGATGAAGCCTCTCGTTCCCGAGGTCACGAGTTTAAACCTTGAGGAAGGCAATGGTTTACTTGGACATAAAAATTCCTTGTATGGCTTCCTTCGGAAGAGAAGTGAAGCCGGTGGTTCCGTGTCGTAGGTTTGAGGCATATAAAGGATTTTAAGTCTGATAAAGCATCTTTGAGCAAAACTGAGACTGTTTCAATACTGTTATAGAATTGAATGCTGAGAATCACAATACAAGTTAAAGAATACCCATAAATAAGCATAAAATCCTACTTTGTATTTATTTTAAAATCTTTTGAAGATATAAAGGAAACTTTTCCAGAAATTTTCACACCCCAAGGTACCTCTCATATTCAAATTTTTTCAAAGTTTCAATTATCTCAAAAATTCTTGATTTATATTGAAAACAATATCTATTATGTGTTTCAAATGTGTTTGTCCTTGAGCGCTACTAGGTGAGCAACCAATCGGAGTACTGCGGTGTTGTCGTATTGTATTCCTGCTAAGTGATGTGTGAGGAGCGCCAACCCAATCAATCTGTATGAAATACTATTCGCGCTAAGACAAAAATTCAGATTTCGCTAAAACTGATCCATACGGAAAGTAGAGAGTAATGTATCTAACATAACCATGAAAACCACATATTTTTAGCTCAAATAGTTTTTCTAATACAAATAAATACGCCACTATTACCTGTATTATAACAATAAATTGCGACGTAAGCACTGTATGAATATCATTATTGGTTGGCATGTATGCGTGTACGTATATTTGTAATTATTCATAACTGAAACGCAAATGTTTTACATGACGTGATAAAAGAATTAGTTTGAATAAGCCAATTCTTGCGAGAAGAAACAATAAATTTCCTGCTGCCCTGGCAGAACGTGTCTGGTCACATTATATCTTTGTTTATGAATGGTTCGTAATCTCTATTCAAAGTGGTTGGTATGTATGTATGAACATATACTTTGCATTACTCAGAACTGAAATTTAAACTACTGCATGACGTGATAAAAGAATTACTGTGAATAAGTCAAGGTGTTAAATTCGAGAAGGAGCAAACACTTCATTTCCTGTTATTCTGTGGAATGCTGTATGCATATGTTTTTATGAATGAATGCTGGATAAGAAGTGTTTATTTACTCTGGAGAGTTCAGATCAATATCATCCAGTTGTTCTTTACACAACAGTAGAGCAAAAGTTAAATAGAGCAATAACTTCTTGTGGTGAATGTATTGGGGAGTCTAAAAGGCAATCATTGCGAAGTCAGGCCCGAATTATTGTTTTAGGGTATACAGGTACACGTTCTTCAAACAATTGGGCAATGAGGAATATAGAAATCAGCTCGATTTCAAAAATACTCAACGGCTTAGTCCTGAAGCGTGTGGTGTAGGTAAAACAAGTGTGTCCCGCATTTAGATTAGAAAAGCAGGTATTTCATAAACTATAATTATAGTTATAGCATTTAAAAATATACATAATTTGCGAAAATGCTTTTTCCAATTTTAATTTTGGCAACTGCTTCATTGTAAAAGTTTGTAAAATATAATTTTTTTACCCTTACATCTAGCGCCAAGCAGACCTGGAAGTTGTATAAGTGTGCGAGAGAGAGAGAGGGAAATATAAAAGGAGTGGGGTAACAAGCTGGCAACGCTGAGTGTGATACGGCATCTGATTAGCTGGACTCCAGAACCCTTCCCATTTGAAACACATAATAATCATGTACTTACGATACCTACCTGGCAAATAAAATGTACCCATATCCTGCCCGCTGTACGAGGGGCTCCAGATTCGATCCCCGAGTAAGGATTGAGAATTTTTCACTAACCAACATTACCCCTATCCTCTCCAGAGTCGAAACATGATTGGGAATGTGAATATGTGTGTGTGATGTGTTGTATAAAACCCAAGAAAACATACGTGTAAGTGTTAACACTAATGCCAGGAGAGAATATGTTCCAAAGAAAAAGGTTGATGATTTGACCATTGCAGTTAAAGGTGGGTTAAATTAACAAAAAGTATATTTTGAATTTTCTGGTCACATGTGAATGTGTCGTTGGCAGAAAGGGAGCATTTGTGAGTACGATGGGTAAAGTGAAGCTTTTGATACTAAACTGGTATTCTAATTGCATAAATCTGTTCGCACTCCGCAACATTTACAAAGCTCCGATGCCGTGAATTGTAAAATGGCTCGACTAAACGCCGATAGAAAGGACGCTACTGCCTCTACACCAATATGAGCTTTAACATAACCTACTTAGTCATTAACAGGCTATTAATGATGGCAATTACGTAAATTGTTCTCGTTATCTAATATTAACTTAGTTTCAGCGTTTCATTATAATCTCCGATTGATTGTAACGTTTGCATTTGAGTTCTCGCATACGCACATGAATAACCAACTGAACAGTTTTACCAACATAGCTAAGGAACAACTGCTCTCGGAATTATTAGAAATGCTTTTTGCCGTCACTCAGCTTTGAAACCCTCTCCATGTATATTCTTTATTTTGTTTATTTTTGGGGGGTGTCTTATAACAATTTTTCAGTATCTTATATGAAGTTGTATTCACAAGTCATTCCTAAGTTGTCGTGGTTGCTAAACTACAATCAGAAACTGGTTAATTTAAATCTTCTGGAATTAACAGATTTAGCGCAGAGTTATAATTCCACCCATTCCTCCCTTCTATCCATTTCTGGTTGCGCAATATGCTTTCAAGTTATTGAGTCAAATATTTATTACCTGTTAAGTATACCACACGAAAGAAAGTCTCCGGGGGATGAGACGCAAGAGGGTTGGAAAAGGTTATTACAGCCTCCCTCTGTAGCTTATAACACCCCATGTCAGTTGAGTTACTGGCCATTCAAAGAAATCCTGATGGCTTCTACTTTTGTGAATGAATCTTCTCGGTTTTAGTGTACAGAGTTTCCTCACGTCCTGTCCTTGTGTAGCATGCGTTCTCTGCCACACACATTTGCTGTCCTTGTCCCACTACGTAAGGAGGCGCATTCCTTTCAGGGACTTACTTTGCGTTAGTGGACAGTACTGTGAGACAGTCCCACGTGAGGATTAGCTTAGAACGTGTTTGGTTAAGGGCACTGGGAGGTTATTTTTACCCAGACAAGGCTAATTTTTACCAATATTAAAATTTGAATATATAGAAACCTAAACATTATCAGAAATTGAAATTCGGTATGATTACTGTATAAGGATGTGTGAATTTAGCTACTGTATAATATTTAAATTACGTTCACATAGGTCCATGTAAAAGGGGCATAAATCACACCTTGTGTCCTGAAGGAAATATTGCACCCTATATTTCAGATGCAATTTACTTGTAGGAATTTAAAGATACATGCACCAAGTTTTATCCTAAATAAAATAATATACAGTTTTATAATATCGGCTAAATTAAAATCACATATAGTTTATATTATGCACATGAAAAATTAATTAGTTTTGAGTAAAAAAAAGGATATTTTCAAGGATTGAATATTTGTTTTCATCCATTTTATAAATCACATGAATATAAATGTTAGCCGAATGTGTTCAAGGAACATTGACAAATAACCACTACAAATTTTGTATCAATATATTTTATAGTTTTTGAGAAACATGCACCTAAAGTACGAAAAGTCAAGGTTTTGGGAAATCACGATCAAAGATTAAGTACCATTCTCAGGAAGTAGGCGTATCATTACGCCGTCATGTTTAAACTGACGAATTAAAGGACTTTAATGCCAGCTGACAACCTATGTTATATATATATCATTTTAAAGCTTAAGAATTATATAATGTTTTAACATTAAAAATGGATTTTTTGAAACAATTCGACCTCCCAGTGCCCTTAACAAAGCTGCTGCAAAATAATGAACGAATGAATTTAATTTGAACTGGTTGTAATGATTAAGTTGGACTGAATTATTACAAGATTCTTATTCTTGCTCTCATTAATATTGTATTATCTATTACAATGGACTTTTATGTATGGAAATTGCAGGTGTATTGCAATATTTGACAATTAATTTAAGCATTTTAATACCTTCAAAAACGAATTTAACTATAAGGATGTATCGCAAGTATTTAAATTTATGTTAAGGCCTAGGGAGCTAATAATTGCATAGAATTTGGTTGTTCAGGACAATGGAAAACATTGGAAGAAATTTTACTCACACAAATTGCCTACCAATATTTGCATTCGGGCTTCCTATATTAAGTAAAAGGTGCTAAGGTGTTACTCATTGCAAAGGCTAAGAAGTTGAGGACTTATAAGTTGTCTAAAAATGTCATTCAAAATGACCTAAAATATCCCAAAAAGACCTAAATATTGGAAGAAATTATGTAAAGAACTGATACCTACAAATTAATACGTATATTCAGTTAAATATTTTAAGTTTGAAAGTATAACATTCAAGTTTCATGCAATACATAGGGTGAGAAAGATTATATGAAGGAAGTGCTCCTTCTAATTCCGCTACCAACAATGGAAATCCTGAGGTAATTAATTGAAATAAGTATAATTAAAACGTACTTGGCTTAACTACCCTCGGGCTACAAAAGTTCAACTTCAGAAAGCTTACCTCAGCTGCTTCCATCAGTAAAAAGTACCTCTGCTCTAATCTTAGATATTTTGCTGTCGCTAAAAAAGACGTTTTACTAGCCGTAGTTTTGGCAAGTTTACGGCCAGGACTTCTTTCACAAACTAGGCAACTGCAGTGAAACCAACCAATTCACTCTTACCCCCACCCCCAGTGGCCTACTGATGTATGTACGGGAATTGGCGATCCCGGGTTTCCGAGCCAAACTGACACCCTCGATGTGGATTCCTCTTAGTGGTGAGGGGTTGGACTCGAGAGGGCAGTGGTTTCCGATACCCGTGGGTGATCGGGTACGTCTCCGGACGGGGTTGAGGAAAGCCCGCGTACTAGCCAGCATAGCTAGTAGAAGGTGTGCTAGGTCGCCAGGCGGCCCCACCAAGGTCATATCGGTAGCTTTCCCATTTTGGTGTTGGCGGCATAAGTGGCGTATCCACTTCCATCCCGTCTTGAGTAAATAGGACCAGGTGGGGAGCTTGTTAGTCTCTAGGTCGTGCCCTATGAAAGTCCCACGGAGGCGCCGGGCGACCATTTGGGACAGCACGGTAACTCCCTGGTCAAAGGAGGCCCGGGTCCTTGCCCCTACTGGTCCAGGACTAGTGGGAGTAGAACCTCTGACATTAACTGCCTCTTTTTAATACGCAATGAAGCATTTCAGCAAGATTTTCACTTCATAGACCTCTCAAATTAAATCTAAAACCTCCTCAAGTATTTCCTATGTAACTTCTGTTTTGTTATTCTGGTACACAGGTATTGAAAAACTTTATTAATTTAAATCAGATGTTTTATAGCATTTGCTTATCAAAAAGAACGAAATTTCTCAATGGCGAAAGAATTATAGGAAATCTTTGAGTTTTTCGAGACTAACACACAAATACACACAATTTTATGTATTTACGATATTAGTGTACATCTAATTGATGATTTTTATTTGAAAGTTGGTGTTTTTGAATCACCACATAAGCAGTGAATCACCTTTTTGTTGCAGGATCGTGATGACTATGGATGTGAAGGCGGAGACGCAAAAGAACACTTCACCACAAGAGTGTGCTGGTTGCGGCAAGAAAATCACAGAAAGGTAAATCACTATCATTCATGTTTTGTCTTTAAATATGTCTAATAAGGATGATTCTCTTAGTCATAATAAAATTATTTTAGCAAATACGAGGTACTCTTCCTCTTAACAAAAGTTAGAGAGCATGTACACAGTCGAATACCCATAAGCATGTACCGTAAGTGGAAAATGTCTATGTTTTTTTTAAACAACCACTAACTAAATTAATTGCATAAAAAGTAGTTCTAATTCATAAAATTACCTGGAGCAAAATAGGGTCCAGATCTATTATATATTGTGTAACAGATAATAGAAAAAGATTAAAATTAGTAAATGACGTAACAATGTGCAGAGGATGTGACATAAATAGTGACCAATTTCTTTTAATGGTAAAACTTCTGTTAAAGACTAGACGGTTGAAAATAAAAACAGATAAAGCAGAAGATAAAGAAAGGCAATGAAGATATAGAAAGGCCGCCTTGGTAGCGTAGATGGTAGCGTGTCTGCTTCACGTCCAAGATGTCCCGAGTTCGAATCTCGGTTAGGGAAAGTTGCCTGGATAATGTGTTTTCCCGGGGTTTTCCCTTATCCTGAATCCCCCAGGGGCCTACTTCGGTAGGTATGGGTTTGGCGCACCCGGGGTCCCAAGCCACCAGTCTCCCTCGTTGGGCTCCTCTTCGTGGTTGAGGGAGACGGTCAACAGGCCCACCCACGTGTAGGCCGTGCGTGGAGACCCGTGGAGAAGATTTTTAGATTATTGTCCAGTTTAGAGTTTAAGATTTAGTGAACGAAATTTTTAGTAGGTTTTGATTGATGTTTTTTATGTACGTGTATTTTTAATAGGTTTTGTTACACTTGTATAGCTTTTAGAAATTTTTATATCTGGCTTTTGCTATGACTAGTTTTTTAAAGGGCGCTGATGACCGCCGTAGTTGAGCGCCCTTATATATATTATCATCATCACCCTTATCCTGATAGATGAATGTCGGGTAACTCTAAGCCCCATGGACCCCGGACTCATTTGAGCATCACTTCACCCAATTCATTCATCGTCCGATATGACTTAACGTTGGAGGACGTAACTTACAAACAAAATATTAAAAGAAGAATCAGTGGTAAATTTGTAACAACAAAGATTGAATACCTATCTGAGAGAAAATGAAACAAGTAATGATATAAATAAAGAATGGAAGAAAATAAAATCATCTATAAAGAAGGCAGCAGATGAAGCATTAGGTAAACAGACTAAATGGAAAAAAAATAAAAGATAGAGGCTATGAAGTACTAAAATATAGAAGGCCTTAAAGCAGAAAGAGAAAGTTTATGAAATTTACAAAACGGAACAAAACGATATATAGCCCGCCTCGGTAGCGTAGATGGTAGTATATCTGCCTCACGTTCAAGAGGTTCTGAGTTCGAATCTCGGTCAGGGTGAGTTACCTGGATAAGTTTCTTCCGGGGTCTTCCCTTATCCTAAAAGACAAATGTCGAGTAACTCTAAGCTCCATGGATCCTGGGCCTATATCATTTCACCCATTCCATTCATCGTCCGATATGACTTAACGTTGGAGGATATTGTCGAAACCCCATCGCGATAAGGCGGCTTGCGCACACAAAGGAAGTGATAGGCGGACAGTGTGGAAATAAAGAGCCTTGCTAAGCAGTTAATGATAGGTAAAGGACTTACCGGCCCAGTTAGGGTTTCAGTGTTTGGAATGTTCTAGTGATATCTCGGTTGACAGAGAAAAGTTGTTTTTCTTTATTGTCCCGAAAATATCTCGAACTTACGAATTAGGTATTTAAGGATGTGATGGCTCGCAAAGTAGTTAGTTGTGAAACAGTGTTGTGAACGAGAGACAGCTGAAGTGTTATTGTAACGAGAGCTAATCTGGTGTCAACTGTTTGTTATTGTCATCGACCTTGGTAAACTAATGGTGTACGTAACGTAATGCTGCTGTAATCTATAAGAGCATTTCTACGAAAATAAAGGAGATTTTTAATTTCTGCAACTCGGCCTTTTAATTCTACGAAACCACAAGGTCACAATATAATCCAATATTGTCGATATGCAATAATTTTCAAAGTCAAAAAGCTGCTCTTGTGAACGTTGCATTTAAAGACAGATTATATATATTGAAATTGTACTTAAGACTCAAAATAAGCAGATAACGAAATATAAATTAGAATACTTTCTGAATCTTGCTAAAATAGTATAAGCCTCAAAGCTTGAATAGATCAGTAAACTCTTTCTGTAACCTCGAATGTAGTACCTCGATTTTTTTTAAAAATAGTGTCCTTAACAGTGATATATTTTCTAATGCCCCAGTAGGCATATTCTTTCAAGCCCTCGATATATGCTGGCATGGATTTGGCAAACAAGTCTTCACAAAAACAAGGGCACTCGTCAAATGAGGAAGACTTTCAAATTAGTTTGCAGTTTTCCTGCAGTACCGATTGTTGCACTGAACCCTTTGACCTCATTTCTGAAAATTGATCACATAATTTACCATTGTTTGTATAAGGTTGCATGACTTTGCTTTCATGGGATAACTTCCTCGCTACTTTTGCCTTCTCTGCCCTGAAACTCATATTTGGATTTCGATCTACGAAATTGATTGCTGATAAGCCCTACTTCTACCACGTCCTCAAGTGCATCCTTATAAAACTGCACCTTCTGCACCAATTCAATTTCAGTTTTCCCACACGACAAGATATCCGCACTGCCTTTACCTTGGCCTTCAGCAACATAACGAGATTCCGCACTCTTGCAGTATCAGACAACGCAATCCCTTGCTGCCTGAAATCCTTGCTCAGGTTCAGAACGCTGCAATTTTAGTGTTTCCTGAGACCACACTACCACAGCAGCTTTACAGAGCTAACAAATCTTTCGTATATCGTCCTGAATTCATATTAAGATGAAAACTGCTAAACACAAATGCTCACAGCTAAACTAGACATTCGACATACGAGACTACGTAAATACAACCTAACCAAAACTGCCACCAAAAGTGTCAAATATGGCGCGTTAATTCAATATAACGCTAAAATTTAAGACCTCAAGGATTGTGGATAGTTAGAAGTCATCAATTTTTAGTGTAATCTAGTTTTATAATTTGGCCATATCTTTAGGCTTTACTAGCAAACTCATATTGGCTACAGCTGTGAATTATCAAAGCATTGTAAAGATATGTCAAAATGAATAAAAAATTAACAATGTAAAATGTAAATTTCATTGGTACCTTAAGGAATATATCCATGTAAAGAAAAACAATTATTCCATTTGCTATGTCAAACCCATGGCGTGACAGCCCTGTGAGGGCCAAGGCCTACCAACCCGACTGCCGACCTCACGCCCACTTACGCACGGCAGAGGTGGACAATCATCCAACCGATACGGGGAGGAGATGTGGTCAGCATCTCGGCATCCCCCAGGGCCGCTTACCTAGCATAAGCTCCTCACTTTCCTCACGATGCTGAGTGGGCATCGGTCCTATACCCGGGATATAAAATCCGCACCCCATGGGTGGGATCGAACCCGGGCCGCTTTCCGTGGCCAGGGACCAAGGCATGCTACCTTAGCCCGCTACGCCACGGCGCAGGACCCATTTGCTATACCTTTTACAATAAATGGTTTCTTCCCGCTCCCCTACCCTACATCAGCGATCACCGATTCGGTTTCTATTAGCCCAGAAAGTCGGAGCGAAGGAATCCGAAGCATTGAGCCCGATGAGGAAACCAGGGGCTTCAGGGGCCAGCCCAATGCCTGGGATGACAGCAAGAGAAGTGTATGAAGTGAATTGATTGATAGAAAAGATGGCTGATGGAGCAATTGTTGCAATCATAGCGGGGGAAACCGGAGATCCCGGAGAAAACCACCCCAGCGCTTTGTTGTCCCCCACAAATCTCATTTTGCGGTCGGCTGGGATCGAATCTATGCTGCCTTGGTAACAGTTGTGCGGGTCTAAGGCGCGGCCTCAAAACCAAATAATCAGAATACAATACATATAATAGATACAACATTTAGCTAGGCGTGTCTAACTGTTATGGTATCAATGTTCATTCGCAATTAATCACTTTTTGGTATGGTAATATTAAATGTCCGATACACCTGTAATTTACCTTATGCTTCCAAACTTTTAACTTTAAATGGTATAGATATATAAATTTTTGTGCAAACTATTCTAATTAATTATCATTAGTGTACGAGAACATATTGTATGCCCTTTTATTGTACTTTTCAACTTTTTAGATGCGAGATATGAAAATTATTTTAGCTCAAATATTTTGTCTTCCACTGGAGTTCAGAAACTTTTAAATTCATGAATTCCTCGATCTAACAGAACATTTCAACCTTATAAATTACAAAATGTGGTCCAAGGAGAATTTTTCAATTGTGAATAACGCTGAAAACGGGAATTCATAAAATTACAAGTTTGAACGGGATATTGTAGTTAAGGAATGCTGGGACTACAATTTCTATTTTCTATATTTCTATACCTACAAACTTCAAACTTTGCAAGCCTAATGGGTTTTATATTAGAAAATACCGCACCAATGTTTAGTAATATCTGATCATTAGTTTTGAAGGAATTAATTTTTTTATTTTAATTAGAGTTCATGGCAATATTAAAGTTAATGCATGTGCATCAATGACCATTCAGTGGAATAACTCTGTTAGAGTTTCATTCCTACTAACTGTATAAATACTTTCAGTCTCTTTGCAGAAGCACAATACATTACTTTTAGGAAAATTACTTTTTTAGTTATGTAGTACATTAAATTTAATTTTTATTACCTTTTTGGCATTTAAAATTTTATTACAGTCAAAAAAGTCTTAAATCTTATAGCTTGAGACTGATGTTGTAGATCCATACATGAAGCACATGCTAAAAAAATTCAGAGCCATAGCTCTGCAACTAAAGCAGTGGGAGCAGATATTGTATTAAAATATGTAAAGTGGAGAAAAAGCAATTTTTCTAAATTTATGAACCAAAAATAGTAATTACCTTATCCTACACACTATTTACACTATTCTGCTTATTATTTACACAGTCATCTCTACTGCTATATACACTGGTATTTAAAACTTGCTTATTATTTTCACTAATACATAGTCTGCTATTTAAATTACTATTTACACTATGTACTATACACGGTTTGCACCTAGTTCTTCAAATCTTGAAAATTCCTTCTGGCTTTTACAAATATAGTTTGAACAGCATTAGCATGTTCATCTATGTCCATTTGCAAATGTGAAGCTGAAATATTAGATGTTCCTCTATGTCCAGCTGTACATATGAAATGGAAATCTGTTCCCAATTTTTGCTTTTTCATCTAGCTGCACCATGTTTTCTTACAGCTTCCTTCTTTTCGTTATTTCTACTCACCGGCTTGCGCCAAAATGATGAAACAGAATGCATTATGCTCTTTATATAGTTAACATTACACTACACTACAGGAAAAGCAAATAACTTGTATATACACCTATTTATATATTTTAAGCAAATTGTAAACAAAAGCACACTTCTCTCATGGAAGGCGCCTTTATACATACATTGTTGCAAACAAAGACAGTCAAAACAAGAATGAATCTACAAGTATTCGCTAAGTTTATTGCAAAGAACATAAGATAATCGGAGATATTATAAACTTTTCTGTATTTTCTTGGATGTAAAAACACTCAAGGTGTGTTGGCGACTTTTTATATCGCATTTTTGTTTGAATGTTTCTCATGAAACATTTTGTATTGAATAGACATTAATAGATTACCAAACTGTCTCTAAGTACAAGAGACTGTGTCTAAGCTATGCCGCAAGATTTTAACGCCGTTTTAGAGAAAAATCTGTCAAAAAACGATCAGAATTGGCAAAAACAGGGCATCATGCTGGATAAGCAAGAAAGGTGGCGTTTAAATGGCCACGCCCTGAAAATTTAAACCCTGCGTTAGACCTTTAAAAATGGCGGAAATGAAAACCTCTTACCATAATTCAGTAAAGGAAGGTTTGGGGAACATTTGTATGTATATATCTAAAAATCGAAATTTTTTAGACTTTTGGGCTATTTTTCAGTCCCAGTGTCCCTTAAGTGACAGAGGGTCAAATTGAACAAAAATGCAGAAGTTAAAGGTTGGTGTTTTAAAAACGAATTTTAGCATGAAAGAAGGAGATAAAAAATTGCAAAATATAAACAAGAAAAATAAAAAATTGACATTGCCAAATCAAATACGTTGCATCCAGGTAGATCTTTTGCATGGAGTTGTAATTAGAATTCTCATATGCAATATTTATAAAAAGAAATCACACAAGTATTTCTTCTGAAATCCTCTTATACAACGAAATAACTTCTTTCTTTATGAATCTGATTCAGAGATTAGAATGTAGCAGTTATTCACTATTTTTAAATTGCTAGAATTACATAATTATACAAAGATCGTTCAGAAAGTAAGTTACAGATACCGAATGCAATATCGTTCTTAAATTCCTGACTTAATTCATCAAAATGTGTCTTATTGTAAAATCTGCATATTCAACGTAATTAAATAGGAATTTTATCAAACAAATGAGCCATTTAACCTCAAGCAAACCAGTTACTTTAAATGACAAAATGAATGCATGGATTTCTTAATTACGAATTTCGACGTATACGTTACCTGAATGTTTACGCAGCAGACACGTGGAGAGACCCCGGCTAGAATGTTGACCTTGCTGCTCTAATGCCGAAACACTGCGTACAACTCCGGAACCACCCTGAAGCCGGGCACCCTATGACGGGTTGAACTTGAGGAACTTAGGAGGTAATCTCTCGCGGAAGGACTACTTTTCCTGCGCTAAGTGGACTAATAGGGGATGAGGTCAGCTAATGTACTTACATACATACAACTAATAAGCGGTACAAAAGGATAAATGTAAATTTACTGAATTTATCAATGTTTTATTATACAAAAACTACAAATGAGAGCTTTCAAATACATGTTAGTTTAAAGTTAAACTCTCAAAGTTCGGTTCACACCTTACAACGATTTAATGTGTGAACCACGAGTGATTCAGCAGATGTGCAAACGATTATCGAAATCTTCCCATACATTTGGCAACGTATCCTCTGTGTGCGTAGCGGCAACTTCTCGAATTCTGGTTTTTAGTTCCTTTAAATCATGTGGCAAAGACGGTACAAACACACAGCCATTTAGCTACCCCATAGAGAAATGTCACGTGCTACTATATTGGGTGACCTTGGTGCCCATATAATGAAATATCTGTCCTATCCAATGATCAGATATCCCCGTATTCAGGTAAGCATGAATTACAATGTGGAAATGTGGCGCAGCCCCATCTTGCTGAAAGATGACAGTTTCATCAGCATCTTAGGAACCAATCGCTGCTCCAGCATGTCCTGATATGAATTTCCAGTCACAGTAGCCTTAATGAAGAAAGTCCTTACAGTTTTCTTTGTGACAACGCGCAGTAAACATTCACCTTTGACGAATTACGCTCATGTTCGATGATCCCATTAGGTTTCTGTGTACCTCAAACACAACAGTTGTGCTTTTTAATTTCCCCACTCGTATGGAACTTCGTTTGTTGCTGAATAAGTTATTGCTGTCTTCTATCATTTGTTGTACTTGGCAAGCAAACTCGTAGCGGTTATGTGTTTCAAATGGGAAGGGTTCTGGAGTCCAGCTAATCAGATGCCGTATCACACTCAGCGTTGCCAGCTTGTTACCCCACTCTTTTTATATTTCCCTCTCTCTCTCACACACGCATACAATATGCACGCCTGCTTTGAGCTAGATGTAAGGGTAAGCGAATTATATTTTACAAACTTTTACAATGATACAGTTGCCAAAATCAAAACTGAAAAAAACATTTTCGCAAATTATGTATATTTTTAAATACTATAACTATAATTATAGTTTATGAATTACCTCCTTTTCTAATCCAAATGCGGGACACACTTGTTTTACCTACACCACACGCTTCAGCAGTAAGCCGTTGAGCATTATTGAAATCGAGCTGATTTCTATATTCCTCACTGCCCAATTGTTTGAAGAACGTGTACACCTTAAAACAATACTTCGAGTCGGACTTCACAATAATTGCCTTTTTGACTCGCCACTAAATTCACCGCAAGAAGCCATTGCACTATTTAACTCTTACTCTACTGTTGTGTGAACAGCAACCGAATGATATTGATCTGAACTCTCCAGAGTAAATAAACACTTATTATCCAGCATAAACATTCATAAACATAAGCATACAGCATTCCACAGGCTAACAGGAAATGAAGTGTAATTTTTTAACAGTAATTCTTTTATCATGGCATGCAGTAGTTTAAATTTCTGTTCTGAGTAATGAAAAGTATATGTACATACATACACACCAACCACTTTGAATTGAGATTACGAACCATTCATAAACAAAGATATAATGTGACCAGACACGTTCGTCCAGGGCATCAGGAAATATATTGTTTCCTCTCGCTCGAATTGGCTTATTCAAAGTAATTCTTTTATCACTACATGTCAAACATTTATGTTTCTGTTCTAGGTAATTACAAATATACGTACACGCAAACAACCAATAATTATATTCATACAGTGCTTACGTCGCGATTTATTGTTATAATACGGTGCCGAAAGGATTTCATAACAGGTGCCGCAGACGAAAACAGCAACGCTTTAAAATGTCCCACAGGTAGAATCCAACAGGGCTCAAATTAGATGACCGTGGTGACTAAGCCATCAGGCCACCTCTACCTATCCATCGACCAGGAAATTTTAAGTACTTTTAAGTACTCTTAGTACGCTAAGACAAGTATGAAAGAGCTCCTTTATACAATAAATGAGCTCGCTAAGCAATGCTGAACTTAGTGTTTAAGACACGTGAAGTATGGTGTCTTCTGGGGAGTTTGTGCATACCTAACATGTAAGTCTGTTTCCAGTACATGAAGACCTCCAATATACAACGGGCGTCCAGAAAATAAGTTCTGTTTCAATTTATCTCCGCTGCAGCACAGCGATCGCAGTTCCGCACATGCGCGGTAGACGCTCTGTATCAAGGAGAAGAAGTGTGCACCATTGTGAGATCCCTGTCAGCCACGTGCACTCTGTTATGTTTGTTTACAATGTCGGTGTTGATTGAAAATCCCGCCGCTTGTGATATCAGATCTGTTATTCGTTTTCTGAATGCTAGGAAAAGAAACCAATTGAAATTTATCGGCAAATTTGGGATGTTTACGGACAAAATGCGATGAGTGATACAATGGTGAGAAGATGGGTCCGACAGTTCAATGACGGACGTAGTGAAGTGCACGATGAATAAGGAAGTGGGCATCCATATTTGGTTACAGAACAACTGGTTCACGCGATTGATGACAAGATCCAGGAAAACCGCATGTTTACAAGTAGTGCCCTCGCTATGGAATTTCTCCAAATCTCACGAACAGTTGTTCATGAAATTGTTACCGAAAAACTGAAATTTCGTAAACTTTGCTCACGTTGGGTGCCAAATATTCTTACTGAGCAACTCAAAAGAAAAGGGATGGATAGTGCACTTCAGTTTGTGACCCGTTATGATGAAGGCGGCGAAGAATTTCTGACACAGATAGTCACAGGAGATGAAACTTGGCTTTCTTACGACACCCCTGAAAGTAAGCGTCAATCAATGGAATGGAGGCACACCTCATCCCCAGCAAAGGTTAAGCCGAAACAAATCCTGACACCTCGAAAAATGATGTACACAGTGTTCTGGGACAGCTAAGTGCAGAGGTTCTGCTCCCATTAGTCCTGTACCCGTAGGACCAAGGATCCGGGCCTCCTTCTACCCGGGAGCGATGGATACTCCGGGGCTCTTTCCATAGGGCAATACCTGGAGTCTAAAAGCCCCCCCCCCACGCTGAGCACAACGTCAAGACGGGTGGAAGTGGATACGCCACTTACGCGCGTCAACCCCGCAGGGAAGACTACCGAAATCCTCGGTGGGGCCGCCTGGTGATCTAGCACACCTTCTACTAGGCTAGAAGGGACTTATTAGGCAACCCTCTACCCCCTCCGGGCGACCGTAGCCTGTCCGGAGCTACCCAATTCCCCGTGGGTGTCGTGAACACACTGCCCCCTCGAGTCCAACCCAGTCCGAACACCTCCCCGAAGAGAGGGGCTCGGCAGTTCGGTCCGAGGTTCCTCTAGTAACGTCAGAGGTACGACGAGTGCTAAGGGTCCGCAGCGCCCGCACCTCGGCAGCTGAAGGGGATGGATCCTCCCTTACGGGAAGTGTTCTGGGACAGGAAAGGCATCTTACTCATTGATATCTTACCGCGTGGTCAAACAATGAAAGTAGATGTTTATTGCGAGACACTTAGGAAATTGCGCCGCGGAATACAGAATAAGCGCCGAGGAATGCTGTCAAAAGGGGTTGTGTTTCTTCACGACAATGCATGACCACACACTGTAAATGCGACGAAAAACATCCTACAGGTATTTGGCTGGGTTGTGTTTGACCACCCGCTGTAAACCCCTGATCTCGCTCCTAGCGACTTTCATCTGGTTTTGCATCTCAAATCTTTCCTTGGCGGTCATCACTTCAACAATGACGAAGAGCTGAAAGAAAATGTTTCCAACTGGTTGAAGACACAGAAGGTATACAAGAACCTGTGCCTCGCTATGAAAGATGCCTATAAAATGTCGGCAGTTATGTGGAAAAGTAGTTTAAGAGTTGTAGAAATTTTTGTAATAAATAATTTTTCTGTATCTGTACACATTTTAATTTTTTTACCAAACAGAATTTACTTTCTGGACGTAACTCGTAAATGCACTATTATAAATTTCTGCTAAAGGCTTTCCATTTCATTTGCATGAAGATTGCTTTATAATACACATGAAGTATGATGCTTTCTTGGAATTTTGTGTATACCTAACATGTGAGTCTGTTTCCAGTACATGAAGACCTTCTCAAATATAGATGCCCTATTATAAATTTCTGCTAGATGCTTTTGATTTTGTTGGCATAAAGATTGCTTTAAATGTGTATCATTTGTTACAGGTTCCTGCTGAAGGCGTTGGATTTGTATTGGCATGAAGACTGCCTCAAATGTGGCTGCTGTGACTGCCGTCTTGGTGAAGTGGGTTCCACATTGTACACTAAAGCAGATCTCATTCTCTGCAGGAGAGACTATCTTAGGTGAGTGAAAACGTGTTTCTTAATTATTTAATCAAATGATAGTACTCCCTGTACTCGCCCAAAGTTTCCAAGGAAATTACAAAATACATTTCATGAAACTGATGTTCACGTTTTGTCCCAATTGATGGGATTAAGATCAGCAAGCACAGAAACCATTTACATGGGATGTATCAGAAGTTGCTGTTGCTTTGAAAGCCCGGTGACTATAGTTCACTTTTCTGTCAGTTACTTTTGCGGAAAACTTCTTATTATATGGCATATAATATATTTCTAATATTAATATTATCTGGTATATAATATAATTGTAACATACTACTTATATTAGTAGTAGATTCAGTCGTAGTACAAATACATAAAGCTAAGTAGCACTCTCGTCTGCGCTCTATCGCCACATAACTGGAATCTTATGGAATTTTCCCTCTCCCCGACTCTAGAACTTGTTAGAATTTTCTGCGGATATATGCAGTGGAGTTTTAGTGAGTTAGTGAGTTGGTTTTCCAAGCGACATCAAGTGAAATCCTACAAGTGAGTTACATTTTAACAACAGCATCAATGCACAACGAATGTTGCTTCCGCAGGAAGTTAGAGATGTTTTGTATTCGATTCCCCAAGGAATAAAACAGCAGATGAAAGGGCTGCTCGCGCACATATCGTTATATGGATACACAAGATGACAAGTCAAATGACGAAGAAAATTGAGATGTATTACAATAGAGAAGTCATTGTATAAATTAAGTGGAGTTGAACTACAGCGAAAATATGGTCACGCCATTTTAAGTACAAACGTCTAAATTATATTCACCAATACATCATTAATGAAATTTTCAAAAGAAATAACCTATGTTGACACGAGGTTTTGAGGAATCCGCCGCTCAAGAAATATTTCAAAAGCAATAGGCTAGTTAGAATCGACATAAAAAATTCAATGTTATGGCCGGGATTTGAACCACGGTGACTGGACGGATACCAGGAGATCCACATTGAACTTGTCACGTCGACTCTATCTATCCAAAACCTTAGACAATACACGGCTAGTATGAAGAATTGATTAATTTCCATCAATTAAATTGAATAATAAAAGTTAAATGATGAAGCCTGGGACTCAAGTATTACAATAGTAAGTCGCCACAAACGGTGTATTTCGGATACGAGAGCCCCTGGTGGCTTACCGGGGAAATATACGATTCAAATGGAAAATTTACTGTTATGAAGGCACGTTAGCCATGGTAGCTCAATGAGTAAGAGCGACTAGACAGAAACCAGAATATCCGTGGTTTAAATCCCGGCCATGGCATAGAATTTTACACGTCGATTATATCTATCCAAAACCTTAGCTAGTGTGAAGAAATGATTAATTTCCATCAATTAAATTAAATAATAAAAGTTAAATGATGAAGCCTGGGACTCAAGTATTACAATAGTAAGTCGCCACAAACGGTGTATTTCGGATACGAGAGCCCCTGGTGGCTTACCGGGGAAATATACGATTCAAATGGAAAATTTACTGTTATGAAGGCACGTTAGCCATGGTAGCTCAATGAGTAAGAGCGACTAGACAGAAACCAGAGTATCCGTGGTTTAAATCCCGGCCATGGCATAGAATTTTTCACGTCGATTATATCTATCCAAAACCTTAGCTAGTGTGAAGAAATGATTAATTTCCATTAATTAACTTAACCAATAGACTAGTTAGAAAAACGATTTGTACTGTCTAGCACTTAAGTGTTCCAAAAGTGATAGCCTATGTTACAGCTATGTATCTATCATTGAAGAAATGTTCCAAATCGGATATCCAGAATCCAAAATTCCTCAAAACATTGTTGCTATTATATTCCTTGTTTTCCGTTGTGTACTTCTACGTTCGCAGTTGCTAAAGTCTGCAATGTCACAGTCACGTAATTTTTACACAATTGCTACAGTTGTACGAGGGTGGATCCAAAAGAAACCGGATTGTTGTCATAACTTTATTGATGAACCCTTTTACAAAATTACTTCAGTCACCTTCAAAATACTCTCCGTTACATGCGATGCACTTATCAAGTCTCTTTTCCCAATGTTGGAAGCATGTTTGGAACTCTTCAAGTTTGATACTGTCCAGTGCCCTTTGCGAAGCTGTTTTTACTGCCTCTACATTCTCATAACGCTGCCATTTTAGTGTATTTTTCATTCGTGGAAATAGGAAAAAGTTGCACGGGGCTAGGTCCGGGGAATACGAAGCGTGGGGAATGACAGACCTCCTCTGAGATACCAAATAGTGGGTCACTCGTAAGGCCGTGTGTGCTGGAGCGTTGTCGTGATGCGGAAACCAGTCACCTGATCGCCAAAGTTCTGGCGTTTCCTCCTCACATCCTCTCGCAGACGCCTTAAGACATCCAAGTAAAAGTGCTGGTTAACAGTCTGGCCACGGGGTACGAATTCCCGATGCACAATTCCACGAACATCAAAAAAGACAATGATCCTCGTCTTCACATTTGACCTCACTTGCCTTGCTTTTTGTGGTCTGGAAGAGTTGGGAGTCCTCCACTGGCTTGACGCTTGCTTGGTTTCTGGGTCATACACGTAACACCAGCTCTCATCCCCTGTAATGACTTTGTTCAAGAAGTTTGGATCACGTGCAATCTCTGTTTTCAAGTCCTGACACACATTCATGCGGATGGTTTTGTGCTCCTGTGTGAGAAGGCACGGAACAAATTTAGCAGCAACACGTCTCATGTGCAAATCCTCCCCCAAAATCCGCTGGCACGTGCTCCAACGGATTCCTGTCGATTTGGTCGATCGTTTGGCGACGATCCTCGTTGATCTTTTGGCGGACCTTTCCAATGTTCTCATTTCGCGATGCTGAAGGGCGTCCAGAACGAGCTTGGTCTTCAACACACATCTTACCACGTTTAAAGCGCCCAAACCACTCGAAAACCTGCGTGCGGCTCATAGCTTCCTGAAGCATTTGGTGTGTCTCCGTGGCAGTTATTTTTAAGCAGGAAACAAACTTTCACACCCACTATTTGTTCCTTTAAAGTTGCCATAACGACTTCGCAAGGGTAACCCGCTAACAGTCAGAGAAACACAATACCACACTTGCACGCTCAGCTCTACACTCACGCCGTCTGCACAGCTGTTTCATGAAGGTCTCTAATAACCTCATCTAGCGTGAGAACCCTGCACTAAGTCTACGAGTGGCAGCGCCATCGGAGTCCGGTTTCCTTTGGGTCCCCCCCCCCCCTCGTATTTTAGAATGTGTCTCTTTATATTTGTTTGTAGCTTTAACGGTGACATTTGATAAGTCTGAGCTATAAAGCAATTCTATTATGATGAGACCTTCAACTTCTGGCTCTGAAAGAGAATCCAGCTACAAAGAATAATTTAGTATATTATTATTTATGCAATACCATTTAGAAGACTACGTTGTCCTGGTGCACAATAAAATGTAATCTTTCCTACTTCCTCCTGGTTACCACTATCCGCCTCCTTTCTTTATAAAGAAGGAACCTGCACTTAATGGTGTGACCTGATACTGGTATTTTTTTGGATATTTCAGAGATTTGATGTGTTACAGATATGTGGTATTTTGCTATAGTTCCATAAAATTACAAAAAGGATAAAGTGAACTATCCTGACTCTTAGAATCAACCTGAACTGTTAGAAAGCATATTCTTTAATATCTAACATTCATGTGATTCCACAAAATATTAGCGATGAATACATGAAGCCGGAAAATTTATTGGTAGGGGGTGGATTTCCAAATAATTAGAAGTTTAAACTTTAAAGCTTCATATTATTAAACTAATTTTATCTGGAACGAGGCTTTCCTCGTGAAATGGGACTTTCACTGCTTTGAAATAATTATATCGCACAATAGTATTCCTGCCCTTTGTCACAAATGTGAATACATCATTTACAGCACATTCAGATAAAATCCGCATCATAGTTTAATACCTTTACAAATAATTTGCGGTGCTATTTCCGTATAATATCATCCATGTAAATACTGAATGACTTCGGGGATAAACAAAATCCACATTGAACTCTGCGGTTTTTTTTTGTTTTCTTAATCCACATGGTACTTCCTTAGCAGTCAGATGGTTTAACAAAAGTTAATCGGTGTAAAACTTCAGACAGTATTAATTAAACACTGAAAAGAAGGTAGCATTAGCTTATTTAGTAGGAGAGCATTTGGGAAATAAGCTTCAGGAAGTTAAGAATACAGTAACAAAAGTCATGTTTATTTGAATGTTGATATAAACCACAATGATTCTGCAACGCTAATAATCAAATTTAAAATGTGTCAAAATGTTTTTTAAGCTCATCTATATAGTTTCCACTATAAGTCTAATTATTTTCCATACAAATTAAAAGCTCAAACTAACCCCTTCAAAATTAAATTGTCCTTATTATGCAAACTCTGGTAGATGTTTGTGATTGCATTTAGAGTTAGCCAGGATAACTAGAAGCAACATTCAGAATTTTATTCAATTTTACTTAAAAGTTAATTAAGATTATTTTTTTACCGAGCGGGATGGCTCAGGCAGTTTTTCTTCTGTGGCTCGCATTCGGGAGGTAGGGGTTAGATTCTCGTGGCCCACCTACCTGACCCATGGGTACTTTCGGGGGTTTTCCGGGGTCATTTACTATTTATATATATTAAGGGGGACAAAAGTGCTGTTTTAGTCATTTTCGTGAAAAAATGGAATTTTGATTTTTTGTTGGGAAAACGTAGCACCTGTTTTGGACGCTATTTTTAAAACTCTATGTTGCTTAAATATCTCTTCATGCTTCAAATGGCACGCCCATGTTTGAATGCAGAGAACTTACGAAAGATTTGATTTTAAAATAGGTGTTAAAATAGCATTAAGCCACCGTAGCGTATTTTAGCAAGCTTTCATATAAATCCCCTAGATGGCAGTGATTTTTCGGATGTTTTTAGTCGTTTTCTTGATACATTTCTTATGTAATGGAGCGAAATGTGTTTTCTTTTGTTGTTCTAGTGTTTTAGAAGTGATACTTGGCGTTTAAAGTTATAAATTTTAGGTTTTCTGCTCTTTATATTATATTTATTATACTCAAATGTCCATTTGTGCCTAAAATTACACCCTAAGTTGTGATACAAGTTTTTTTTTTCAGTAAACCTACCTTGAACAATTAAGTATTGTGAAATTAAAGAGGTTAAGGTACCTTTTTTTTTTTTTGTTATTTACGTCCTCCAACGTCAAGTCATATCGGACGATGAATGGAATGGATGAAATAATGCTCAAATGAGCCCGAAGTCCATAGAGCTTTGAGTTACCCGACATTCGTCTTTCAGTATAAGGGAAAGCTCCGGAAAAAGCCTTATTCAGGTAACTCACCCTGACCGAGATTCGAACTCGGGACCTCTTGAACTTGAGGCAGACATGCTATCACCACGCTACCGAGGCGGGCGGTTAAGGTACCTATATTGATTTATATGGTATTGCATTATTTTACTGTTTTAGAATGCCACAGATAAGGGATAGCAGAGCCGCTTTGTGTAAATTAATGAATAAGATCAGATGGGGGAAGACAGATACTTCAGTTGAAGTAAATCAGGAAGTAACTGAGCCTCTGGCACTGTAAATGAAAGACATAAGCCTCTCTAAATTGGAGGCGCAATGCAGTGCCTATATACCAGAGGAGGATTTAGGTGAGAGAAAATGTGTTATTTTACATTTTGGCCAGTTGAAGCAACTGATAAAAGATTTAGCATGCCCACATTGTTTTCACAAACTCTGAAGCTGGACATGCTTACACCTCTGGTTTTGCTTCCCAGTTAGCGGGGGAGTGTGAAAATAGACTACTATTTCAGTAAATACATCTAAAACCTAAGGCTCAAGAGGCTACACTGCTGGAGCTTTCTAATATAAAGAAATTATATATTTTTCATGTAAACTGCATGCAAAACTTTAAAGCCATTCATTTTTTTTTGGGTCATTTTTCCATATTCAACAATCTATCTTCTCCCACAATATTACAGCTAGTGCTCTGAAAATTGTACACAATACATTTCAGAAGCTGTGCAACAAACTGGTGTATGGCAATGGTTATATTGGTCATAGTTTAATTTTTTTAAATAATTACTATGACCAAGCAGTGATTGTTGGAGTTTTTGTCACCTTTGCACATAAAATAATTTTTAAAAAATAACTATACAGTATTTCAGAAATCCGATCCTTTAATTTGTTATCAAGGTATTAAGGAATTTAAATGTATAAAAATCAGATTTATTATGCAATATCTGTCAAAGAAGATAGATTTTGATTTTAGGTAGTAAAATTGTATAAATTAATTAATATATCAAGAATGTAGTTACATATTGGAATGAAAACTGGTACACACACCTCTTTAGTTACTAGTAATATCTTTACAAAAAAAATTGAGGCTCTAGCTTTAGTAGTTTAGAAAATCACTTATAGCACATCGGTCACCCCTTAACCCAGAAACCACTTTGAAATAAGAAAATGTCCTTATTTGTAAAAGTAGCAGCACAAATCCTCATCCCTATTAGTAATAATTTCATTTACTTATTTATATTTTTCGCAGCAAAGAAAGCTATATTTCAATTTTACTTTTTGCGCAATGAGATGTCAGGAGAATATGTGGAAGAAGGCATGTGTTAGTCATACAAATATGCCCTGGTGAATGTGAGTGCTAATACATAAATATTAGATGAAACAGAGTTTACTTATGTGCTGACGATCCATTAGAGGTTTGCTAAAAGCTCTCATCTCAGATTATATAAGTATTGGATGCAATTGTAGCGTATGTTTTCTATATAAACACTAAGGAGACAAAGAAGCTGATACTTCTGTTATATTTGTGTAACTTCACCCTGGAAGTTGGAACTCAGTGGAAATGTTAAGCTCCTAAGCAAACAAAATGCCAACTTGGAACACTTGTTTTCTTCAGTATCAATGGAGCATATGTTGTAGGTTTCTCAGGGATAGCATTGTCCGAATAAATACAGTCTTCTAAGAAGGAATAGATAATAAACATTTCAGAACCTCGAAGCAAAATAAAGATTTTCTTTCACTAAAATGTGATAATTGTTAAACTGGTTCATTAAACACTATCTTGTAATGATAACATCCTCATATTGATGCTCATTTTTCTCAACATTACTACTGAAATTATAATTAAAATGCTTGCAACATTTACTTTGAAGTCCTTATAAAAGTTTAATAGAAGCCTCTTTAAAATGTTTCAGTGATTTTGGATGTAATTTTAAAAGATCTTTCTTAATAATATGCTATATGTTGAAGTCTATATTCCTCCTTAAAGGGGAGACGTATGCAAATATTCAGGGTCTTACATAAATAGCCATAACATCCAAAGTTTTCAAGTTAGAGAAGTGAAACTTAGTATACTCATTTAGGATAATACAGTTAATATGCACAATTGTTTCCATAACTTTCCATTGTTTATAACTAATGCTACATATTTTTTCTGTATGCAGAGATATTTACAAACTTAAGCCTTTTTTTTTCAAAATTCACATATGCTATCTTTCTGAAATTTGATGTTATTTTAAAACACATTAAAATGAATTTTCTGGATTTAGATTTCTTATTGAAGCTGTATAGAATTTAAAAAATGTTAATCATATGCATCCTTTAAAAATTAAAATAATTTAATATATTTTGTATCATCACATTCCATCTGGAGCTTAATCTTAAATTCTAGAACCAACAAAATGTTCATTGTGGCATAAGAACGCTCTGTGCTAAATTGCATCACTGTAGATGAAGTAGTTTGAGAGAAATATGGGTTGAAGTTGTAGAAAATGCAAGTTACGGAGAAAGGCAATTAAAAATACAATAAGTATTATTCAGTTTGCCTTTTAATTTTAAGTCATAACTTCCCATATCCATAGTCTGTATACTCATTCTGGTCTTCTTCAGCCTTTCTTTTTAAATTCCTCTTCTGTCTTGCTTCTTTCTGCATTAATTTCATAGCTCTTTCTGCAGCAGCGATGCGAATGTTGTCGATACTCTGCAAAATTGTTTCCATAAACACACCAGGTTGATACCCTAACTGATGCATAACTTTTTTTCTGTCAATATTTCCATCATTAAACACTATTTCAACATCAAATGTAGCAATTTTCACCACTATGGAAGACACAAATGATGTTTTGGGACACCTTTTCCATATCAAACTGTTGAAGCTTTCATTTGGGTTTTGTGTCTCTCCATAGAGACATTTTTTAGCAAGTCTGGGTGTGATAAGAAATTGGTAGGTGGGCTTTATAGATTCCAAGACAGCTGATGGAAGACTATGTGTTGCTACTATGCTACTATGCAGCACTAGAGCATTTAATTTTAAAAGCTATATACAGACCACGTACAGGCATAATATTTTGGAGTTTGGTAGCTAACACTATATACTATTTTACAAACAATAAAAAATTAGATTTTTTGAACATTTTCTCCTACGTCCCCCCTTAAGTGTCTAGTACATGAAAGCAACATCGAAGAATTGGAAGTATTGCTCCTGAAATAAATGCAGATATATATCAGGGATTAGGGGAAATCTTAATGGTTGGAGAAAGTAATGAGTCTGTAGGACTTCCTTGGGGGGGGGGGGGGGTTGAGAGGGTAAAAACACAAGCAATTCATTATTCTCGCGAGCCGTTATCTACGATCGCGTGGATTGTTTACACAAAGGAATTGATAGGCTGCTAGCCTTCACAAAGAGCCGGCAAATAACGATAGCACCGATAAACAAGAGACGGATAGTGTATCACAGAGGTGAAAGACTTGCCGACACCGATATAGTTACATTCCAGAAAATTCTTGTTTTATCTGGTGACATGTTTGAGAAAATTCGATAACAGTCTGGAATTCATGAATGGCTGTATAAAAAGAAGCCATGGCTAGTGATGAGAGAGTTTTAAAACAGTGAAGCAAGCAGTAAATAGCTGAGAGTGTTGTTATTGTAACGACAGTTGTTTGATACTGTCATCAACCTTGGAGGATTGTGTTGTGTTGTATATGAGAAGTGAACAGTGTATTTCTACGGAATAAAGAACATTTAGAATTTCGGCAAATTGGACTTTTAATTTTACGAACCCACAAAGTCACAAATGGTGTCAGGAGGGATCCACCCTCGTACAAAGCTTTTGCAGTAGAATACGAACGCACTGCAATTATAGAAGAACAAACTTGCGAAGGAAGTTCGTTCAGAATATGACAGAAAAGTAAATAGCTGTTGTTACTTCATCGAAACTTGTTCACGATTTAAAATTTAAGGATCAGCAAAACAAAGATAAATCTGTAGAAATTAATTGTTCCTTCATACTGGCTGTGTGAAAGTCAAGGTTTGGAAAAGGTATAATCAAACTGAAAAATTCAACGCTATAATCTGACTCCACCTTTCTCAAAGAGAATCTAACCTGCTTATAAAGCATGAATTATCAATGCTAAAATACGAGGGTAGGGGCAAAAAGTAATGCCTCCTATTGTTTTCCTTAAGTAAGATAGTTATGTGAAAACTTTGAGTTTGGCGCAATTCCTCAAACCTTCTTCTCCAATCCCCTGCAGTAGTAAATTCCTAAGTGAACAGCTGGCAGCACTGCATCCTCCTGCAAAATGGCTGAAATCGACATTCGTATTAGCGTTCTGTGATTGGATTTTTGACTGCAGAAGGTGAAACGCCAATTCGCATTCACAAAAGGCAAAAAAAAATGTGTATGGTGATGCAACGGTGGATGTCAGTACTGTTAGACGATGGGTTCGTCGCTGTAACGAAGCTGAAGGGCAAACACCATTGGCAGATGAAAAGCGAAGTGGCAGACCGGTGACTGCATTTACTCCATGCAACATTCAGCGAGTCGATGACATCATTCGTGGTGATCGCCGGGTAACAACAGCTGAATTGTGTCGCATTGCCTCCCTCAGTAAAGGCAGTGTGATGACGATTATTCAACAACTGAGTTACCCAAAAGTTTGTTGACGTTGGGTACCAAGAATGTTTACCGCCCAAAACAAAGAAACAAGGAAAACAATAGCCTCCTGACACTTGCAGCGCTTCAATTTGGAGGGAGAGGAGTTTCTGGAAAAAAAAAATTGTTACTAAAGACGAAACGTGGGTTCATTTTTTTGAACTTGAATCACAGAGGCAGTCAATGGAATGGCATCACACAACGTCACCGAAGAAGAAAAAATTCAAAACTCAGCGGTCGGCAGGGAAAGTTATGGCGGCAGTGTTTTGGGATGCAGAGGGTGTGCTTATGATTAACTTTTTTGGAGCAGGGATGCACAATAAATTCTGTCCAATACGTCAGAACTCTAAAACAGCTGAAAGCACGTCTTTGCCGAATTCGCCCAACAATAACTATGGCGGATTTTCTTCTTTTCCATCATAATGCAAGACCACACACCAGCCGTTACACCACTGCAGAAATTGAGAAATTGGGATGTCAAGTCTTACCTCACCCCCTATACAGCCCTGACCTGGCACCATCAGACTTCTATCTGTTCGGGCCACTAAGGGAAGCTCATCGTGGGATTCATTTTGAAGATGAGGAGGCTGTGAAAACGTTCGTGCCTCAATGGCTTAGGAAGCAAGACCGTGTGTTTTACCACACTGGAATACATGTCCTAGTTAAAAGGTGGACCAAAACTTTGAAAAAGGACGGAGATTATATTGAATAATGACAAATTAATCGTCAATGTTGTAGTTTCCAAGCTATGTAAATTGGATTCAATTTCTTTGGCAATTAAAAGAGAAAAAATAGGAGGCATTCCTTTTTGACCCACCCTCATATTTTTAGAAACCTCTCATAAAGAACTTGGATATTCTAATGAAGCTCATTAGGAGGTTTGCTAAAAACTTGTAAAGAGACAAAATTGTATCCTGTCAAGCAACATATTAGGTTGTCTGATTCATTTTATTTTGGTGCTTTGAAAAATTTATAAGGTTTCTTTGATTTGACAATTCTATTTACAGGATGCCATAGCTAATGGCATGTATTAGTCTTCAATTGTTAAGAAACAATCGCAAAATGGAGATATCAAATTTTGAACTTAGAGTCTTTCTAAAACACTATTGAAAACAACATTATAAAGCCGCTGCCGCAGCTCGAAGAATATATGAAGTGGAAGGAGGAGGTGTCGTTAGTGGTTCCAATATTTCTACAATGGAGACGAAAACACTAAAGATTTACTACGTTCTGGAAACCTAAACCTGAGGATACACACCAAGTTTTGCTAGAAAATTCGCAAAAAGGTACCCGTGGGCTTTCAAAAGAACATGGTGCTTCAAAAGATACTACACATCGCCACATTAAGGCACTTGTAAAATCATCCGGAAGCTGTAGATCTGTACCTCGTGAACTGACACCTCAACAGCTGAACATAGAGTGGAATCTGTCGTCAGCTTATCCATAAACAAATGAGTGATACATTTGTCAGGGAATTATCACTTGTGATGAAAAATAGGTATATTACCGAAAACTGGATGCCTCGAAACAGTGGCTTGATCCCCGCCGAACTGCCAAGGTTGTTAAAAAAATCAGTTTGGTCCCAAAGTAATGTTGTATGTCTGGTGGAATTTTGAACGTGTGATTCACTGGGAGTTTGCTCCAAACGGCCGGACGATTGATGCGGATTTTTATTCCGAAAAACTATAAAGGGTTCCTGAAATTTTGAGATGAAATAGAGTTCTATCGCAACAGGATAATGCAACACCCTTTACTGCACGAACAACCGTGGAAAATATTCAGGAATTGGGAGGAATTGAACTGCTACCACACCCAACATGCAGCCTGATCTCACACCATCAGATTCTATACATAGCCCATCTACGTGGGAGAAATTTTGGAAAGACTGAGGCACAAACCAGAAACTGGTACCGTCGTGGAACAATAGATCTCGCTAAACGATAGCTCAAGATCATAGAATCTAATGTTCTATACTTTGAAAATTAGTTAACTGCTTATCAGAACATATTTCAAATTATGTTTATCCTAAAAATATGGCAATAATTTTGAGACAGTATCTGTATTGTGATGAATAAGCGGGAAGACTATTTCCTCGATTGTTTAAGACTATGTATTACCCACCAAAGTAGTTGATCTGGTGCTTTGGAAGTGGGAAGTATTTGAATCGTTTACTTCAGAAACCACCTAAGTGCACATTTTTCAACTTTCGGAAAACTAAAAATAAGAAACTATTTTGCAGCTCAAGTATAGGTCTAGTCTCCTTCAAATATATTTTACCAAATCAAAAACATGCTATTGAAGTAATCTATTTTTATAGTATCTTTTCTCCCTTTAAGTTTTTGAGTCATACATTTTTTTTTACAAATTGCACTTAGGTGGTTTCTGCAATAAATGGGTGTATCCAAAGTGATATTTTCTAAATTATTATTGAAATTAAGTTAAACCATTATTTTTATCCTGTTATGGTATAAAAGGTAAGTAACAGACACACTTAATTATAAAAAAGTGTTTTTATTAGACGTAAATCGAAAAATACAAGTAGACTACACGCTACAGTATGTCTATATACAAAGATCTGGCGTTATTCACTTATTCAGCTTCTGGCAAGTCTTCTGGCAACTCCTTGTCAGTTGTCGGCCATTGGATGATAGTGTCATAGAAGGCTTCATATCCAACAGTGTATTCCATCAACCTTTTTATATTGCCTTATCTTTTCTGGGGGGGCCTAAAACCAAAAATCTCACTGTGCAAAACCCCATAAATTTTAAAGTTTGTTATAATCTACAAAAATGTTAAGCTAAAAGTAAAATATAAACGTTTAAAATAACCTTGGTAAAATAAAAGTAAGCATACCTTCCCCAAAGGATAAGCTTTCTCTGTTGGTAGTTCCGGAGGGCTGGCAGTTTTTAGCAATGTGAAGGTAGATGTTGTTATTCCTCCAATGAATTCACTTGCTACCACTTTTCCCGGAGTATCCTTGTTGTAGAGAAACTGCTTATACTTGGACACTTTGAATGACTGCTTATTTTATTTGGGTACTTTCCTATCTGATGTTTCGTCCGAATTTGGAAATTTTTATATGATTTGTTCCACCACTTTTTGAGAGTGAGAACATCGTCTGATGTAAGGTGATATACAGTAAATCGGCCAGACTTACTAGCATTCAGCATGAGCTCTGCATATTCATCAGGAGTATAAATCCTGTCCATTTTTCTCAAGAGACGCTTTATGCCTCCAAAATCTCTGCCACATGGGGGAAATGAGTGGCCACGTACAGAGTAGTTGTGAGTTATTTCTCACAGCGAGTCACAAAACACGTGAAGTCATCAGGGCCGCCAACCGTCACGAGTGAAATTTACCGCAGAAAGAACCTAAGCGACGGCGCTTGGGTTCTTTCTGAAGTAAACGGATTATTTTCAAGGCTGAAAATAGCATTGCTGATATGAAACATAGGTTATTTCTACACTAAAAGATGTATTTACCTTTAAATTGTACAGTACCACCAAAAACACATTTGTTTTATATTTTGTCTCTTAGGTGGTTTCTGGAATAAACGATTCATTTATTTTCACCAGGATTAGTTCTAATTAGTTGTATACAATTATAGTTTTGTATTAATTGAAATTCACGCCATGTGCAAGCTATGAAGAGTTAGAGGGACATAACTTGGTGGAAATTTAACATAGAATACATAGAACCCTGGGCAATGTCGTGATGTAGGGAATTTACAGATGTTCGAACAGATGTTCATATGAAGATCTTCAGTGACAAGTGATTGACTACCTAACCCAGAGCCCAAACCTAGCATCCATTGACTTTTAACTATAACCATAGATGAGAAACATACAGCGCAAATGCACAAAAACAGAGAGCCTTTCCAATCTACCCAAACCTGTTCCAGAGACGGGTGGCAAGTATTTTGGGAAAGAATATTGGAAAGTGGGTCCACATATATTATAGATTTAATCTGCATGATGATTGCGAAAAACTACCTTATGGGTGTAGTGAACCTATATAAATAAGACAATGTTCTCAAGTTGTTCTCGGGCAGCAAGCCAGGTGAAAAGACGATTAGAAATCGACGTTTAAGGAGTATGTATCTCTCCCATCATCAGGATATTTATTAAATGTTATAACCACAAAGGAATCACTGGATATAACACAACTAACACAAATATAGTCCGCATCTGTAGCGAAGATGGTAACATGTCTGTCTCACGTTCAAGAGGTCCCGAGTTCGAATCTTGGTCAGGGCGAGTTACTTGGATAAGGTTTTTTCGGGGTTTTCCGTTATCCTGATAGACGAATGTCGGGTAACTCTAAGCTCCGTGGACCCGGGACTCATTTGAGCATCATTTCACCCTTTTCATTCATCGTCCGATATGACTTAAAGTTGGAGGACGTAAATTGCATAAAAAAACAAGTATAGACATAGACAAAACACTATCAAAATTCGCATTACTGAACAAAAGACTGTTTTCAGTAAATTAAATGCCAGGTCAGGAGATAGCGTTAAGTAAGGTTGAAAATAATAGACTTTCTATAACTTCATACTCGTAAAAGTGTTGCAGGAACGTTATACTAAATGATTACAGCGTTATTTTGAAATGTCATAATGTAGTTAACCATGTACGTTAGCTAAATATACAGTTTTATAGTGCATATTACACCTCAAAGCATTACGTTTTGATAAAAGTGGCCACCTCCCTCTTGTTGGGATCAACATATTTGACTCACATTCTAGATACTCCGGGTTCTAACGTCAAGTAACTTACAGCATTCCTGAGTCCAAGTTATTTAAGCACTTTTGAAGCAACTTGTCAACCACTGTTAATTCTTTCTACATCCAATCTCAGCATATATATATGATAATCTAAATATCTGTAAGGAGTATTTCGTTTATGTAAATGGAACAGCTTTTACTTTGTTTCCTTTTTCACATTAGTTTGTGCCCTTCAGGTACGTTTAGCTGAATATATATTAATAGTTTCTTAAAATAAACACAAATAAGCATGTTAAAACTTGCTTGAATAAGTGTGCATTTACTTGTTCTCAATATTGGAAAATAGAGTCTTCAATCGAGCAACAAAGAACAGCTTTTCCAAAGCCTCTACTTCTGTAGTTGACCCTATGTATACCACCATGATAATACTAACTTCATCATTGATTGATTTTTAGGTTATTTGGCAATACTGGGCATTGTGCTGCGTGCTCAAAAGTCATCCCTGCCTTCGAAATGGTGATGAGGGCCAGAAATAATGTGTATCATCTTGAATGCTTCGCCTGCCAACAGTGTAACCACAGGTAAGATCTTATATTCATTATAATTTTAGTAAAGGCCGGAGGTATGTGCATTCGCATGTAATACCAGTTAGCTAGACACAGGTTGTAAATGACGTCAGATGTACAGCACGGCCATCAAATGTGCAAACGTCGAAAACAGCGTAACGTAGTATTCTGTGAACAAGTGAAGCGTTGCCTTTCAAGTGCATACAGAAACAAGGTCAAGGTGTAGTGTAACACAATTGTTTTGTTTCCTCTCGCATTGAGGCAATGCCTTTCAAGTGCATACAGAAACAAGGTCAAGGTGTAGTGTAACACAATTGTTTTGTTTCCTCTCGCATTGAGGCAATAGCAGTAGAGTCCTTGTGTAGTACATCTAAGAAAAAACGCACACGCCTCCGGTATTTACTTATTAGTATAGGTATTTAGCCAATATTTATAAGTAGGCTATGTATATTGGTAATAACGTTTAATCATTATTTTATTAAACCGCTGTAATTCAAAATTCATTCAAAAAAATCGACATTCAAACATGGAAAAGGGAATGCGTTAAAAGTGCAATTCAATAAATACGGTGTATTTCGAGTGCGGAGTTTCGTATTAGATTTACGTAACAAATGTTGCTTTCTTTCACATTATCTCGAAAATTCATCCAAGATTGTTGCAATTGGTTATCTATAATGGACATCACATTGACACTCGCGGTTGGGGTGTACCAAGATTTATATATTCTATAGTAAATGTCAAGAGAACCTCGGACTAAAATATTTCAGAAGACTGAGAGGCCGAGCTGACCTTTGAGGTTGTGGTGTTTTGGTCTTTTAAGATGGCTGCGATGGATGCTCCAAGATGGAAGCTTCAGTGACTTCTAATTCCAAATAGAACGTATTACAGAGATTACAGAGTTGGTCATGTAAAATGACTGGCTCCCATTTTAAATCATATTTAGTATTTCAATATGGCTAATTTGTTTTCGGGTCATGTGAACGTAACACGTAATATATATAGTGTCTGCGAAGACACTAGAATAATGAAGCTAGAACATGCCGAGCAGATATCGGTTTGTTTACAGCGGGCAACAGGTCAGTACAAGCAGCCCCTGCTCTGAGCGCAGAAGTAGATGCGTTGCACTACGTCAGGAGCGATGGTGCCACTGCCATCCTCTTAACAGCCACGTATTTCAGAACGTATGAGGATGATGATGATATTTGTGTTTAAGGGCGCTCAACAACGAGGTCATCAGCGCCCTTAAAAACTAATGGTATTAAAACCACGTTAAAAAGCTGCTAAATTAGATTTATACGCAAAATGTTATGTTAAAATACAGAATAAAGCTTAAAACCATAAAAACGTTAAATTCGATAAAATTTAATGTACTAAATTCTAAAATTAGCAGTTAAAAAGAATTTTAAAACCTTGGCCACCGCTTGCTCTTTGTCCCCGAGAACCTCTGCCAAGCTGACCGGCACTTGGAGAGATCTGCGAAGACGCTCTGTGCTAAAACAATCTAAAAGTATGTGGCGGACCGACACAGCCCCACCGTAAAGCTGGCAGACTAGAACACGGTCTTTGTTCAATAAAAATCTATGGGTAAAAAAAGCAGTGGCCAATCCGCAACCAAGCCAAAATCAACTCCTCACGGTGGGAACGACGGCAGGAGGTTACCCAGGGAATCGGAAGGTATTTTACTGCCCGGAGCTTGTTTCCCTGCAAAACGGAACACTCGTTATACCAAGAGGACAGCACAGCCCTCCGGAAGTCCAACTTAAGATCTTCCACAGTAACAAGATGGATAGCAACCTTCGGCTGTGTGGTCGCCAGCTTCGCTGCCGAATCCGCCAGTTCATTCCCTGCTAGGCCTACGTGAGCAGGAACCCAAGCACACACCACGCTAACGCCAGAGGCGTGTAAAACGTGGAGGGCATCCTGGATAAGCTGCACAACAGGATGGTAACCGTACAGCTGCCGTAGGCTCTGAAGTGCACTAAGGGAGTCACTTAAAATGAGGCTGTCACCTAAGTTTACGTCGACGTACGTATAAATTGGCTCGGTAATCGCATAACGTTTGGCACTAAAAATGGAGGTGCTGCTGCGGAATCCGAATGTATAGGGTTCGGTTCCACAGACAAAAGCACACCCTACCTCACTTGAGCGTTTTGAGCCATCAGTATAGATTAAAACTCGATCAGCAAAACCAGATAAAAACTCTAGAAAACAAGTACGGATACTACTGTGAGCCATTGAAGATTTCGCATAGCGCGTCATGACCAGAACAATATAGGACATTCCAGAACGTATGAGGTTTAGAAACGTGAAGACAAATGTGTTATCGCTAGTTTTAGCTCCAATTTTCATTTTTTCTAGAATAAGAATACATGTTCCATAAAAAAAATAAAAAAGCAACTTGGTGTTGGAAGTGTTATTTGTTTACCGTTATGGCTTGTGCATACCATCTCACTGTGTGAGCTCAAGACAGAGATACATTTCTGGCCAACTGGAATTTTCATATTTTGTATCATTTCGGAGATATTTGAGGTCACAGAGTTAGGTGGGACACACTTTACGTATATGTGTGTATGTGTGCGTGTGTGTGAGAGAGAGAGGGGGGGAGAGGGAAAACATAACTAAAAATCGATTCAACTCACAATCATCATCTTAAGATTTTCAAGAAATCTCACCAGCCCGAACTATCCTTTATATGGAAAATGTTTCAAAAATATTGATCTTCCCAAAGATGGTTCTAATAATTTTAATGAACATAGCATCATTTCAAATTATTTTCATGATAAATTATATATTTGAATTTCCTATGAATAACCTCCAAATTTCTCCCTTTCTGAGTGACCTTTTTATAGTGCAATCCATATAGCCTGAACCACTTCTGAAGACCATAACGTTAGAACCAATAACAGGACACACCTGCAACTTTGGGAAAATATAATACACAAATAGAAGATTACATTACACTATTTACATCTCAGAGAAAATTTTGGAAGTGTCCTTCACCAGCATCTATACATGTTTGCACTTGTCTCACCACATTCTCTGATGTTTTACGGAGAGTATCCTCGCCAAAGTTACTTATTTCGGTTCAAATGGATTACTTGAGAATATCAAAGGCCCGTGGCCTATTCAGGTACACTACATTTTTATATACCCCCACAAGAAATAAGTCGTTGATGTTAGGTCAGGGCATCTGGAGGACCACAGACTTTTGAGATTACTCGATTATCCAGGAAACTGGTTACAAGTTCCATGGTGTCATTAGATGTATGGCACGTTGCTTTACCTTGCTGGAAATAACCTTCTCCCAATTCGATATCATCCAGCTGTTCTACAAATGTCTTCAAGCTACCCATATAAACTTCAGTGTCTACAGTCGTATCAAAATGAGACCAACGATCCATAGATACTGTTGGAGGACATATCCAATCTGTTCTCTGAGATATAAATAGTGTAATGTGATCTTCCAATTGTGAATTACGAGGGGTGGGTCAAAAAGTAATGCCTCCTATTCTTTTCTCTTTTAATTGACAAGAAAATTGAATCCAATTTACATGGGTTGAAAACTACAACATTGACAATAAATTTTTCACTATTCAATATAATCTCCGTCCTTTTCCACAGTTTTGGTCCACCTTTTAACTAGGGCATGTATTCCATTGTGGTAAAACACACGGTCTTGCTTCCTAAGCCATTGACGCACGGACGTTTTTACAGCCTCCTCATCTTCAAAATGAATCCCACGATGAGCTTCCTTTAGTGGCCCGAACAGATGGAAGTCTGATGGTGCCAGGTCAGGGCTATACGGGGGTGAGGTAAGACTTGCCATCCCAATTTCTCATTTTCTGCAGTGGTGTAACGGCTGGTGTGTGGTCTTGCATTGTCATGCAAAAGAACATCCGTCATAGTTTTCGTAGGGTGAACTCGGTGATGACATGCTTTCAGCTTTTTGAGAGTTCTGACGTATTGGACAGTATTTATTGTGCATCCCTGCTCCAAAAAAAAACAAACATAAGCAGACCCTCTGCATCCCAAAACACTGTCTTCATAACTTTACCTACCGACCGCTGAGTTTCGAATTTTTTTTCTTCGGTGACGTTGTGTGATGCCATTCCATTGACTGCCTCTTTGATTCAGGTTCAAAAAATGAACCGACGTTTCGTCTCCAGTAACAATTTTTCCAGAAACTCCTCTCCCTCCAAATTGAAGCGCTCTAAGTGTTCGGAGGCTATTGTTTCCCTTGTTTCTTTGTTTTGGTACCCAACGTGAACAAACTTTTGAGTAACCCAGTTGTTGAATAATCGTCATCACCTCCTTTACTGAGGGAGGTAATGCGACACAATTCACCTGTTGTTACGCGGCGATCACCACGAATGATGTCATCGACTCGCTGAATGTTGCATGGAGTCACTGCAGTCACTGGCCTGCCGCTTCGCTTTTCATCTGTCAATGTTGTTTGCCCTTCAGCTTCGTTACAGCGACAAACCCATCGTCTAACAGTGCTGACATTTACCGTTGCATCACCATACACATTGCTTAGCCTTTCGTGAATGCGAATTGGCGTTTCACCTTCCGCAGTCAAAAATTCAATCACAGAACGCTGTCTAATACGAATGTCGATGTCAGCTATTTTGCAAGACGATGCAGTGCTGCCACCTGTTTTCTTAGGAAGTTAGTACTGCAGGGGATTGGAGAAGAAGGTTTGAGGAATTGCGCCAAATTCAAAGTTTTCACATAACTTACTTAGTTAAGAAAAAAAGTAGGCATTACTTTTTGACACATCCTCGTATATTCTCCCAAAGTTGCACCTGTGCTCCAGTATCGAAATGGTTTAGGTTTATATGATCGCACTATACAACTAGTAAAGCGTAAGAATTACACACAACTTTCTTACACAAACAATAAACGTGCATATATCAGTATCTCTTTATAATGTGTATATATGAATGTTTCACAAAAAATAAGATTAGTGTTAACATTATTAATGTGTTAATAATTTACAACACCCTTTGGGACAATGAAATTAGTTTTCCTTCCTTCTATTGTAATTGTAATTTGGTATACAGGATGGAATATTATACAAGTTGCCGATCTACACATTTGTTTGTAAGTTTTGAATAATCTGTGGACTTGTATTGTTTCAGTTAAATGTCCCTGTAATTAGTAACATAAACGCTGCTGGGTAATGAGGGCGATATTTGAACGTATGAAAACACCGCTAGAGGTCGCCATGAAATGAAAAGCGTGCAGTCATTATAGCCCACGGCATTATTCTTCCAAAGAGGCTTTTGTTTCGTGTACAAATCCATTAATATTGCGACTAAAGAGCTATAGGGGACGCGGGACAATTAACTTTAATGCAGCTCGGAATTGGCTAAGTAAACTTGGATATTTGTTCTTTTCTAGCACGGCTGACCCTCGAATTAAGTTCATGTAGGAGGAGAAGTAGAAAGGAACAACGAAGTTACAAAATATTCACGCAAAATGCATAATCGCGTGCCCTAACCATTCATGGTTTTAATTACATTCTAGATGTTATAGCGATATTGTTTTGTTTAAAGGAATATACCAGGGTCAAAAGTCTGGCTAGAGATGGGGTCATGGTGATAACCAGAGTTTCGGAAGAGAGTCGGGGGTCACCGGAGTGGGGGAAAGTTGCGTTATAAGGAAGCAAGGCGTAGACCGTACTCCATGTCTCACGCCATTCTTCCTTCTACCCTTTGAGTTATTTCATTGTTGTTTCATTTAAACGTTGATTTATGAGCAAAGAAAACTTGGAAAAATATCCTTTCTCACTCTAAATTGCTCGAATGTACTGGAAAACATTGATTTAGTAAGGGAAAGAAAATATTTGTTGAATGGCTCTATTGTTTTGTCGTGAAATGCTCTTACGAGCAAACGTTTATTGGCATTTAATGTACTCTATATACAGAGGCCGACAAATGTATTCGAATAATATAACATGTAACATTGCACGTACTATAAATACTGTAATATTTATTTGGCATCGCTGAATTCTTAAACATGTAAACATTAACCTTTTGTGTCTCGGAAACAATATTTAAAATATCACTTTGTATGTATTTATTACACAATCTGTACTGTATTTGCTCCATTGTCCCTCTTATTGGAAGGCATAAGTATTCGAACGTACCCAATCGAACAGAGAGAAAGGTGGTTCGACGTACCCTACACTCCCCTACCACATAGCAGTTGTGTTATGCTATGCCTCGAGACAGTGTACTCAAAGTTATTCAGCCTATTGTGAACTCACAGGTAATATGGGACGTAAAGGTAAGGAGACAATGGTAGCAGAGAGGAATATCGTGAAAAATATGTACAAACAAAACAAATCTCTCTCTGAAATTGACAAAACCATTAACATAACCAAAACTACAGTATTCCGCATAATTCAACGCTTCAAATAGAAAAGTACTATTGTAAACCTAAAATTGGCGCTCCTTCTAAACTCGCCACCAGAGACAGGAGGCAAATAATAAAAATGGTGAAGTAGAATCCGAGAGTTACTGCATCTGAGATTAGAGGATGCCCTGAGCAATATTCTGGTACTGTGGTTCACACCAGAACAGTTGAACGGGCTTTCAATAGTACTGGGTACAATGCCCGCCTTCCTAGGAAGAAACCATATGTTAATAAGGTGAATAAGAAAACGCATATATAATTTGCTAAACAGTATGTGGTGACACCAACAGAATTCTGGGATAAGGTTCTCTGGTCGGACGAGAACAAATTCTGATTTTGCAAGAGTAATGGACGTCTTAAGGTATGGAGACTGCCAAATATAGTACACTTGCGTATTTTAAACGAATCTAGCATCTTTGTCATATTGGGAAGGCGAGCATAAACACCGTGTGGTCAGCAAAAGTGATTACGTTACGCATTTCTCAAGCTTGCCTTCTTGTGTAGGGTAGACAGTATCTAAGCACAGCATCTTCAAGTATGCAGCATGTTCATTTTCCAGAAAATCCATTCACCTCCAGGTATCCTTCACAGGGAAATTACCTCGTTTAAACTTTGTCAAGAATAGCCCTAACAGCTTTAATGAAAATATCTTACGTTTAAAGTATTTACATAAGAAAGCAGATTGATATCTTGAATTACATGCGAATTGACCTCTTATTTCTAAATTGATTGTTCATGTTTTCTCTACCTATCCTTTAACAAACTATTCTTACAATCTCTTATTCTTCTACTATATACTAATCGACATAGGTATTTCAAACAATGGGTTTCATTTTAGGTACAATAGGAATAGGTAATATAGTATATTTAAGCGATAGTCAAATCAAGAGAGATATTCGTTATGTGATGTTTTTGATAATCGAATTTATTTGCAAGATCAGGACATAAAAACACGAATGACGACTTCTACTTTTTTGTGAAAGAATATACTTACGTATTTGTAAACTGAAACAAACAAACAAAAACAGGTTTAACAAACTGAAGCAGGGAAAGTATCCAAACGGCTAGCTAAACATAATAGAGTATTTTACATAAAGTGTACATTTTAATGAGATCTATGCTTTTTGAGAAGTAAGAGTTTGCCTGTCTTACGGCAAAAGTCATGAAAAGTCACTCAGAATGAAGAGGTCTTCGCTGGCTATTCCATGAAAATTCAAGATATCCATGTCATGAAAAAGAAAATAAAAATTTCGGGGAAAATCCATATAAATGGTAGTTATTTGAAGTGGAGATATTTTCCTAAAAAACATTTTAAAAAAATAAAATTAAAAATCTGTTAATTTCTTTACCTATGCTCATTCTATTCCCTTGTTTCTTCCAAATATTTTGAGAGAGTAAAATGTATTATGAAACCACTTATACATGCTTTTATTTTCACCAATACTTAAATCAGACCTGCTACTAAGTTTCATATAAATATACACTGGAAGGCCAGAAAATTTTGGAAATAGAGACAGAGATGTACGTAAGGGAGAGGAGTGTCTGATTGCCGAAAGTATATCACAAGCCAAAATAAATTTTCTACACTTTTCACCCTCCACTGGACTCTCTTTGTTAAGACAAAGCATCACTTAACTCAAGCTCTACCACTTCCTAGACAATTTCCCACATGCATACTTTTCCATGTAACATCATAATGTGACGGCCGGCCCAGGCCGCGCACTACACACCTAAACACTTCATACACAGGCTAAACTAAGGTGAGGAACTTAGGTCCTACAAAACCTAAAGCTCAGAGGTCCAGGTTAGGGTACACGACATACAAAGAACTGACTCAATGTTGCCCCAATAAACAATTCAATATTACAACCTTTGATTACAACAAATATAACTTATTCATTATAACAATATGTGCTCCTTTTAAATAGCACAAGGAAACAACGAGCATCACAATCTTCATAAAATTACTGTGTAAAGAACATTTACTCCTGAAAGAACAATAATAAAGTATAAGGAAAACAAGGGTCCTAGAAAACATTCAAATTACAGCTGATGCTAGCCAGTAACTGCAAGGAAGCATTTACCAAAACAAATAACTGAGTAGAGCAGTTACATGAATAACATCTCAACATCTCTTACTTCAGGGGAAGCCAACAGTAAAATTGCGTCCCCCATTTAACGATACAGAAATTCTAAGTTAGCTAGCTAGTCACCCTCTTTTAGACCCAGAAATATAAAAATGAAAAAACAATACAGCTTCTGGTCCCGGAGCTAAAGAGAAGAGTCCATGAAACAATGACGGCTCACCGAAAGTGATCGTGAAAACACAAAGAATTTTTTAGCAAAACCCAGAACTTAGAGCACTTACCCCCCAGACTGAATCGCGTAGAGCACCAAGCAATAACTACCTTCCCGATTCGAAGCAGTGCAGAGCTTTGGGAACCGTAGCGCTCCCAGAGAGCAACGGCGGGAAGTCGAAGCGATCCCGCGAAACAGCAGCGCCTCGAACCGGGAAGGCAAGGAGCGGGGGGGGGGGGGGGGGAGTGCCGAAGAGAAAACAACAAACGGCACAATTCTAATACTAAAAAAAAGACATATTTTGTTTTTATAGACGTTGTTAATATCGCCCTATATTTCAGGATTTCCTCCCATAGAATTTCCTTTTCATGCCAATAAATATACCAAAATGGATCCATTTAAAAGCATTGGTTTGGGCGGGGGTTGAGCTCCTGACCTTGGGATCAGTAGGCTGGCGCATAATCAAGTTAGACACTCTGATCAACAATACAAAAGTGAAGTAGCAGCTAATATAAATAGACTGCATTTGTTCTTGCCTCCCACTTTCATTTGAATTAGTGAACTTGTATTTGCTGAATATCGTGTAAAAACGAACTGTCTTCAAATGTAACTCTTTGTTGTAATTTAAGAAAAAGAAAAAAAATACATACAGAGGCCGACATAAGTATTCGAACGTAAACATATTTATTATTTATATTATTTTAAAGCTACGCAGAGTAAGCATACGTAAATACAACTTATACAAAATAAACTTGAGTCTTCCATTAAACATATAAACTCATAAATAGCAACTGAAACTAATTTGCACTACAAGGAGAAATAAAACGGTTACTTTACATCTGGACATAAGTATTCGAACAGAGAACAGCTAGTATTTAGTTATCATCCCCTTTCTTTGAATTACTGCTGATAATTGTTTGGGCATTGTCTGTATGTGTTGTTTAGTGACTGCAGAGTCCATATTTCTCCACTCTGTTTGAAGAAGTTCTTTCAGATGATCATTGCTTCTGATGTGATGCTTCCTCACACGCTCCTCGAGTTCCTTCCAGATGTTCTCTATAGGATTTAAATCTGGAGATTGGGGCGGGGTCTTCAAAGTGTGAGGAATGTTGTACACGTAACAAAGCCTTACAATTTCAGCAGTATGCTTCGGATCATTGTCGTGCTGGAAGTAATAATTATGCCCTAATTCCAGCTTCTCTGCACTCTTTTTAAGATTGTTTTCATTATCCTCTTGCATTCAAATTTGTCCACGGTCCCATCTATGAACACCAGTTCCCCAAAGCCAGATGAAGCTATATAGTCCCATACCTTCACACTACTGCCACCATGTTTCACTGTAGCTACCATGTTCTTAGGTTCCCATTCTGTATTTAGCAGTCTCCACACTTTAAGACGTCTACCACTCTTGTATAAGCAGAATTTGCTCTCGTCCGACCAGAGAACCTTATCCCAGAATTCTGTTGGTTTCACCACATACTGTTTAGCAATTCTATACGCTTTAACTTATCCACCTTATTAACATATGGTTCCTTCCCAGGAACGCGGGCATTGTACCCAGTACTATTTAAAACCCGTTCAACTGTTCTAGTGTGAACCACAGTGCCAGAATATTGCCCAAGGCGTCCTCTAATCTCAGATGCAGTGACTCTCGGATTCTGCTTCACCATTTGTATTATTTGCCTCCTGTCTCTGTGGTGACTTTAAAAGGAGCGCCATTTCTAGGTATATTTACAACAGTATTTGTGTGTTTGAAGCGTTGAATTATGCAGAACACTGTAGCTTTGCTTCTGTTAATGGTTTTGTTAATTTCAGAGAGAGATTTGTTTTGTTTTTACATATTTATCACGGTATTTCTCTTTGCCACCGATGCCTCCTTACCTTTGCGTACCATATTACCTGGGAATTCACAATCGTCTGAATAACTGAGCACACCGTCTCGAGGCATAGCATAAACACAACTGCTATGTGGTAGGGGCGTGTTGGGTACGTCCAAACACTTTTCTCTCCTTTCGATTGGGTATTTTCGAATACTTATATCCTTCAATAAGAGAGGCAATAGAATAAATACCTGTAATAAATACATGCACAGTGATATTTTAGGTATTGTTAATATTTGGTTAATATTTACATGTTCAAAAATTCAACGCTGCCAAATAAATATTACAGTATTTATAGTACGTGCAATGTTACATGTTACATTATTCGAATACTTCTGTCGGTCATTATATATCATAGAAGCCCGAAAACAACCTAACGTCGGCAACAAATTGTAATCAAGTATGTAATATTTCTACATACTAAATACGTCACTAACGTTGAAAACGCTTAATTTTGCATAACAGAAACTAAAAGGATTTTAATATATCAAAAGCCTCAATTTTATTTTCTGCCTGTATAAATCACGCTCTGTTGTCGACAAACAACACCACAAAAATCAGTCGTATTAGAGAAATTAACCTATTTTAATGTAATTAAATAAAGCTACTGGGATTGTGTTTTTAAAAAGTTACGATTTGTTTACCCATTTTCGCTTTTAAAACATTGAACGAACAAACGTGGAATTTGTTAAGAAAAGTCGTTTTGACACGAATATGGAGGGAAATTCATGCATGTGCTTGCATGAAGTTCCTTAGCTAACTATACAGTGTAAGGTCCTCTAATCTCTCACTACAATCCACACTCGCTGTCCTAGCGGGGTTTTTAATATCACTTCCGGCCAAGCCAGCGTGTCCTGTCCGAGGAATGGGCTATGGTCACGTCACCATACGACTACTAGCGCCATCACGGCATCCTCTTCGTAATTACATCATCTTGATTCTAAGCCACCACGCTATTTACAATACATAAGAAAAGAGAGGCCAACATGAGGCAATATTGCTGTTACACTACATTCATGAACTAATACATTGAACAAAATAATAAAATATACGTGGCCATATGTGCATTCAACTTAACATAAGAGATTTAAATATATTTTCAATAAAAAATAATATGGCTTATGTGATATATCATGGATTAATTTTAGTTACGGTGAATATTGTAACGGGATTATATTTTCGTTCATCTTCAACTAATAAGAAGCAAGCAAACTTTTTGTAAGATCCAAGTCGAGTTTTAATCTACTGAGAGTCGTGAGATTTTTCTCAGGTGTGGATGCGGATTTTTGGTGAAAATAAAATTTAGATGAGTCCAATTTTGTAATATATTATTTAATTATATAATATGAACTATGATTCACTCTTATCTATTATAAATATTGAATAACACTTTTTGAATCTTATTAATTTTCCTTTACAATTACAATCCTCGTAACATCTTTCCTCCTTCTCCAGCAAGACACAAGATTCTAACACTTTTTCTAGATTATTCATTTTCTTGTCCCCCTAGTAATTTTCCACTTTATTTTGTGATTGGCCGATTCACTGACACGTCATCACACCACGTGATACCACGTCACACCACTACTACTTCGGCCAATCACACAACTACATACATTTTTATATATTTATTATTCCTTCGAACATTACTAAACAAAAATACTGTTACAAATGCCCCTCTTCGAAATATATGGAAAATAACCAAATAAAGGAATTAACAATCTGTTTCCATATATTTCGAAGAACAGCCCCAATTAACAATTTCGTTTACACCAATATTACACAACATCAATACAACATACATAAAATATAATAATATACCTACATTGGATAAAATATAATAAATGAACATTTAACAACAATTTCACATTATTACACAAACATAAAACACAACAATAAATTAACATTAATTAAAATACAACGATATATTGATGTTTAACAATGTTTTTTTTATTATTATTATTATTATTATTATTATTATTATTATTATTATTATTATTATTATTATTATTATTATTATTATTATTATTATTATTATTATTATTATTATTATTATTATTATTATTATTATTATTATTATTATTATTATTATTTAACACACACATAGTATATATTCAATATTGTTTCAATTACTGTCAATGCTTTTATGTGTATAGGGATCAGTATCATTCACTTTAAATGTGTGTGTGTATTTGTTACACAGTCCAGGTTTTGAACTAAAGGCTTTTATGTTCTTTAACATACATAATTTCAGCTGTTCTTTTCTCGCTTGGTCTAGATTGTATGTGTTTTCTAACTTTACTTGTAATATTCTCTGGAATTCTATTTCTTCCTCCACTTGGCTTCCGCCGTTCTTATCTTGTATTGTATATAATTGGCAACAATGCTTTTCAAGGTCAGTTACATTATTTTGCAATCCATCAATAATTAAATTCTTCCCACAATTTTCATTTTCATCGTATTCAATATTACCATTTTCTTGCAAAAGTATATCTTCCACAAAAAACCTTTCATTATTTATATTATCCCTGTTCTCTTCTTTTCTTCCATCTTCTTCCAATAATTTTATCACTAATAAATCATTTTCAGTCTTAACCTTCATTTCATGCATTTCGAAATTCAATACACTTTGCCATTCATATAATAAATCATTACCCACAATTACATCTCTTGCCAAATGTGGAATTACCAACGTAATGAAATTGAAATTCCATTCACCTATTCGGCCCTTAATTAATACTTTCATTGTTGGTTAGGTTGGTGCTATCGTTTATATTCGCATCATTCTCTGTGCTTTGTGTATTTTCGGCTCTTTCATTTTGATTACTTCTTTCAAATCTCACACCCCTAAAATCTCTTTGATTTGCATTAAATAAACTAGTACCTCTACCCCTATTAAAATTACTTATTCGCTGATTATTTCCTCGATAAAATCTTACATGGTTTATGTGATCATTTCTTCCAATTCTCGTCGACTGATTGTTATGATAATTCCTTTGCACATTATTTTGAACTCCCTTTCCTGTTCCGGGAATTACAGATTCATGAGTTCGTCTAGGATCATAACCTCTTCCTTCAAATCTTTGATTTCTCACGGGTGCCCCGCCCCAATTTAAACTCGTCCTATTATTCCTATTATTTGTAGGTTGTGATTCCTGTCGATTTCTTCCTCGCTCAATATGGACGTTATTATAGTTACCATCACAGGATGTAGTATCATTAATGAGGTTATGTGCTTCAAATTCGGATAATAATTCAATCATATCAGAGAAATCGATAGGCTTAGCCACAATTAAATGATTTCTGATATGTGGTGGATAATGACGTATTAGCATGTTGACAATTTCTGTCTCAGAAATTTCGGGATTGATCAACTTACTTTTGTTTGCTAATTTTAAGAAATATTCAGTCATAGAAATCCCTTTTTTAAACTCAAACCTACCCGTTGCTAACTCAACTTTTATTCTTCTTTGTCTCTCAGGTCCCCAAAATCTATTTATAAACAGATTTCTGAAAGTACTGTATGTTTCATGTGAAGCCAAAGTTAACCTTAACCACTCAAGAGCATTTTTCTTCAAACAGCGTTTTACTATTACCATCCGAAATTCATTGGGAATTCTCTTAATACGGAAATATTCTTCCAATTCCCTAAGAAATACTTTTGGATTATCACCTGATTCCTCATCAAAACTTGGTGGACTAATATCATTTAGTGAATAATGTACACCTTCATTTTGACCTAGACTGTGGAGTTGTGTGTGTGAGGACATGTTCTGTGTGTTTCTGTGATAATTAATATCATTATCTGGACTCACAAAATCACTACATTCACTTACTACATCACTAGACTTCTGATGATTGCTTAATTCACCTGGTAAGTCACAATCGTTTATATTTGTAATTCTAGACATTTCTTTCCCGTTATTTACTTTTCTAGCCTGTAATGCAATTACAACTTGTGTCAATTTTCCTAAGTTATCCTTTTCTTTTTCAAAATGTTCTTTTACCTCTTTAATTTGCAAAATTACTTCTTCTTTTGCTTTACTTATCTCATCAATTTGTAACTTTATTTCCTCTTGGTGTATCTTACTTTCATCATGTTGTAATTGCATTTCAGAACAAATTACATTGATTCTTTGTTCTACTTTATCTCCTAATTCTTCTCTTTGTTTTTGTGTTATTTCTGCCTGTTGTATCCTAAATGTTTCTAACTCTTTGTTTAATTCCATTCTTATTTCTTGTTTCACAATGTCCTGACCTAACCTAGTTTCCTGAATTATCTCTCTCAACTCATTGACTTCCTTTCTATTCTCATCCTTATTAATCTCTATGATCTGCATGAGCCTTTCCATATTATCCCTACACTCTTTTCTCCCTTCTCTAATCTCCTGTGAAATTTCAGATTTTAATTCCTGTTTTAGCTTCTGTAATAAATTAATTTCTAAGTTACTCACATTTTGTGCTAGTTCCTGTCTTACTCCTACATCTAAATCATTCATTTTCTTAGTTAAATCATTTACATTTTGTTCTATTTTAGAATCTAAATTACTCATTTCTGATTTTACATCTTTCATTCTAGAATCTAAATTACTCATTTCAGATTTAACATCTCCTATTTTAGAATCCAAATTACTCATTTCTGATTTTAAATCATTTGCATTTTGTTCTATTTTAGAATCTAAATTACTCATTTCTGATTTTACATCTTTCATTCTAGAATCTAAATTACTCATTTCTGATTTTAAATCATTTGCATTTTGTTCTATTTTAGAATCTAAATTACTCATTTCTGATTTTAAATCATTTGCATTTTGTTCTATTTTAGAATCTAAATTACTTAACATTCTCGTTATTCTTTCCAACATTGACTCATTATCTATGCTTAATCCTGCATTCTCCCTATTCATTCCTACACGATCAGTAACTTCTCCTTCCACTGTTATTTCTTTTCTACTCGCCATCTTTTTAACTATTTTCTGATTTCTTAACAACATAAATCTACTACTACTACTATTTTTTTTTTCACTCACTTAAACCAGTTCTCGTTTTCTTCTTTCTTCTCTCTTCTTTCTTCTTTCCTTTTAAATTCCCACGGAGCTGCACGATGCTTTAATCTCCTCTTCTTTATCCTATTCGAGCCCCACACGTTGCTGCGCCATTTGTAACGGGATTATATTTTCGTTCATCTTCAACTAATAAGAAGCAAGCAAACTTTTTGTAAGATCCAAGTCGAGTTTTAATCTACTGAGAGTCGTGAGATCTTTTCTCAGGTGTGGATGCGGATTTTTGGTGAAAATAAAATTTAGATGAGTCCAATTTTGTAATATATTATTTAATTATATAATATGAACTATGATTCACTCTTATCTATTATAAATATTGAATAACACTTTTTGAATCTTATTAATTTTCCTTTACAATTACAATCCTCGTAACATCTTTCCTCCTTCTCCAGCAAGACACAAGATTCTAACACTTTTTCTAGATTATTCATTTTCTTGTCCCCCTAGTAATTTTCCACTTTATTTTGTGATTGGCCGATTCACTGACACGTCATCACACCACGTGATACCACGTCACACCACTACTACTTCGGCCAATCACACAACTACATACATTTTTATATATTTATTATTCCTTCGAACATTACTAAACAAAAATACTGTTACAATATTCATAAATGTTAAATATGCAAATATTTGGGCATACTTGTGTGTGCTAGAGACATTATTACATTGGATATATTTTCTTGGAACAGGATTAACTCCTAAAATAAGACCTGAAGCTTTCCTAGCGACGAATACGCTCACTTTCTTCTCGGGCAGCCAGCCAGGTGAAAAGATGATTAGATATCAACGTTTCGGGAGTGTACATCTCTCCCATCATCAGGATATTTATCAAATGTTATAACCACAAATGAAATACTGGATATAACACAACTATAAACAAAGACAAAACACTATCAAAATTCGCATTACTAAACAAAAGACTGTTTTCAGTAAATTAAATGCCAGGTTAGGAGATGGCGTGAGTATAGCAAATTGTGTCAAAGAAACGTAACTACTTAACTTGATTATCAAGCTGTATTGATCTTTGCTTCTTAAGTCGACGGATTTTCATTTTAAGGCCGGTTTTCAAGAGGAACTGAACTGAAATCCAGCAACACGATTAAGCGTGCTCCTTTCAGAGGAAATCGCCAAAGCCTCCTTAATTCTCCGCTCCCAGTAACTGTTGCATTTTGCCAAGATGGTCGTCTCCCGAAAATTGGCTCTATGGTCGTTATCAAAACAATGCTCTGGCAGCACAGACTTCTCAGGTTGCATTAAACGAATGCTCCGTTCATGTTCGATTATTCTAGTAGCGATGGTCCTTCCGGATTGTCCTATATGCGAACAAACGCTACAGCTGCAGCCTGCATCTCGTTTACCGACAATCTATCCGGCAGAATCATCAGAATTCTCGCCAAATACATCAGCACCATCCACAAGCCACCTCCGAAGATTAAGCATCTGTTGAGAACAGTGAAATACGAACTGGACTTCCAAGTTCCGGGAGTGTACCGCATTCCCTGTGAATGTGGGACACCGTATATAGGACAAACCGGAAATACCATCGCTACTAGAATAATCGAACATAAACGGAGCATTCGTTTAATGCAACCTGAGAAGTCTGGGATGGCAGAGCATTGTTTTGATAACGACCATAGAGCCAATTTTCGGGAGACGACCATCTTGGCAAAATGCAACAGTAACTGGAAGCGGAGAATTAAGGAGGCTTTGGCGATTTCCTCTGAAAGGAGCACGTTTAATCATGATGCTGGATTTCAGTTCAGCTCCTCTTGGAAACCGGCCTTAAAATGGAAACCCGTCGAATTAAGAAGCAAAGATCAATACAGCTTGATAATCAAGTTAAGTATTTACGTTTCTTTGACACAATTTTCTATAATTACGCCATCTCCTGACCTGGCATTTAATTTACCGAAAACAGTCTTTTGTTCAGTAATACGTATTTTGATAGTGTTTTGTCTTTGTTTATATTTGTGTTATATCCAGTATTTCATTTGTGGTTATAACATTTTATAAATCTCCTGATGATGGGAGAGATGCACACTCCCGAAACGTTGATATCTGATCATCTTTTCACCTGGCTTGCTGCCCGAGAAGAAAGTGAGCCGATTAACTCCTGTTTTTACATGTCAATACATTCCGTAAGTTGGGGGCTCCAAAATTCTAGAAGTTGGTCACAACTTATGGTTCTATTTTTGATAATTTTAGCTTTACTCTGTATTTATGTTACGTGTATATCTGTTAAGGTAAAGGGGTATTCCAACTTCTGGCTTTATAAGGATATTTTACTCAGTTTAATGAGAAGGGTTTTTCTTCACAATGTGAACGTCTTTCCACATCTTTAGAATTATTTAGGTTCTATTTATGTTCTTTTATTGTGGCTAAATGTGTGAGATATATATTAATAGGTATTGTTGCCTTGTATTATCACACTTTAATGACAGGGTGGTATTCTGTCAAATAAAATTGATATACAAATAGCCGAAGATTGGAAAAATTAACTGCTTGATATCATCTCTAGCTTTCCACCAAAGGAATGATCAATGCAGACGAAACAGGACTATACTACTCACCATCAGTTACCACGTTCTGTTATTGGAAAAGGCAAACCAGGTGTAGCAGGGAAAAAGTCAAAAGAAAGAATTAGTTTTTTTTTCGGTAAAGCAAAGGTGAAACAGCTTGTTACTATATGGCAAAGTGAGAAAACGTATCGGAAAAAATTCGCAACACAGAGATGTTTATCTCAGCTTATCGCACATACACGGTGAGTACAGTGTATGTATAGTCGGTTCAGATATAATCATGTCTTCAGGACAGCAATGTGTCATACATCGGCAGGCGCGAGAAAACATATCATATAGACACACGCAGCTTCCAATTGCTCTATTTGTGTTTTGTAACTTACTTTACATCAGCTTACTAATATTTCACTCTTCTAATCGACCAGATAAGTCCAGATAAGGAACGACCGTAGCGCTGGTCACCTAAAGGTCGATACGCCTCAACGCTCTGTCGAGTAATACTTCCAAGCCAAGGGCAATCAAAAGAAACATCAGAGTAGGCGGTCTACCTCTAAGGAGGCGTCACAATTAAAAACACTGGATGACCGAAGATAATTTTACTGATTGTTAAAAAGAAATAAACTTGAAATGAGAAAAGGAAACCGTAAAACTGCATTGTATGTTGACATAGCAACAAGCCATGTAAATTTGAATTTGTTGAATGAGTTGTGAAGTTTCTTCCACCCAATCTAACCAATGAAGTATTTCTATACAGACCTAGCGGGATGGCTCAGACGGTTTCGTCTGTGGCCCTCATTCGGGAGACCTGGGTTCGATTCTCGTGGCCGACTTACTTGATCGATGGGATCGGGGGATTTTCCGAGTTGCTAGGCGAATGCTGGGTAGGTTAATTACATACCCCGAATTTTCTGTCCCTCCATTTCATCTTCATTATCATTTCACAATTATCTTTCAGGATAGAAGTGTCCTCCGGTCGATCGATTGCCGGTTTCCGCTTCTCTGCTGGGACAATTTTGGGACCACCAGTCAGGGACCTTTGGGGCTCGGCTGCTGGGCTCGTTGCCGTCCCGCAGTAGGGGAGCGTGTCTGTTGCCTGGCCTGTCGGGGGAAGTATTTATCCAAGTAAACTTTAAGGATCCTGCCCTCTGTACTGTCGTGGCTCCTTGGGTCGGCCGCCCTCTGTCTCGCATCACCTCATCCTTCCACCCGCGGGTGCTCCTCTTGGGGGCATAGGCACAATGGACCCAGCATGGTAACCTACGTACAGAATCCCCTCCCTCACGGGAGGGGATCCGTCCCCTTCAGCTGCCGTGGTGCGGGCGCTGCAGACCCCTAGCACTCGTGGTACCTCTGACGTTACTAGAGGAACCTCGGGCCGAACATTCGGGCCCCTCCCTGATAGGGAGTTGTTCGGATTGGGTTGGAATCGAGGGGGCAGTGGTTCCCGATACCCGTGGGAGATCGGGTACGTCTCCGGACGGGGTTGAGGGAAGCCATTAATATTCCCGTGTACTAGCCAGCATAGCTAGTAGGTGTGCTAGTTCACCAGGTGGCCCTACCGAGGTCATATCGGTAGCCTTCCCATTTTGGTGTTGGCGCACGTAAGTGT